>CM018046.1:41223705-41596205 GCA_008638375.1 Nyssa sinensis
AAGACGGACCATGCTCGGAAGGCCTGTGTATAAGAGTAATCCAGGCTCTGTAGGCCTGCGTATTTAGAGAATGAACCAAGTATTTAAGATCTGTATATCATGGACCAGGCTCTGAAGGCCTGTGCATTATAGACGGACCAAGTACTGAGACTTGTGCATTTATGGACCAAGTCCTAAGACTTGTGCATTAATAAATAGACCGAGTAAAAACTCGTACATTATGGAACAGGCTCTGGAGGCCTGTGCATTAACAGATGGACCAAGTCATAAGACTTGTGCATTAATAGATGGACCAGGCTCTGGAGGCTTGTGCATTGATAGATGGACCGAGTGAAAACTTGTACATTATGGACTAGGCTCTGGAGGCCTGTACATTAATAGATGGACCAAGTCATAAGACTTGTGCATTAATAGATGGACCAGGCTCTGGAGGCCTGTGCATTGATAGATGGACCGAGTGAAAACTAGTACATTATGGACCAGGCTCTGAAGGCCTGTGCATTAATAGATGGACCAAGTCATAAGACTTGTGCATTAATAGATGGACCAGGCTCTGAAGGCCTGTGCATTAATAGATGGACCGAGTGAAAACTCGTACATTATGGACCAGGCTCTAGAGGCCTGTACATTAATAGATGGACCAAGTCATAAGACTTATGCATTAATAGATGGACCAGGCTCTGGAGGCCTGTGCATTAATAGATGGACCGAGTGAAAACTCGTACATTATGGACCAGGCTCTGGAGGCCTGTGCATTAATAGATGGACCAAGTCATAAGACTTGTGCATTAATAGATGGACCAGGCTCTGGAGGCCTGTGCATTAATAGATGGACCGAGTGAAAACTCATACATTATGGACCAGGCTCTGGAGGCCTGTGCATTAATAGATGATCAGTTTTATGGAGGTAAAAGAAAAAATCTTCATTGATAATACTTCCGCAAGTGTTTTACGTTCCATGGCCTAGGAACAGGCTTCCCAGTCATGTCTTCAAGCCAATAGGTGGTAGGTCGAACGACCTTTGTTACTTTGTAGGGACCTTCCCAGTTTGGTGACAACTTCCCCATTGTGGGATCCTTGGTGTTCTGAAAGACTCTTCTTAAGACGAAGTCTCCAACTTGAAAGCTGACTGTCTTGAGTCCTACCTTGGATTTGTTGACCATTCTTTGTTGATAAGCTTCCATCCTGATGCTGGCTTGATCCCTTCTCTCTTCGAGCAAATCCAAGTTTTCCATCAGCTGCCGATCATTGGATTCTTGCTCGAAGGCCTCAGTCTTCAGAGTTGGCATACCGATCTCAACCGGAATTACTGCTTCTGTTCCATAGGCTAGTGAGAAGGGAGTTTCAGAGGTGGGAGTTCTCCTGGTTGTTCTGTAGGCCCAAAGGACTCTAGGGAGTTCTTCTGCCCACTTCCCCTTGGCCTGTTCCAACCTTTTCTTTAACCCGTCAAGGATTGTTCGGTTGGTGACCTCTGCTTGCCCATTTGCTTGTGGATGGCCTGGAGAGGCAAAGTGCTGCCTGATGTTGAGATTTTCGCAAAATGCCTTGAAGCTTTTACCAGTGAATTGTGTCCCATTGTCCGAGATAATTACACGTGGTATGCCAAACCTGCACACAATGTTCTTCCAGGTGAAGCTTTCGATTTCCTTTTCTGTGATATGCGTTAAAGGCTCGGCTTCGGCCCATTTAGAGAAGTAATCGATGGCCACCAAGAGATACTTCCTGTTTGGAGGTGCTCGTGGTAATGGGCCCACAATGTCCATTCCCCATTGAGCAAAGGGCCAAGGACTAGGAATCGGGATAAGCTCGTGCTGAGGCTGATGTTGGTACGGGGCAAATCTCTGGCATTTGTCACACTTCCGAACATATTCTTTAGCCTGTTTCAACATGCCGGGCCAGTAGTAGCCCTGCGATAGAGCTCGGTGGGCTATAGTTCCCTCATGTATTTCAGCCAAGACATACTGTGATTCGTCTGGGGCTAAGCATTTTAGCAGAGGTTGAGAATACGACCTTCTGTAAAGCTTGTTGTTCAGGATCAGGTACCGAGCCGCTCTGATTCGGATTCTCCTGGCTTTGTTTTTGTCCTCTGGGAGGAGACCGGACCTTAGATACTGGAGGATTGGGGTCATCCAGTTCTGGGGCTGTTCGTCAATTTGGGCAACTTGTGCTTCCTCAATGCTGGATCCTGGCTGAAAAGAGATTTTAATTGTGGAGTATGCTTCAGATTTGAGGTGGGAGGCCATGTTAGCCAGAGCATCTGCTCTGCAATTCTGGCTTCTCTCAATTTTCTGAATGGTAAACGTCTGGAAGGAATTCTTCAAGTGGCTCACCAGTTCGGAATACCGAAGCATCCTGTCATCTTTAATGGCAAATTCTCCCAAGACCTGGCTTACTACCAGTTGGGAGTCAGAGAAGACATCGAGGTTCTGAGCCTCGCATTCCAAGGCAAGTTTCATCCCTAAAATTAGGGCTTCATATTCGGCTTCATTATTAGAAGCTCTGAATCCCAGGCTGACTGTTTTTTCTGATGTAAGCCCATTCAGGGGACTGTAACACCAGGCCTACCCTTGACCCTTGATCGGTTGACGACCCATCAATGTACAGCAGCCAGGTTCCCGAAGTTACGGTGATTTGTGCTTTGTTCTGAAGTGCCGGGGTGAATTCAGCTACTGAAATCAGCTAAGGCCTGTCCTTTGATGGAGTTTCGGGGTACATATGATATGTTGAACTCCCCTAGCTCCACAGACCACTTGACCAATCTTCCCGATACCTCAGGTTTCCTCAGTATTGACTTCAGAGGATAGGCAGTTGGGATCTCGATTGGATGGGCCTAGAAATAAGGTCGAAGCTTCCGAGCTGATATAACCAAGGCATAGGCCAGCTTCTCTGCTTCTGAGTATCTTTTCTCCGTGTCAAGTAGTGCCCTACTGACGTAGAATATAGGCCTCTGTACTCCTCTGTCCTGTCTGATCAGTGCGGAGCTGACCGCGTTCTCGGAGACTGCGAGGTACAGGAGCAGCTTTTCTCCTTGTACTGGTTTTGACAGGAGCTCTAGAAAGGCTAGATACTCCTTTAGTTCTTGAAAGGACTTCTCGCATTCTTCTGTCCACTGCAAAGTCTTGCTGCCCTTCAGAGCTTTGAAGAAAGGTAGGCATCGATCGGTGGATTTGGATATAAACCTGCTCAGTGCGGCAATTCTGCCATTTAGTGCCTGAATCTCCTTTCTGGTTTTTGGTGACTTCAGTCCAATCAAGGCTTGGATCTGAGTGGGATCTGCTTCGATACCTCTTTGAGAGACGATGTATCCCAAGAATTTTCCCTTCGTAACTCCGAAGGTACATTTCGAGGGGTTAAGCTTCATCTAGTGTTGTCTGAGGATATCGAAGGTTTGGGCCAAGTGCTGGAGGTGGCTGCCTTTCTGAAGGCTTTTTACCAGCATGTCGTCGATGTATACCTTTATGGTGCTGCCGAGCAGTGGGCTGAACATCTTGTTCACCAATCGCTGATAAGTGGCTCCAGCATTCTTCAAACCGAAAGGCATCACTCTGTAGCAGTAGAGTCCTCTTTCGGTTGTGAAGGCAGTCTTCTCTTGATCTGGAAGATACATCTGGATCTGGTTGTATCCAGAGTATGCATCCATGAAACTCATAAGTTCATGCCCCGCAGTGGCGTCAACTAGTTGGTCTATTCTCGGCAGTGGAAAGCTGTCCTTGGGGCACGCTTTGTTGAGGTCTGTATAGTCAACACAGACTCTCCACTTGTCGTTCTTCTTCTTAACAAGTACGGTGTTGGCTAGCCACTCGGGATAGAAAACTTCCCGTATCATCCTGGCGTCCAGCAGCCTCTGGACTTCTTCATTTATAATCCGATGCCGATCAGGAACAATCAGCCTTCTCTTCTGTCTGACTGGGGGGTGATCCGGATCTACCATCAGTTTGTGAGTTATTAGATTAGGATCTATTCCCTCCATGTCCCTGGTCTCCCAAGCAAAGATAGAGAGGTTGTTTTTCAGAAACCTGACTATCTTTTCCTGCTCGGTGTGTGTAAGATCTGGGTCGATGTACAAGTAACGCCCCTCTGCTTCTGAACTGACCAGTATTTTAATGGGCTCGCCAACAGGTTTGGCTCGGCAGTCACGTCCCCTTGGGCTTAGGGGTTCTTCAACGTTGGATGGGCAATCTTCCACCTCGGGAGTGTGAGTGAAAACCGGATCTGCACAGTCCCGAGTGTACTGTAATTGCTATTTCGGAGCTTTCTCCTTGAGGGCAATAGCGTGACACTCTCGGGAGGTTGGCTGACACCCTCGGACCGAGTGTACGCTCTGGTTGTGGACGTACTTCAGACACTGATGGAGGGTTGAAGTGACTGCCCCTATCTGATGCAACCAGGGTCTCCCGATTATGACGTTGTAGGGAGACTTCATGTTCAGCACCATGTATTCCGAGATGGTGGTCTTCTGCCCTTCACCTTCTCCTACAGTGGTAGGAAGGTCAACTCTCCCCAGTGGGGTGCTGAGGTTGCCATCAAAAGCTGTCATCACGGCAGTGGTGGGCTTGACGTTGTCCTGGTCTATGCCCATCTGTTTAAGCGGTTCATAGAACAGAATGTTGACTGAGCTGCCAGTGTCGACCAGGACTCTTCTGGTCTCGAAGTTGGCAATTCTGAGGGTAATAACAAGGGCATCACTGTGAGGGCAGTGTACCCCTGCTAGATCTTGCTCGGTGAACTGGATCTCCGGCCCTAGCTTGAGTCTCTTTTCGACGTTGGAAATCTGTAAGACGTTCGGGGCGGTTCTGGCCTCCCGAGCATATCTTTTTCTTGCCTTGTTGGACATTCCTGTAACAGGGGAGTCAGCATGGAGGACGTAGATGACGTGATTGTTCTGCCTCTGGGGCTCGTTTCGTCCTTCCCTCTGCTCTTGCCTCTGCTCGGGCCTCTGATCTGGCCGCTGCTGAGGCTTGTCCTCTTGGGGGTTCTGCCTTCCGTCCTGCTTGACGAAATCCCGAAGACGTCCCTTCTTTATGAGTTGCTCTATTTCATATCGGAGGGTCCTGCAAGTGTTAGTCGTATGTCCATGATCTTTATGGAAATTACAATACTTACTTTGGTCCCTCAGGCTAGGATCTCCTTTAATTGGCTCTGGCCACCTCAGGTTCTCCCGATCTCTGATCTGTCGGAGTACCTGGTTCGGAGTGGTGTTCAAAGGAGTGAAGTTGGTGAACTCCCTTGGTGCGGAGTTGTACACAGCTCTGGGAGCTGTTCTTTTCTCTGGGCTCCTGGCCCTCTTTTTGTTGGAGTCTCTTCTGTGATCCTCCCGCTTCGGATTATCCCTTTGGGTCTGATCTTTGCCCTTCTGGGCTAAGCGGTTGGCCTCTTCCAGGTTGATATATTTTCTGGCCCGATCCATTAGTGTCGCCATATCGGCTGGAGGGCTCTTTGTCAAGGAATCTCTGAACCCACCTTGGGCAAGCCCGGCTATAAGGGCTGCTACAAGGAATTTCGGGCTGCAATCCGTGATCTCAGTGAGTTCGGTGTTGAAGCGTGCAATGTAGGCTCGGAGGGATTCCTCCCTGGTCTGCTTAACGTTCAGCAGGAATTCTGGCCCCCTTCTGAGCCTCCTGCTGGTCATAAACCTGTCCAAGAACTGCCTACCGAGCTCGTAGAAGCTGGTAACGGAGTTCGGAGGGAGGTTGTGGAACCACTTCAGAGCAGTTCCCTTTAAGCTGGTGATGAACGTCCGGCACATGAAAGCATCCGAAGCTCCGTGAAGGGCCATCGTATGCTGATAATGAGAAAGGTGATCTCCTGGGTTTCCAGATCCGTCGTAGAGAGTGAACTTGGGCACCATGAACTTTCTGGGCCTCTCTTCTGACATGATAGCGTGAGTGAACGGAGTGGCCAGTCTTCCGAGCAGCCTGGCCAGTTCGTCTTGCTCTGGAGGGTTCTGAGGTCCTCTCAATCCGATTGTCCGGTCTATAGACTCGGCAATTTCCTCTACTCTTCGCGGGTCTCTGAGTCTGACATCTTGTGAACCCTGCCTGACAGCCTCGGCTTCAGGGTAGTAGGGTGGAGTACGCCCTTCGGACGGAGGAGGAATCCGAACCGGAGGGACTGGTGATGCATGATAAGGTTCTTGCGGTGCCGGCGGTGCTCCCGAAACCCTAGGAGTTGGGGCTCGAGTAGTGCTTTGGTAATGCACGTCGGGAACGAAAGGGGATGTTCCCCAGCCAGGAACTGTTGATGGCTGTGGATCTCGACCAGCGCGAGCAACGCCTGAGGGGTGCCCAGGCAGGTTGGTTGGGGCCTGCCCACGAAGTTCTTCGTCCTCCGTGGCAACAGGAGGTTGCGTTCCCGCAACGAAGTTGACCGGCGGGCTAGGAGAAGCCGCCGCTTGGTTCTGCGTGAGCGTTGCCAGCGTTCTAGTGATGGCCAGCAATTGCTCCTGCACCAGTTCATTGTGTCGTTTTATTGCTTCGATTTCTTGTCGCATAGGGTTGGCCGCTAGTCCCTTTGTGCGAGGAACAGGCGGCTGACGCTGAGCGTTTTGCGCATTTTGAGCATTCTGTTATGGTCGGAGATTTGGTGCCATGGTTTTCCGGTGGGAAAAAAAGATGAGTTTATGAATAAAGCACTTGGAGATTAGTCGTTTCCCACAGACGGCGCCAAACTGATGCTGCACTTTTCGACTCGCAACACGTGTGGGCTCCGTGACCTGTAGAATACTCAGAGAGATGATCAGAGGACCACCGGATTGGCTCCGGCGGTAGCCGCTCCGATGCTTAAGTAAGTAAGAGAATTGAAAGACTGTATTGAAAGCCAAAGAATGAGCATAAAAATAAAGCGTACCTCTAGGGTTTAATTTATAAACCGTGGCTCTCCTAAGTTGATTAGGATTTGTCGCCATAAATATAGGGATTCGATCATCGGAGATTGCAGTTACCTTGTGAAGCATTGAGTCGTAGATGGAGATAATCATAGATAATAGTTTCCGTGTTGAAGACTGTTTCCTTATTCCACATGAGAATGTCTTGAGGGCTTCATCTGCACTGTATGACCGAGTTTATCGGCTCTGAATGATATATAAATAAGAATGCCCTGAAGGCTTGTGGATGCTCTGTATGATCGAAATTGTAAGCTCTGTAGGATCGAGATTTGTTAACTCAGTGGGCACACGTGTCTCAAAGTGATTGGTGCGTCTGTTTGTGGTATATCACACATAACCCTCTAACATTTACCATAACAAAAAGTGATAACTACAATCCACGATACCTCCCATAACTGCCAATACAAAAGTAACCAACATATGGTCCTACTACCTCCATGCTACCCTGTAAGGAACTTCCTATGCCCTTCTTCAAAATGGGCAAGGCTTTCACATCTTCATCACAAGCTAGGGTCAGGATCACTTCTGTTACCTGAAAGGGGGGTCGGATAAAAATTCGGGTAAGCTAATCTAAGCTTGTGAGTAATTCTAGTATTTGTCATGAGGTTTCAATTGGTAGTGGTTTAGCACATGAGAGTTTATAAAATAATCACTACCAATTGCTCGTATACTTTGAACACAGAATATATGTATTCCTTAAAACAGATAGCTTTAAAACATTTAAAGTATTCAAGCTAAACATGTACTTCTTCACATAGAGTATATGAACTTCAAACATGTAAATATGCATGGTAAAAATAAGGGTAAAACCTGCTTCCATTTTCAACACACACCTTATCACTTTTATTAGTGGAATCGATTTCGAACCAGATTCTCATTTTACTTTACGTGGAGATATCTCATATGCCTAGGGGATTAGATCTTACTGCCTAGCATTTATTCATATCGTGGTTGAGTTTCGAAGAAACCCAACAAAATCTGTGGTGCTTATGCACAGTTTATCTTGCATTTAAAATACATTTAACACATGACTTCTTCACATATATGTTTTTATAAGCATTTAACACATGATATTCATGACTTCATAATAGAATCTTAAAATACTTGGAATATGCAAATTCAGAATATTTAATAACGTTTGGCATTTTAAAACTTAGACATGCTGAAATATATTTTAAAGAGAAACTGTAGTAGAAACCATTCACTGATCATGTCACAACGGGGTTTATGAGAACAGAAATACTTTAGAATAGAAATCACGTAAATACTGGATTTGCTATTCAAATGCTTCACATATTTTGAACTTAAAACTTTTCCAAATCCATGGAGTTAAATCTCCACTTCAAATACAGGGTTACTCACCTCAGTCCTTAGGGTTAGTGCTAATAATGCGTTTTCCCACTTCCTCTGTAGTTTCTAAGGACAATTCATAAACAGTCTCATTAACTTCATATTCACTGCAATATCACTTATTGATTCTCTTAACTTATGCTTAGATTGTAATTAAATCCTAATTCTATCTTAGGCGTATACTTTTTAAATATATTCTTCTGGTAGCTTCATTAAATCATAAGGTTTGATTTTATTACTTTACATACTTATGTGCCATATTTCTCCGTACTTCAATTCATAATATGGACCTCACCACTGAGTCTGGAATGTCGAAGAAAGTCGATTTAGACCCTCTCGGACTTCCATTTGACTTTAGGGGCACTAGGGGTAATTTGGTCATTTATATTTTTATGTGTCTTTATTTTTAGGGGTCTCGTTTCACGACATGGGCCTCACCATTGGTCTCAGAAGGTCTAAAATAGTTAAAATACACTAATAACTTGTTCAATTTAGACAGCAGAACATTTCGTCATTATTTATTTTAATTTATTTATTTATTTTATTTAATATCATTTATGTATAATATATATATATATATATATATTTGTGCGTTAAATGGACACGGGATTGTCCAATTGGTTTGTATGCCTCCACTCTTACCCTTGGTTCCCTGTTCGAGTCCCAGGGGCTTGTGCCCCTTTTCTTTTCTTTTTTTGATTTTCTTTTTATATTATATTATATATATATATATATATTTTTTTGCCATAACATATACCACGGGCACCGCCTGCCCAAGTGGTAAAGAGTGCGAGTTTGGTTCAAACGATCAGGTGTTCGAGTCTCAAGGGCTGTGGCCCCTTTTTTTTATGATTTTTCTTGACCCAAACGGCGAATAAGGCATTAAAATCGGAATAGGCTATCCTTAATCATGCATGGTTTATTAAATTGGCTCATAAACGCATAACCAAACAGGCCCAATTAGGGTTTTAAACCCTTAAACCCAAAACGGTGTCAGTTCCAATAATATGGTGTCTAACCTGCAAGCCCCCACGTGTCTTGAGTTAACACGCCTGACTCAAATCGAGTTGGCGAGTTAACTCGTCATCTTCTTCACCAATTTAGCCACTATTGCCTTAATTTCTGCAACCTTTCATTTTTAATTTCGTGAATTTTAAACCACTAAATCTCTCTATTTTCGATCCTATAATATTTCTGGAACACTAAAGTAGGGTTTTTCATTCAAATAAGAGCTCAAACTGAGCTCTTATGCTCGGTTAAGGGTTGGATAATTAGACCTGTAATTCAATCGTTCATGCTTATTTTTTAGCCACATCTCTTGGGATTTCTTCTGTTTTGGTCTCCTCGTCGTGGGGTTTAAAACCCTATTCTCACATTTAGATTTTGATGTAAGTTAGTGAGGTTGGGTTTCAAAACCTGAACTTGTAACTTAAGTTTTGGGGGTCTTTCCTTAAGGTTTTAGGTCGCGTTTTGGTGTTTTTGGAACACTAATAAGGTCTTGTTGAGGTCTTAACAAACCAAATATGGTTTGGTTTTGATGGGTTCAGACCTGCTCCAAAAAGGTCCATCAATGGTTGTTTGGTGTATGGTTTAGGGTTCTTGATGTTTTTAGGATCCAATTTTCATGCCTTGTTCAAGAATATACATCCTAAACATCATATATGCATGAATATAACCTAAGCGGTTTGTATACATGCATAAATTTTAGAGAGAGAAAGTATGGGTTTACTTCTTTTTTTCCTGTTTCTCTTCCTTCTACGCCTCAGTCCCCTTTGTTTCTCTCACACTTCCTCTCTTTCCCCTTTACTTCCTCTCTCAACCAACCTTACAGTCGGTGGCATTGCCACTTGTTGGTTGCTCCTCTTACTTCATTATATTTTTTATAAATGGAGAACACCACACACACACATCTGCACATGGTTGCATACAGCCCCTGGTTCTCTCTCGTCTTTCTCAATTCTTCCACTGGCTTCCACTTCTTTCTAATCTCTTTCTACATCATTCTAATCTCTTCCTTTCTTTTCTTTTGGTTTTTCATTTTAATTATAGTGATTACATATATATATTTATATATATATATATATATTTATGTATTCATGGAAATTGTATATCTATATATATACATAACCGTATATTATATGTTCTATCATTTAATATGTGTATATCTATAAATGTGCATTTAATTATATATACATATACAACACTTGTGTACGCGCTATCTAATAAAATCAGGTTTCTGGTGCAACGGCACCCGGGGTACTCGGGACTGCCTATCATTCACACTCATGCATCATAATTGAAAATGACATTCCAACGTATGTCTGATTTATTTACGTAGTAAATTGACGTACAGTTCAAGATTACATGTCATGGCTTGGTCTACCCGGGTCGATTACTGCCTAACTCGGGTCAGGGTATTACAAATACATTGTCTTCACACCACATATTTAAGCAAAAATTCACTTTCTTATTTGTGTATTTATGGACACACACCTCACTCGTCATTTCTTCACTTTCCAAAGAAGTGAAGTCTTGGTATTTGGTTCTATGTGAACAAAAAATCACTTCCAATAGTTGAAAAACTTAGATTAAAATTCTAAGGAGGTGTTCCTCATTGAATATGAATGAGGTCAATGAACTCAAATAAAAAATAGACAAATTGGTAAAATCAGACTAAATACTACTTTTATAGGTTGAACATGAAAAAAAAATGCACATGGAAGCAAACATAAAGAAAATAAAGGAACATTAATCTCGTAGGTGTGAGGTAATATTCTTAAGGGACAGGTATTAAACTAAGATGGCAAAGGTTGGAGATCAGGCTTGGGTGAGAGCAAAGACAATCTTAGGAGAGAAAAAGAAAGGAGATAACAATACAGAACTCAAGTGCCTGAAATCCAACCCAAAGGATGCCAAAGAACTCTCTTGAAAATTGAGGCCCGGTCACCAAACATCAAATGCCATAGTCCTCGTAATCGAGGTTATAAGGTCACGACAACACCTAAAACACATACCCTAATGAAATCTATTAGAGTTGTTTTCCCACATCCATGTTATTGCTTGGGCTGCAACTTAATCAATTTGAACTCATCCCTGTTATATGAAGACAAGATTTAGTTTCTACTAGAAGCGTAGAAGTACATGTCCAAAGAAATCTTGAAGACAAATGCATACAAGTGTCATATTAGTAAGCAAATTGAAACAAACCTCAACCCAACCCAATTTGACCCCAACTCAAAAAAATGAACAAATGATAGAGATAGAAATGAGTCAATCTATGAGAAAATTTTCAAGGCCAAGCTTGTGTAAATCTTCAACCAAAAAAAACAAGCCCAAGTTCTAGCCTATGTCTCACCACCATCCTACAAACCCAAGTCAACCTCTTTTTTTTATCAATAAACCCAAGTCAACTTCATAATAGGCCTTCACTAACAAAGTCTCATCATGAACTTCACAAAATGATAAACCAGGACACAGAGCCAAAGAGAATTAGCATTCTCTAAAGTACCTACCCCTCACATCAAAGCCATCTCTATTTTCATTGTTCAACTCTTTAACAACATGAAAAAACCATTGTTCAACTCTTTAACAACATGAAAAAGGGCTAGTGAATTATCAAACATATTGTTTATAGTATATCAAGTATCAACCACAAATGCTAATAATATGTTTGATTTTGATGAATAATTTATAATATATTTGTCCCATTACTTAGTGTGGTGGTTAAAGTTTGGGTCGCCCATGAGAACAGAGATTCAAGTCTAAGACTCTAAGGACAGTCATAATAATACTAAAAGTTAGGTTTATACCCAATCAACCCCTCCCCACATCCACACGAGGTAATGGATTTTTAGTTTTTTATAATTAAGTCCCATTCTGCATAATACGTAAAGCACCAAACCACACAAACACAAAACAATCTAAGTATGCATGACACATTTCTAAATACTCTTTCATTTCAATGTTTTCTTAAATGCACCTGACATATTTTAGAGCATAACAACCCCAAGTTTCGTTAACATTTTGAAACAAATTAAGACAATTAATTGAGCTTATTGCCAAGGACGAGGTCAAGATTTCAGAATTAATTGAGCTAATTGAGTTTAAGATTGATTGATACTTTTTTTTATAAGGAACTAAATTTATTGATATAAAAGAATTCACAAATTAGACAAGATAGACAATCAAAGAAAGAAACCCTTAAAAATATTTTAAGTTATACAAAAAAATTCTAATAAAGTTAATATAAATTAAAATAAGGGTAAAGTGTAAAAAAAAGAAATGGAGGAGGGCAAAAATATAAATTTAAAAGGTATATTTAAAAAATAAATTAAAAAAAATAAAAGAAAAATTGAATACATAGCCTCATCCATACTTATTGCAATCATTTACCTCTGTTTCATATTATTGAAAAGTTTACCACCATGTTATTCATGCAATAACATGAGTCAATTATCCTCTCTTTCTGTTTTGCTAAAAATTTTTTTTTCTCTCTTTCATTAATCTAATCAAGTTAGTTTTATGGGGATTTTCTTACTCTCATAATTATTATCTTCAATTCTTCCTCCTATAAAGCTATACTTCCTTATAATTCAAGAACAACCACTTTTAACTTCTCAACTTCAAAGTAGTTCACATATTAAAGCAATGCTCTAATTTTAGCATACAAGTGTACCATATCAGACTCTCACAATAAAATGCTTGTATAGGGTGGGACATAAACAACTTCAACAACAATTATTCTTTCCACAACTCAACCTTGTTTAGCATTAATCTCTAAATTCTTAAAAGATGAAATCACTGCAATTTTGTAACCAAGAAAACGACCTCCAAACTGCTAACTAAACAATGCCGAGTAATATAGAAACATCATTAATGTTACCATTTTTGCTTTTGCACCATATCAAGCACATACATATACGATTAATATATACACACATAAGACATACATTCAAACATATAGAGAGAGATACCTTTAGGAATGTGGAGATGAGCCAGAGTTGGAATTGAAATCGTAAAGGTTTTCAATCAATTCAACAAGCTCTTTGGGGGTAGATTCCCTCCCAAACATAACACCACTACTAGTGATGTACCATAAAGTGACAAATATATCCAAAGCATGACACGTGTATGTACAGAGCTCTTTGGGGCTCTGTAGACCCCCCATGGTACCACTTATATAGGGGCTAATCCCCAAACGTCAACAACCGTAGGGAGAGGAATGCCCACGTTTCATCCAACCGTCCACTACCAGAGCAAAATGAGGATTCCTACTCCAATAGCCTCTGGAGCCAACCCAGCACTACGGGAATTCTAGCCTCCCGAGGCTCCAGTCCCCCCAGTCTTAGAAGGGAAACATCCTCCTGCTAACATCGAACAAATTCCTCCCTTGAGTCGAGAATTTAGAGGTACAAGACAAGATCAATAACGTGTTCTAATTCCACAACAAGACCTGCCTAGATTCCTTCAAAAGGCAGAGAAGATAGTAGACTCTTAAGAGCAAACAATATCAACCAGAGGATTCTATGCCCTTCTAGAGCAAGACGAACTAAGTAAATTACTCGGGAGGCTCTCCATGCCATTTAATTCTGCCATAATGATAGAGGAATAGCTGAAAAAGTTCTTCGTCCCAAAATTCACCCTCTACAACGGATCTGAGGACCTACGGGACCACCTATCTCATTATCAGCACACAATGGCTCTCCATGAAGCTACTGATGCCTTCATGTGCTAAACTTTCATGACGAGCCTCAAAGGTACTGCCCTTAAGTGGTTCCACAACCTCCTTAAAAAATCGATCAACAATTTCTATGAGCTCAGTAGGTTGTTTCTTGACTGATTTCTAACTAGCAAGAAATTAAGAAAATGACCAGAATTCTTGCTGACTATAAAGCAAACAAATGGAGAGTCGCTTCGCGAGTATATAGTTCATTTTAATGCCGAGCTCACAGATATAACCGACTGTAGTTTGAATTTCTTAGTGGTCACCCTCACTTTAGGCCTTGGGCCTGGATGCTTCCAAGATTCCTTGACCAAGAATCCTCCCATCGATATGACAACACTCATGGAACGAGCGCGGAAGTATATTAATCTTGAAGATACGAAAACGTCTTTCTGAAAAGAAAAAGAGCAAACTCAAAAGGATGAGCAAGTTCAGAAGAGGGATACCAACACTATTAAAAAGAGGATCAGGAGCCCTGACAAAAGAACAGCACCTAGAGCCCTGAAAAATCCTAACTCTGGGAGGTATGGAACTTTCACCCCTCTAAATGTTTCTCCCACTCACATACTCTAACAAATCCAGACAAGTGAAAACTTGAAGTGACCAGAGCCACTAAAAAGCCACCCTGACACAAGAAATCAAAACAAATATTGTGATTTTCACAAAGAGCACGGGCACACAATTGAGGAGTGCAGAGTTCTTAAGCAAGAAATAGAACATCTCATCTGAAGAGGACGACTAAGGGAGTTTGTCCGATAGGACGGGAGGCAGAACCCCGTGACTGACAAACCACCACAAAGAAGGCAAGAACAAAGACCTAAATAGAGAGAAATCTAAAACAACTAACAACGAAAAGATAATCAAGTCATCTTTGTGCTTCACGCTGACAATGCGGCAACGAAAATGTCTAACCAAACCAGAAACATGTATGCTCAGGAGGCAAAGACATAACCCTATGTCCTCCAGATCTCAGCCCTTGAGAAAACGATAAAGTTAGGACCTCAGATCCAGATTTCTGAATTAGACCTCACTGGGATACACTATTCCCACAACGATGCTCTTGTCATCTCACTCAAAATCGCTAACTTTAAGATTAGAAGGGTTCTCGTGGATACTAGAAGCTCTACCAACGTATTATTCTATGAACCCTTCAAACAAATAAAGCTCAACCCTAATAACATCAGAGCTAGCACCGCTGTCATGGCAGGATTTGATGGAAGTCTCAGCATCCCATTAGGCAAAATTAACCTACCGACCACGATGGGAGAAGAGGACGAACAGAAGACACTAGTTTCTAAATACATGGTCCTAAACTCTAAATCCCGCTATAATGTCATTATTAGGAGACCTTGGATCCACCAGATGAGAGAAGTTACTTCAACCTTCGATCAATACCTGAAATATATCCACAATGACAAAGTCTTCTCTATCAAAGGCTGTCAGCCCACTGCCCGGGAATGTCATGCCCTTGTGGTAAAAGAAAATCCCCCCAAATAGCAATTACAACACCCTCATAAAAGGAAAAGTTCCTCATCTTCCAAACTTCATGAGGCAGAGGAGTGTCCCTCTGAAATTGACGAGCCATTTAGTCCTAAAGGAAGGGACAGCATGGTCAAACCAATGGAGGAACCCATTAAAATACTTATCAGCACTGAAGGAGAGGGAACGTATCTGTAAATTGGCTCAGCTCTGTCTCCTTCCGAGCAAAAGGAAATTGTTGAATTTTTAAAAAATAACCTGTCAGTATTTGCTTTGAAAACAAAAGATATGGAAGGAATAGATCCTAATTTCATCTCTCACAAGCTAATGACAGATCTGAACCATCCTCCGATGAGATAAAAAAGGAAAACATTTGCCCTTGAACACCACAAGATCATCAATGAAGAGGTCCAAAGGTTGCTAAATGCTGGAATGATAAGGGAAGTATTATACCCAAAGTGGCTTGTCAATACAGTTCTTGCAAAAAAATAGAACGGCAAGTAGAGGGTCTGCGTTGACTATACCGACCTAAATAAAGCTTGTCCCAAGGATAACTTTCCTCTTCCCAGAATTAATCAACTTGTTGATGCCATGACAGGTCACGAACTTATGAGCTTCATAAATTCTTATTCTGGATACAATCAAATTCAAGTTTATCCTCCAAACTAGGAGAAAACAGCTTTCACATCAGAACAAGGTCTCTATTGTTATAGCGTGATGTCGTTTGGTTTAAAGAATGTTGGAACCACGTACCAGCGACTTGTAAACAAAATGTTTGGCCCTCAAATTGGGGACACAATAGAAGTCTACATCAACAACATGCTTGTCAAAAGTGTTCGAAAGAGTGATCACATCCAGCACTTGAGCCAGACATTTGACATCCTAAGAAAACATAGAATGAAGTTAAACCCTTTAAAATGTACTTTCGGGATCACAAAAGGAAAATTCTTGAGTTTTTTAGTCTCTTAGAAAGGAATTGAGGTAGATCCATCACAGCTCAAATCCCTGATTAAACTAGAGTCACCTAAAACTAAGAAAGATATCTAAGGCTTGAATGGAAGGATAACAGCTCTGAACAGGTTTATCTCTAAATCTACGGATCGGTGCCTCCCGTTCTTTAAAGCCTTGAGAGGGAGTAAGGCCCTAAAATGGACCCCTAAATGTGAAGAGACTTTCCAAGAACTCAAGCGACACTTAGCTTCCCCTGAACTCCTTTCAAAACTAGTACCAGGGGAAAAATTACTCATATACTTAGTTGTATCAGAAAAAGCCATCGACTCCACTTTAGTCAATGAGGACAAGGGAATTCAAAGGCCTGTCTTTTACGTTAGTAAGGCACTTCTAGACACCCAGAAAAGATACTTTGAGATTGAAAAAAATGGCCTTAGCCTTGGTGATATCTGCTCGAAAGCTCAGACCATACTTTCAGGCTCATCCTATTATAATCCCTACGTCTTATCCCTTAAAATCAATCCTATACAAACCTGAAGTTTCAAAACGACTAGTCAAATAGTCAATAAAATTGAGAGAATTTGACATATCCTATGTATCGCGAACCGCTATCAAGGCCAGGTATTAGCAAACTTTATAGTACATTTCACTCGAACACTACATTCGAAAGCTCAAACCACTACAGACATTTCAGCATGGCTATTTCACACCGACGGTTCATCTACCAACAAAGGCTCTGGAGTAGGCATAATATTTTAATCCCCTGATGGGATTGTAACCGAAAAAGTAGTTAGCTTGGGATTCAGAGCCTCTAACAACGAAGCTAAATATGAGGCGATTATCCTTGGGATGAAACTGGCCCTAGAATGTGAAGCTCTGGATCTTGAAACATTCTCCGACTCTTAACTTGTGGTGAGTCAAATCTTGGAAGAATTTTCCACCAAAGATAGCAAGATGGCCAAATATTCAGAGCTAGTGGAGTCACTAAAGTCGTCCTTCCACAAATTCACCATTCAGAAGATCGAGAGAAACCAAAACTCTAGGGTCGATGCTTTAGCAAACATAGCCTCTCATCTCAAACCAGAAAAGGATTCAATAGTGAAAATCTCCTACTAGTCAAAACCTAGTATCAAGGTAATACAATTCTTCCAAATTTCAGAACAACCTCAGAACTAGATGGCTCTCATCATCTAGTATCTCAAAGAGGGGTTGCTTCTAGAGGACAAAATCATGCCAGGAGAATTCAAATTAGGGCAGCTCGGTACTTAATTCTTAAATAAAGGCTTTACCGAAGGTCCTATACACAGCCCCTCCTACGGTGCTTAACTCCAGAAGAGGCTCACTACGTCCTAGTCAAGATACACGACGGGATCCATGGCAACCATAATGGCAGAAAGACTATAGCCCACCGAGCACTAACTAAGGGCTACTACTAGTTTGGTATGCTAAAACAGGCTAAGGAATATATCCAAAGGTGTGACAAATGTCAACGATTTACCTTAAACTAATATCAACCTCATCATGAACTCATCCCTATCGCCAGTCCTTGGCCTTTCGCTCAATGGGGAATGGACATTGTAGGGCCATTACCAAAAGCCCCTCGGAATAGGAAATTCCTGCTAATCGCCATTGACTATTTTTTTAAATGGGCGGAAGCTGAACCACTAACTCACATAATAGAGGTGGAAGTAAGGAATTTCACTTAGAAGAATATAATATGCAGGTTTTGTAATACCCCGACCCGAACTGGCACGAGTATCGAACAAGCCGGGTGAACCTTTACTTACCTTGAAAATAAGACCCACATCTAATAGGCAGAGCATGGAAGTGCAGGAATATTCACTTAGAAGAATATATAAAAAGGTCCTGTCAGGGAATATATACAAACATCTCTCTCTCTCTCTACATTCTGGAAGAGTGAAGGAGAAATGAGGAGCTTCTGAGGAGGAGAAGAGAGGATCAGAAGTGAAGAGGAGAGGCAACCAACACCAAGAAACCAGAAATTTAGGTAAGGGTTCTCACTTCTGTTTCGTAAATTTAAAGCATGATTTGTTTAATTCTGAGCTTAGGGTCTTAGAGGACATAGCATGAGGTTTCCAAGGCCACAAAAATCAAAGCAAATGGTTAAGAGAGGAGGGAGAAACCCTCAGTTGCAGGTCACGGCCTAAAGACTTGAAACTATCATTTCATGTGTATTCTTTCATTTAAATGATCTGAAAATGTTCTATATGATCTATAATGAAGGTTTGAGAAAATTTGGAGTGAAACCAGAAGAAGAAAATGCATGAAAATCAAAAAATGGGTTCGGCCGGAAAATGGGCATGGTGGCCGGAAAACCGGAAATGGGTCTTGGAAAACAGCCACAACCGAGGTCCCAAGCTAGTTTAAATTAGTTATTAAAACATTAGAAGTCGTTTGGGTTAAAGATCTTGAAGTTTCAACGTGAAAATGGGGCAAAAATAACTGCTGGCCGTTTTTCCGGCGACCGGCTGGATGGTCGGAAGGGATGACCGGAAAGTCGGGGAAGAAGGGGGGCTGTCGGGTCGGCGGTTGGGCGGGTCAGTCGCGGATCTGGGTCGGGTCGGGACCCGACCGGATCTGATGGGGCACTTAGTTGCTAGGGCTGACGTCATCGTGACGTCAGCGTGACCTGTCAACCGGTTTTCTAAGGGTCAGTGAACCGGTTGGTTCACAGTATGTTGGACCGGTTCAATTCTGGAACCCTAAAACCAATGGGTTTGAACCCTTAGTTATAGAAATTCTGTTTTGACCCCCAAATGCTTTCTAATATTACGGCATAACCCCAACTGTTTTGAAATATTGTACAGTGGCCCAGATTTCTGAAAAACTGTGCATTTAAACCCCTGAGAAATTAATTAAATAATAAAATAATTATTTTAATTATTTTATTAATGAGTAAAATTACCATTTTACCCCTGGTTCACAAACAAGTCAAACGAAGTCCAAACAAGGCAAATGAATAGTCAAAACTTATTATCTCAGACCTTCCGGACTCAATAGTGAGGTCCATTTCACGAGACGAGACCCCGGGATATAAGACATAAATACTAGAATGACCGAAATACCCCGGTGTCCAAATTAGACAAGTCATATATGAATTCCTACTATCTTGGACCTACTGAGTCCAATGGTGAGGTCTACAACGTGAGATGAGGCCCCGAAAAATAAAGGCCCGTAAAATGACGAAAATACCCCTGTGTCCAAATAAGTTAAGTCATATAAGTATTTTAACTATCTCGGACCCACTGAATTCAACGGTGAGGTTGAAATTATGAAAAGAGGTCCCGGGGAGAAAGTGACCGTAACATGCCAAAGGACAGTTTTGCCCTTTTCAATTCAGGAATCCGATTTAAGATCCGTAAAAGCCTAAACTTATTTTATTCAACATTCCGGATACAATGACGACATCTAGATTCGTAATCGAGATACCGATAGCCAAGATTAACAAATTTGAATATCGAGTATGGTTCGATTTCAGTTATAGACTGAGTTATTTTCAATTGACAGGCACGTCAAAAGAAAAGGGGAAGGAGACTTTGATTAGTTGAACTACTGAGAGTCATTTTGAGGTAAGTAATTCTGACGCTTTAATATGGGTTATTCCCAGCCAGTCACGTTATTGTTCATATGCTGCCAATTTGTACTCCGTTACTACCTGATGCACTTGATTGAGCCAATTGACTTGTAGATATCAGTTTACCTGATTTTGGATTTGATTTGCTTGCTCACCTCACGTTGAGATTGATCATTGATATTTGAATATTATTACACTATCATACCATGACCAGTTTTGAGATACATTCTACTGATTCCATACACTTCGTGTTTTGTTGTTTGTGATATCAAATGTTGGTACGATTGTACATCTTGTATGGGATTTTGTCAGTCATGATATTTGGTGTGTACTCGGGGTTGTGCTCAGTCACAATGACCCATCCATTCACAGATTACGTGGGGGAAAAGATCCATTAGGGTCTGTTGTGTCCTACGGGACCTATATTGAAAAGAGCTCTAACGCTTTTCAGAGAGCCCGAGGAACTGTGGCGGATCTGAGCATGCGTTTTAGTGGGGTATGCCGGGCCCCGGGTAATTCACGTATATCTGGGTTATTTGAACTCGATGTTGACTTATTATTGTTTCCATAGTATGATCATATTTTTATACCCTGTGAAATGATCATATTGTTGCAAGCATGGTATATCTTTGATTGGCTAACGTATTGTTGTGGCAGCAATCCATCACGATAGGCCAGATCCCAATTTCATTTGGCTTTGTTATTGACTCTTGTGTTATATTGTGGGATATGCCTTTTGGACCCTCGGGTCGATACCTTGCACATTTTTGGTGACTGGCTACGCCTTCATTATTGCTCATATTGGCTATCTGTTATTCTTTGTTCTATCATTTCATTGGACAAACCCGAACCCACATTAAAGCCAGGAAATTACTTATTGGGCTATTAGCTCACCCCTTCTCCCTTAAATTTTTCAGGACAACAAGAATTTGGGGAACCCTCAGGCGCTCCAGGGATTTAGACGCTGCTAGTTACTGGTAGCTGTTTTGGCGAGTTTTATATTAAGTTGAAAATTGTCAGGTCTTAATACTCCCATGTCACCACGGTCCTGTTTGTTGGTTTTGTTTTTGAAGGATCTGTATTTAACACTTATAATTTTTGGACATGCATCAAATGGTGAACTAACTGTGCTACCAGATATTTTGATGATTAAGAAATGCTTTTGTTAAAACTTTACCCAGCATTTTAGATCCTTTTGGGACGGGGAACGGCCCACGGGCCGTAGACCCGGGTCATGGATCCCTAATCCGCATAGGGTGGGTTTCGGGTCGTGACAGGTTTGGTATACCTTGCATCATTATTTTAGACAATGAGATGCAGTTCCCTAGAAAAGTATTTGGGAAGTTTTGTGTAGCCTTGCAAATCAGTCATCACTTCTCCTCTCCAAGGCACCCTCAAGCTAATGGGTAGGCCAAAGTTACCAACCGCACTATTCTCAAAGCAATTAAGAAAAGGTTGGAGGCCGCCATTGGAAAATGGGTCAAAGAACTCCCCGTAGTACTTTGGGCCTATAGAGCTACCAAAAGGACTCTAACTGCAGAAACACCATTCTCACTCGCCTATGGCACCGAGACAGTAATTCCTGTTGAAATTGGCATGCCAACCCTTAAAACAGACTACTTTGACCAAGGGACCAATAACCAGCAACTCACAAAAAATCTGGACTTACTTGAAAAAAGACGTAAGGAAGCTTGGATTAGGACCGAAGGATACCAACAGAGAATAGTTAAATGTTTTAACCAATGGTTAAAACCTGTCAACTTCCAGCTCGGAGATCTCATCCTAAAAGGGCGTTCCCAAGCACTAAAGATCCCACTATGGGAAAACTTTCCCCCAATTGGCAAGGACCTTACAAAATAACCAAAATCGTCAAACCTATGACTTATTGGTTAGAAGATCTAACTGAAGAGTCTGTACCTAGACCTTGAAACATCGAACATTTACGAAAGTATTATCAATAAAAAAGTTATTTTTGACTCACCTCAGCGTTTTTCAATTAATGCACATACCCTCAAAAGTCTTGTATTTACTATAAATGCTACAGGTCTGGTCCATTTCAATCAATGCATAACCCTTAAAAGCATTGTATTCACTACAAGTGCTATAGGTCTGGTCCATTTCATTCAATGCACAGACCTTTCAGAGCCTTGTATCCATTACAAGTGCTATAGGTCTAATACATTTTAGTGAATGTGCAGATCCCAAAAATCTTATGTTCAAAAAAAGTACTAAAGGTCTGGTCCATTTTATTAATTATACAAATTCCCAAAAGACCTTCTATTCATTACGAGTGTTATAGGTCTGATCCAATTTTCTCACCCTACAGATATTTGGACAAAGCTTATTTTAATTACATGTATTGATGATCTCTGGA
The DNA here is from genome assembly GCA_008638375.1 of Nyssa sinensis. Classification (NCBI taxonomy): domain Eukaryota; kingdom Viridiplantae; phylum Streptophyta; class Magnoliopsida; order Cornales; family Nyssaceae; genus Nyssa; species Nyssa sinensis. The sequence goes on from CM018046.1 coordinate 41,246,060, forward strand.
CAAAACTTGTTTTAAAGTGTTAAAGATCTTTAGAAAAGGCTTGTTTACAAATATTGAAGGTCGGTATATTATGACTTATCAACATACGTACACCTGAGAACCCCTATTTTTTCACAAGTATGGCTGCTTTGAGTATCCTATTATTTCAGCCTTTGGAATATCTCATGGGTGCTTTGGAATTTCTAATGGCCTGAATATTGAAGAGATTATCTTAAAATCAAGCAAAACACGAGTTCTGGAGGAAATCAAATTTTATATATTAGCCCAAAATATGAAAAAATTACAAGACAGAAACAAAAAAAAAAAAAAATACAAATGCATCCCTAATTTACTCTGCTACTGGTTCAACAGTCTCTAAAGCAGCAACCTGAGGGAGTTCAGGATCCGCCTCCTCCTCTTCATCATTAGCATCCTGCGCATCAATCTCAACTTGGGAGACTTCAACGTCATCTACCCCAGTCAAATCCAAGTTAGGATACTTCTTACGAAGCTTCGCCTTAAAGGTTCGGTATCCATGCTCGATCAACTCCCCACCTAGATCCTGGACTTCAGCCTTCACATCCACTTCAGTTTGGGCTTTGACAGCTTCAGCAGTGTCCTGGAACTTTTGGATGGAGGCAGCCTGAAAGCTTGCAAACCTCTTTTTGAGGTCTTCCAGTTCAAGAGCAAGGGTGTCCCTCTCAAACTCCAGAATCGAATAGGAGTTGGCGGCTTCATTCAATTTTTCCTCGGTCGTTGTTGCAGAGGATTGAGCTATTCTCAGTTGGAGTCTAGCTTCATCGAGCTCGAATTGGAGGGCATCAATTTGCTCAGGATCCTTAGGAGATTCCATGATGGCTGTTAAGCCATGCACAACCTGAAAAATAACAAGTAGTACAACCAGGTCAGAATATGTTACAGAGCAAAACAAAAAAAAAAAAAAAAAAACTATTATGCAGAACTTACCCTCATGTGGAATGCCATCAGATCTTTGGCAATCTTCTACGCCCTCAGACTTTTGAACTTAATTGGACCGGTTGCCTAAGAATCCTCATAAGCCTTCTTCACAACCAACGGGCCGAAATCATCAGGCTTTGGGGAAACAACAACAGACTTTCCCTTCCCCATTTTCTTCTTCTAAACTACAGGCACTAGAGGTAGAAGGGCCTCCTGAACCAGGGAAATCCCCAAATCCTCTTAGACGGTCCTCTTAAAAGAGTTGGATATTAGCCTCCTTCTCTTCACTTGAAGAGGAGGCTCGGCTTGGGAAGAGTTTTCTTTGACCTTCTTTTTCTTCTTCCCTGGGGCCCATCCAGACACCAGGGACTTCTTCAAGCTCTCGGACTGATCCCACATTAAGCCAACCTCCATCGAGTTGTTAGGGCAGAGAATGGTGTCGTAAGAACGATTGCTGGTCTGAAAGAGCCTCTTGTACTTTTCTTGAAGATCAATCTCTTCCAAACCCTCTTATCTGCATAGAAGCACAAGGTTAGTCTCAAAAAAAAAAAAAAAAAGCAGTATACAGAATCAGAAAGCCCAAAAATAAATATACAAAATAAAAAAAGGGACCCACCCTTAATCCTAATCTTCCGTGGAAAAGTTGAAACTTGGTTCTCGAAGTCCTCGAACTCCCATCCCCTATTTATAAAGAAGTACAACTTCTTCCAGGTCTTGTTGGAAGTGGGTACAAAGGAGAAAGGTCTGAACCCTTTGTCGAAGGACATATAAAACATGCCTTCTGACTTCAGGAATTTCATGTCCATGTTTCTCCTTATCAGTGGGAGGTCCAACTCGACATTGTTCAGATGTCCTAAAACTATAAACCCTAGTAAATGCCTCCAGTTGTTTATATTCAGATCAGCAGGGCAGATATTAAACCAACTAAAAATTTTTCTAATTAAAAGGTAAAAAGGAAACCTAACCCCTATTTCAAACCACTCAAGGTAGACGAATATCTCACCTTGCTCGGTATCGGAGGGACGATCCATGGGCCCTGGCACCCTATAGGACACATTGGCCGGGAAATCGAAAGTAGCCCTCAAAGCATTTATCATGCCCTTAGTCGTGGCACTTTCTCTATCTTCCCTTTTATAGGGTTTGCCCAAGGTTTCCCCTGCAACATTTCTAGGCTCGGCAAAAGCCTCCACTATCCTAACTTCAGAACCAAGGTTCGGGTTGCTAACACTCATATTCTCTAAATTCCCCAATGGGCTACTACCTACAAGGTTCACGTCCATTTCCAAAAAAAATTATGTTTCATAGTTAGTGTTTAACTGAGCATTAGAGGCCAACATGGTCTACGTGTAAAATGGAGAGGAGTAGAAGAAGATGCTAGAAGGTCAGAGAATGTTTTAGAACCAAACCTGACCGCGAATTTGATCGTAGTTGATCTCCTTACGCCGGAAATCGTCTTATTTGAGGTTTTTCTCTAAGTAGTATAATGAAGTTCTCAAGAAGCTGAAACTGATGAAAAAAGAGGCATCAGTGTACTCCCCCACCTTTTTATAAAGGTCTAACAATTGTCATGATGAAAGCCTTCGATTATGAACCGTCGCAGTGGTTAGAGGAATAATGGCCTCGTAATTCCAACCGACAACTGACGCAATAAATGTCACATCAACGGTTGTCATGAAAAATGGAGCCACACATTTATAACTATCACGTGTGACTCTTCAGAAACCCTAACCTCAGCTCCATACATGTCCCACAAAACTGAGGTTCAGGGGGAAGTAGCTGATATATCATAAAGTGACAAATATATCCAAAGCATGGCATGTGTATGTACGGAACTCTTTGGGATACAGATCAAGAAAGATTGTTTTATCTAGATCTCATGGGCATGGGGGGTTCAGAGGTGTATGGTTCAAAGCATAGCACTGTCTTCCATATCCTACCGACCTCAAAATAAGGAAACAAAGTTCAATATGGCAATTACTATTTTCGGATATCTTCAAATCCCTACTTTTATGGCTCTAATCCTACTCAACTTAGGAGATCTACAATTTATAAATAAGGCCATAAGGTATGGTTTCAATTTATGTTCAATTCTTCTTTTTAATTACAATCTCTTTTTATTTACTAATTTTATCATCGAAGCGACTACTACCGAGACCTACCCGATGGCCCTCTGATTTTAAGTTTTTGACAGATAACGAATGACGAGAGGCTCCTATGATCAAAAGAGCAACATCACCTAAAGAAAGCAAACATTAGTCAAATTTTAATCGAATACGGGGACTCCACAGAAGAAACTAAAGTAGTTAACAATCAAACCCCAATTCTTTGGTTGAGGTGGGGAGGAGGGAGAAAAATTGAATAGCAGAGAAAGAAGAGTAAAAATGGGAGTTACCAAAAGGAAAAGGCAGAGAAAGACGCCTGCGGTGGCAATTGTTTGAATCAGAGTGAAGGATTTCTGCATTATATATGGGGCTTTCTGAACACTTCTAGTCATTCGTACTTGAACAACAAGAAACGGCTTCAGGGGTTTAAGTAGGTGGACTGGGTTTCAGGTATATTTGGAAATTTGTAATTAATCATTAGGCAAAGTGGGACCCACCAACCTGAGGACCGACTTGTGATGAGTTTTACGTCGTGATTATTGGAAAGATGGAGTGGGGTTCAAGTTTCCGAAGAACATCCGGACAAGGGTTGGGATGCAAGAAGAAAATAAATGTGTCTATTGCTTTAAATTTTTTTTCTTTTTAAATGGAGAGTTTTAAGTGTTTCACCTAAACTAAAGTTTATCTAAGATTCACAAAGGTATACTAACAAATCAAGAACACGTAAAATTCGAATAAATAACCTCTAAATTTATACATCAAAGACATATTCCGAATTTATAATACGTCTCTCATTCACTCGCGTTAAATCCTGGTGATTTAAAATTCTAATAAATATGTAAATTATATATGAATATTTTCGAAGGTAATGTTATTGTAAATTGTAACTCATGAGATAGGATATTTTAATTATTTGATGACTTAAAAATTATGGATTGAATTCTAAATTATCTAACGATTAAAACATTATGTTTCATATAAGTTCGAGCTTACGATAACTTAGATGAATGTTTTGTTTCAATATATAAAATTGTAATGCTATTTTAATAGAAAAGATGTAAATGTTAAATAAAGCTGTAATAATACATGAGGAGTAATAGAGAACTTAAAATAAATTTTAGGATTAAATTTTATTAACAATAAACTAACCAATACAAAATAATCATTCATCTTTTTTATGTATAAATAGAGCAATAGAAAATGAGAATAATTTAGAATAGAACTCTACTAGTACAATTGAATTTTTTTTTTTTTACTTATAACACATTCTTTGTGCAATTAGACTTTTATATAACTTAAACTTTTAATTTAAATTATATATACATATAAAATTTGTGAAATTCTTTTATAAATAGAATCTAAAATCATTACTTTGTTTGCTCCTAGCAATCCACTTAGGTATATTTATGACTTAAATGCTAGTACAGTATATATCTTGTAGGATTTGACAATTTGTTGGTTGCATAATATATGGATTACAATTTTTTATACAGTAAATGTGACATTGATTACTCTGTATTAATAAGGTAGCGTTGTAGATTTAGGTTGTGTTTGGATGGACTGTGAAACTGTTTATTTGATCATTTTTATGTTTTAAATAGACTTTTGAAATAAGTGGGTATTTGTTTGAACTTGTCAAAATGTCCATTTGGACATTTTCAATATCAAAATGGACATTTTGAAAAAGTGTCGATAAGTAACTTTTTTCAAAACGTCATTTTCTTAAACGCTCGTTTTCATCACTTATCTATAAGTGCACTTACTATCTTCTCTTTATTATATATATCTAATATAAAAATAGTATGATTTCATGTTTATTAGAACAAAGACAGAAAGAGAATGAAATAAAACTCGTATATTTCACTGTGTATTTTACATGTACAAGAGAGGCCTATATATAGGTATACAAGAGGGAATAATAATGGCATATTCTAGGGAATAGTTGGACAGTATAGGTATATATACAACGTGTGACAGTACACAGTAACACCCCCCCTCAAACTCAAGTAGGGGTAGTAAAGACCAACTGGAGTTTGGACACTAAATCAGAATGACGGCCGGGAGGATGGGCTTTGGTGAAGATGTCAGCTAGTTAATCGATAGAAGAGACGGAGAAAAGTCAAACAGTACCATTGGCAATGTGTTGACGCACAAAGTGACAATCAATTTCGATGTGTTTGGTGCGTTCATGAAAAACATCATTATGGGCAATTTGAATGGCACTACGATTATCACAGTAGAGAACAATGGCCGTGGGAAAGGGAACGCCCAAGGTAGTAAGAAGCCATCAGATCCAAAGAAGTTCTTAAGTAGTATCGGCGAGAGTGCAATATTCAGCTTCAGTACTAGATCGAGCAGTGACAATTTGTTTCTTGCTACGCCAGGAAATAAGACAGGTGCCAAGAAAAAAGCAATAGCTAGTGGTGGAACGACGGTCAATCGGGTCACCTGCCCAATCAGCATCGGAGTAGGCACGCAACTCAAGAGGTGAGTTGACAGAGAAATGAAGACCATGAAAGAGGGTACCTTTAAGATACCGAAGAATTCAGAGAACAACAGCATAATGAGCGGATCGAGGGGCAAACATAAACTGACTGACAATGTGCACGGCATAGGCAAGATCAGGCAGAGTAACGGTAAGATAGATAAGACTGCCAACTAACTGTCGGTACAAGGTAGCATCACGGAGTGGCGTACCATCGAGAGGAGTGAGACGAACATTGGGCTCTAGAGGGGTAGCAACAGTCTTGCTATCGATAAGACCAGCACGAGCGAGGAGATCAGAAGCATACTTGGCCTAAAAGAGATAGTAGCCATGAGTATCAGAGGAAATCTCAAGACCCAAGAAGTAGCTAAGAGAACCAAGATCCTTCATCTCAAAGTGCTGGCTGAGAAACTGTTTGAGAGCAAAAATGCCAGTGGAGTCATCACCAGTGATAATCATGTCATCAACATAGAGGAGAAGAAGGGTGGTGCCATGGTCAGTCTGACGAACAAAGAGAGCGGAGTCATGAGGACTAGAGGTAAAACCGAAGTCGCCAATAACAGAACTAAATTTGGCAAACCAGGCGCGAGGAGCTTGCTTAAGACCATACGAGGCACGACGAAGCTTACAGACTTTGTGAGGGGGATGGTCGTACCCTGGAGGGGGTTGCATATAGACTTCTTCGCTAAGGTCATCGTTAAGAAAAGCATTCTTGACATCCGTCTGAAATAACCCCCATGTACGAATAGCAGCAACAGCCAACAGACTTCGAACAGAGGTAAGACGTGCAACAGGAGCAAATGTTTCTTCATAGTCAATTCCATATTCCTGATTGAAACCCTTGGCAACGAGGCGAGACTTATAGCGCTCAATGGAACCATCAGAATGGGTCTTGATCTTGTAAACCCATTTGCAGCCTATAGCAGATTTACCCAGAGGAAGATCAACCAAGTCCCAAGTGCGAGTGTGGTGTAAAGCCTGTAATTCATCATTCATAGCTTTCTACCAAAGAGGGTTAGTACTAGCCTCGCAATAAGATTGAGGCTCATGATGAGAGAGAATAGTAGAAAAGCAATGAAAGTCACGAAGATAGGATTGGCAGTTCTCTTACCCGAGTAGAACGACGAAGAGATGGAGCAGAAGGAGGAACAGGAGTAGGATCTGGAGCAAGATCGGTAGGCGGAACAGGCACAGTAGGAGGAGCCGTAGTTGGTGAAGTTGGACCTGTGACATCATCATCAGAAAATAATGAAATAGAGGGGTCAGCAAATAAAGAAAGGGTAGAATAAGGGGTGAGATGAAAGGGGGACAAGGAGGAGAACATCTTGTGCTCCCAAAAGACCACATGTCGAGAAACACGGAGGCGTTTGGAGATAGGATCCCAACACCGATAGCCTTTGTGTTCTATCCCATAGCCTAAGAAGCAGTAGAGGCGAGCACGAGGGTCTAGTTTAGTACGCTCATGGGGCTGAAGTAACACAAAACAGGCACAGCCAAAAACACGGAGAAGATTGTAAGTAGGGGGTGTACCATAAAGCCGTTCATAGGGAGATTGATTGGCAATGACTGGAGAGGGAATGCGATTGATAGTGTAAACGACGGTGAGAGCAGCTTCGCCCTAGAAACACTCGGGACAGGAGGAAGAAAGAAGGAGAGAGCGAACAATGTCAAGAATGTGACGATGTTTGCGTTCAGCACGACCATTCTACTCAAAGGTGCCTGGGCAAGAACGATGGGGAAGGGTTCCCTACTGTTGAAGAAATTAGAGAAAGTCAGTGTCGCGATACTCCATAGCATTATCTGCACGAAAGATTTTGATAGAACGCGAAAACTGAGTGTTAATCATGCGGGCAAAGTTATAGTAAAGCTATTTTAGTTCAAAAAGATGTTGCATAGGTAAATCCAAGTGAAACGGGAAGAATCATCAATAAAGATAACAAATACTTGGAGCCACCCATCGTGGAAGTAGGAAAAGGACCCCAAATGTCAGAATGAACTAAATCAAATGGGGCATCAGCAATAGAATCACTATTAGAAAAAGGTAAAGCAGGTTGTTTACCAAGTTGACAAGATAAGCAATCATCATGTTTATTTATTACAGGACCCAAAAGACCACTAGAAGCTAGTGTTTGTAAACGACTAAAAGAAACATGACCTAATCTAGCATGCCAAAGACTTAAGGACGGAGGAGTGGAAGCAACAACAGCAGAGTGAGCAGGCGGGGTAAGGTTGGAGGGAATGCAGAGGTGGACTAGTTCAAACAAGAGTCCAACTTTACGGCCGGTCCCAAGTGTCTATCCCGTCTTTGGATCCTGCACAAGACAACCAGTGGAAGAAAAAAGAACAGTAAGACCAAGGTCACAAAGCTGACCCACAGAAATGAGATTCAGAGTAAGTTGAGGAATAAAATAAGTATCAGGAAGAGAGACTTTGGAATGAGAGATGTGTCCAATGTGAGTAACAGGCATGTGGAAACCATCAGCAATGTGAATAGCAGGAATATGTGAGGCAAGAACTTTAGTGGTAAAAAGAGAGTTATTAGATGTCATATGATTACTACAAGCAGAATCAAAATACCAAGAGGAAGTACCTGGTATGACAGATAAAGCAGTAGGAGGAGGAGTACCAGATGTAGAGAGGAGCTGTTTAAGGAAAGCAGTGAGGTCGGCATTGGAGAGAGAGGAAAAGGGAGAGTCAGGTGGAGAAGGATCCTCAATGGCAGCAGCAGCAGTTGACCGTTGGCCAGATTTAAACCTGTTGGACCAGGATGAACTGCCTTGGGAACGGTCAGTGCGTGGTTGTGGTGTTGGATTGCGGGGGCAATCATTTAAGAAATGGCCTAGTTCGCACTTGTGACAATGCTGGCAAACGCGAATAGGGCAGTGCAGTAGAGTATGATCAGGTGCATGACAAAACTTGCAACCGGGTTGAGAAGGACGCCCAGAAGAAGGAGCATCTAGGGCAGCATTGGTATGCGGAAGGCGTGCAGAGGAAGGAACGGTAAGAGCAGACTTAGTAGGTGGAGGAGGGCGAGTGCAGCGTCGAGTCTCATAGGAAACCAGTTCAGAAATAGCACTTTCCAAGGTTGGTAGTGGAGTACGATGAAGCAAGATCGCACGAGTAGGCTCAAAGACATGATCAAGGGCCATCAAAAATTGGATCAGACGCTGCTGATTTCGGTAGTTAAGAAACTTGGTTGCATCCTCAGAACAGCTCCAGGTGGGTTCAGAAGCAGTCAATTGATCCCGAAAGGCCTGCATACGGGAGTGAAAGGTGTTGATAGATTCGCCAGGTTCTTGATGCAGATGATGGAGATTATCATAGAGTTGATACTGATGAAAGAGACCAGCAGTGGTGTAACGATCAGCAAGAAAATCCCAAGCAGCTTTAGCAGTGTCGAAGCGACCAAATTGCATACCAATGGATGGAATAGAGGTACTGCGAAAAGCAAAAATGATTTTCTGATTCTTGTTGTCCCACTCTTCAAGATGATCCATAAATTTGGTGTCAAGTTCGTCCGACCCTTGATTTGGTTCAGTGATATCGCCAGTGACAATGCGCCAGAGTTTGTGGCCTCGAAGATAGCCAGACATGGCCTAGGCCCAAAGCACATAGTTCTGGCCATTTAGCACTAAGGGAACATTGACAACCAACTCTGTGGTACTCATGATGTTGATAACTGCACACTAGGAGAGTATTTAGACAAAACGGAGGTCAAAAATGAATTCAGAAGGTCAATAATACCTAGGAATGGCCTCCTGTTCGCTGAAAAACAGCCCAGAAATGAAAAAAATGCGAAAAACAGTAAACTGTGCTGACGTGGCAAGATGTGCTGACCTAACAGTCTGATGTGGCAGAAATGCTAACGTGGCACTAACGTGGTAGTGCGATATGGCAGAAAATGGTGATGTGGCAGTCCGCGTGGCAGGGTAACGTGGCCGAAATGCTGTCGTAGCAGCCCGCGTGGCAGATGATGTGGCAGTATGACATGGCAGAAAATGCTGACGTGGTAGTACACGTGGCAGTGTGACGTGGCAGAAATGCTGGCGTGGCAGGATGACGTGGCGAAGGGACTGACGTGTCATGTAACGTGGCAAGATGACGGGGAACAGTTGTGTAGCAAGCACGTGGGGCGCGTGAGAGCGCGTGAGGCTGGGCTGCGAGTAGATCTCACTTGCCGAGGCTTGGGTGGCGCGTGAGAGCGTGTGTGGTGGAATCCGGCAGCGGGGAAGACGGCGTTTTGCAGATCTCGAAGAGGCGATCCGAACCAAGGTGGTTGGAAGCTCTGATGACGAGCGGAAGGCCTTGAACTGGTTGCGGGCTTGTTGCGGTGGTGGTGAACAGTGGTGGGCGGCGCTGGCGACAGTGAGCAGTGTTCAGTTGTGAGACACTGGCTCTGATACCATATTAGAATAAAGATAGAAAGAGAATGAAATAAAACTCGTATATTTCACTGTGTATTTTACATGTACCAGAGAGGCCTATATATAGGTATACAAGAGGGAATAATACTGGCATATTCTAGGGTATAGTTGGACAGTACAGGTATATATACAACATGTGACAATACACGGTAACAATGTTAATTTGTTTATATTATATATTTATATATATATATATACACACACACACACACACACAAAGGGTATTGTTAAATTTACTTTTTTCATCCGTATCTTACATGGTATTTTCTTCTTTCATGTTTTTTCTTCTTTTATTTTTTCATCTTCATTCCTTCAATTTGTGAATAATTCAATTTATAAAGTTATATAGATTTGAAAAAAAATATAAACAAAAGTATTTCTTTTTAAAACTTCAATCATTATAATATAATATATGAAAAATAGAATTTGACATGAGAATTTTTCAATTTCTCAGACCGCTCGCAGAAGGTATGATGGTTTAGGCCCTCTGATCTCAGGTTACTAAATTTGAACAAGCTAACGCGGTTCTAATTGATATTTTTGTTGCTCAGAAAAAAGTAGGGCTGGTTGTTTGCTGTTTGTTTTTCAATCCCAACCGAACCAATCTTAGTTTTTCTTCAAAATATGCTTAACCCAACAGCTGATCATCTCAGTTTTCCTCCAACCACGCGCACTTCTGGCTCGTTTTAGGTGAGCGGTGCTAAAGAAAGCAAGAGTTACTTATATATGAGCGGTGTTATACATAATTAATGAGAAATTATTGAATCAATTTGACTCAATAATTTTAACAGTTAAATGATAAGTAATATATATACACATGAAATTACTTATATTTGTATTTTGAAATAAGAAAATTCTTTAAAAAGCCGTTAGATACAACATCTTCTTTTATAAATATATGGGGATTAAGTTATACACAGTTGAAAAAACATTTGAACACTCTAATTTATATTAAGTAACAAAATTACAACAATTGAATTTAGGTATGTATAAGACTTGTAGCTTATATAAAAGTTAAAGTCAATAGATATTATAAATAAAAAAAGATGGTACGGATTTTTTCAATTCTAAATATAAGATAGTGAAATATATTATAATAAATATATGTATAACCACTTATTTGTGTTTAATAGCAAGTAATATTCAAACTCGTCTTAGATTTCTTGTTTTAGATTGTTGTTAAGAAGATGAACAGTCAAGAAGTCCAGACGAAAACATGACAGAAAGATGAGTTTTTCATTTTCAAAAGGAAGTCTTGTGAGTCTTTATACAGGCTGATGTGTATGGCGGATGTGAATTCCATGTTAGCATCCGAGCGTTTGATTTTTAATTATTTATAGAGAACTTTCCAATTGTGCAGCACAACTCATATTTAAAATATAAAATACATATGATGTGGCTGAGCCACGTTGACATACCTCATCATTCCACTTATGAATTTGGCTTAACATGATACATATATATATATATGTATGCATATATATATATATATGTGCTAATACGAATAGTTTATGAACAAGACTTGGAATCCAGCAACACATGCATTTAAACGCTAAATAATTTAATTTAAATTACATTTTTTAATAATTATTTAATTTAAATTATTTTATATTTTAAATTATATTTTTTTACAATTCATTTAAACAATACTAAAATTCAAAACCTGAATTAAAAGAATTAAAATATCTTTTACTCTGAGAAAAAAAAACATTATTTTTGTATTGTTTGCTTTGCGGTGGTTTAATTATAAAAATATAAGAACAAGCACTAAATGTCAAAGCATGAATTAAAAGAATTAGAATTTCTTTTACTTATGAAAAAAAAATTCTATTTTTTATTGTTTGTTTGGGGTAGTTTAATTATAAAAAATAAGAACAATGTCTAGAGTCTAGACTGTACAACACCCTGGTCTGGGCAATTACTGGAGGGTACAGCACCCATATCTAAAGCCCATTCCACCAACATAAATTAAACCCTTGAAGCTGTTTCTCTTCGAGTGTTCACAAAAACCCAATATATGTAATGGAGAAATCCTTCACTCTGATTCAAACGATTGCCACCGCCGGCGTCTTTTCTGCTGTTTCCTTCTGGTAATTCCTCTCTTTTTACTTTTCTCTCTCTCTCGTATTCAATTTCTTTCTACACTCCCCACCCAACCAAAGAATTGTGGTTTGATTATTAGCTGCTTTATTTCAATTTGGTATGTGGAAACCCTGGGTATTCGATTGAAATTTAAGAATTGCTTGCTCTTCCTAGGTACGGTTTTATGTTTGGAAGGGAATCTTCTCGCAAAGAGCTTGGCGATTTGATTGAAAATCTTCGCCGTGGCAATTCCAACTCTGGTTCTCCTCCACATTCCTAAATGGGTATCTCTCTCTCTCTCTCTCTCTCTCTCTCTCTCTCTCTCTCTCTCTCTCTCTATATATATATATATATAAATATATATATGTTTGTATGTATGTATCTATGTGTGTATATGTCAATCGTATATGTATGTGCTTGAAGGAGTGCAAAAGCAAGCATGGTAGCATTGATGTTGTTTCTATATAACTCGCCTTTGTCTAGTTAGCATTTTGGAGGTCGTATAAACCTAACTTTTGGCATTATTTGCACAAAATGACTGCCCGTAGACTTGAATCTCTATTTTCATGGGCTACCCAAACTTCTAGTACTGCATAAGTAATGGGACTTAAATATATTATGAATTATTCATCAAACACATTATTAACATTTATAGTTAATATGCTATAAATAAAAGTTTGATAATTCATCTGCTATATCTAAGAGCATCTCCCGTGGTGATTCAAATTTAAATTTGAGTCAAAATTCATAAAAATCTTCTTTAGTAGTTACTCAAACCTAGACTCAAATAGAGTTTTAATCAAATTCAAATCTAAGTCAGTGTAAAATTATTCATAAATTCAAATTGAAGTGACCATTGAAGAGCATGAGACTCAAATTTATCTTTTACTTAAATTTGGATTAAAATTTGAGTCACCACTGAAGATGAGATTGCTATTACAATTAGTTTATACATGATAATATGAAGGTTCTAAGTGCAAGAGAAGAGCATAAGAATATGGCTTTGAGGTCAGGGATAGGTACTTCAGAGAATGCTAATTCTCTTTGGCTCTCTCTCTTGGTATATCATTCTTGTGAAGTTAACGGTGAGAATTTGTTAGTGAGGGCCTGTTATGAGGTTGACTTAGGTTTGTAGCATGGAGGTGAGAACTAGGCTGCAACTTGGGCTTATTTGGTTTGGTTGAAGAGTTAGTCGAGCTCAACCTTGAAAGTTAAACACTTTGCTCATAGCCTAAGTGCCTGACTCATTGGCTTTTTGATGTGACAAGAAGTAAATCACCCCTTCATGTAATAGGATTGAGTTCAACTTGATTAAGCTGTAACCCAAGCAATAACATGAATGTGGGAAAGCAACACTAATAGATTTTATTAGAGTCCTAGGATATGTGTTTTAGGTTTTGTCGTGATTTTGCAACCTTGATTGTGTGGACTATGGAAATTGATGTTTGGTGGGCTTACAATGTAGCAGTGGTGTTGTGATTGGGATTGGTGTCTGTTGTGTTCTGTCTCTTTCTAATAAGTAATCACTATGGAGGATATTAATCTCCATGTACTTTTGATCTTGTTGGTGGTTAGAATATTTCTTGTTGCCTCCCAACAAGCTATGGCTTAGCTGGTACCACCTTCACCTCTCCATAGATTCAAGTTCCCTAAGGGACAAAGTATGTGTGTGTGATTTACCTATAAAAAAAAAAAAAAAGAATGTTTCTTGTCTTCTATTGTTTTTCAGGACATAGTGCTTGGATTTCTTAGGATGATGTTTTTTGTTAAGCAACCAATTGCTACAAAAGTTTAAGCATTTAGAGAATAGGCCAACAATATATATCAAACTTTCAATACTCTCCCTCACGTGTGACTCCGGATTCGCATATGGAGAGACAAAGAAACTATGGAAAAATGTAAAGTAGAAGAGAGTACAACCACAAACAAATTCAAAGTAGAAAAGGGTGCAAATGCAAACGGGGATTAAATGTAAACGGAGATACTTGAACCCAAGATCTCCTGTAAGTAAGGCTTTGATACCATGTTAAGTAACCAAGTGTTCCAAAAGTTTAATTTTTTAGAGAATGGACCAAAATGTATATTAAGCTCTCAACACTTTCCTCAAAGGAATCAAATGAAAATTGATTCAAAACCTTTTAAACTATTCATATTTTGACCAAAATGAAGAATGAGATTTATAGGTACTGGATCCCCTCAAACCTCGAAACCAGGGAGATCACTGGGTACTCCTACACTTGCTACATTTGGCTTTCATGACTAATACCTTCTTTACACCACAACTGCATTACCTTGCCCCCATTCAAGCTGCCTCTAGGCACATATGCCTTAACGCATTAATGCATGCCTGGGTTGGTATTAGGGCGCAGAGAACTCATTAAGCTCAATGCCTAGTCATGGTGTGACCTCATTTTTGTGCTATGGCCATAAGTGGCCATCAACTGCATCGTTCTCCTATCTGGGATCCTCGGTCTTCTGTGGCTTGCCAGCTGAAGTTGAATGCTAGTGGAGGTGTAGTCCTAACTCATTTGGCTGATTTGAGAGAGGTGGGAGGGCGGCTATGTGTCCTTCAGGAGATCTGTTCACTACAGATAGCTCTTAGCACCCAATCCACCTTGTCTACGTTTTCCTCTGCTGAGCTAGCAGGTGTTGGCTTCCCCATTAGCTTCTCTGTATGGCTATTTCTCTTCCAACTGTCTAATTTAACACAGCAGGTGTGCCAACTTTCCCTAGTTGTCCTTTGTACATATGCACGCTTACAATTTAGATACATGGTCTCAATTTCCAAGAAGGAAATGGGGTAACATTTGGATTCTTTGGCATCATTTGGGTTGGAATTCATACCCTTGAGTTCTTTACTGCTTTCTCCTTTCTTTTTCTCTCCTAAGATTGCCTCCATTTTCACCCAAGCCTGATCTCCCCGACCTCTGCCATTCCTAGGTGTAATACCTTTCCCGTAATAATGCTACCTCACACCTACAAGATTCACATTCCTTTATTTACTTTAGGTTAGCTGCCATTTTCATCTTTTTCTCATATTCAACCTATAAAATCAGTAGTTACTTTGATTTTGACCAATTTATTTGTTTTCTTTTGTGAGAAACTTCTTTTTGTTTTGATCTAATTGAAATCGAGAGCACCCTATATTCAAGTTCATTAACCTCATTCATATTTAATGATGGACGCCATTTTCTTTTTAAGAAGTATGCCTAATGAGAAACATCTTAAAGTTACTATGGTGGGAAACAATCTTTGTCTCCTCAAATTAGGGAGAACCTATGATATGATTATGGTCATGTTACATCAAACATTCAGAGAAAATTCGAGGAAGTAATTATTGGGTGGTTCTGATGGTAGACTAACTAAAATTGCATTCTCTTGTTCTATGTCTTGATGATGAATGATGTCTCTAGACTCTAGACAACCATGAAAATTTCCTAGAGGGGTGAACTTAGATTGATTGCAATCTTTTTTTAGAGTCAAACAATTCACAATTCAAATAATTACGAGCACAGTAGTCTAATACTCACAAGTGTAAATCATGCATTTAATTTTATGTTCAATTTAACATTGTTGTTCATGTATAAATCTTAAACAATACACAATATCAACAAGAAGTATTTAATTAAGCGTCAATGAATTGATAAAAATGGAAATTCAATTCAAGCATATATCAATTCATAACAAAAACATAAAGAGCATGAATACACAAGATTTATAGCGGTTTAACAATCATGCCTACATCCGCTCTTGATTAATCACTAAATTCCCAATATCAACGGATTTTCATAATTGACCAAGCACCTTTCAGAATAATGGTTTTATATCTAGGCTAATCTCCAACCTACCTAGTTGACAAATTAGGATTTATCTAGGTTTTCACCCGGCTTACCTAGAAGCAATGTAGGTTTTGTAGCATATGCCTAACCTACAACCAATCTCAAGGTTCAATCACTAAGATTTCCTATGATAGTTTTGTCCCACTTGGTTTATTAGCAATTAACCTATGGATAAACACCCCCTCAGGATTCTAATCTAAGTTTTTCAACTAGTGGAAGTGATTTTTGGTTCACCTAGAACCAAATACCAAGACTTCACTTCATTGGAAAGGGAAGGAATGGCGAGTGAGGTGTGCGTCCATAAATGTACAAATAAGGAAGTGAAATTTTGCCTCAACATGTGCTATGAAGACAATTTACCTGACCCTCTTGAGCTTTCTCTTAAAGCACTTGTGTGTCTTAAAGCACTTGTGTGTCTTAAAGCACTTGTGTGTGTGATTTGGATCATTCTCTCTTAGAGAATTTGTGAACTCTAAGAATTAGGGGGTGATTTTAATCAAGTATAGGTTTTCTCACACATTTTCTCATTTTTGCACCATTAGATTTCATGTTAGAAATAATTTTGTATTTCGTATATATAGTCTTTATCTTCCAATAGCTAGGTAACAACTATATTTTTGAATTTGGTCCTATGAAGTACGGACATTCTATTTTGGTTCGCTTATCCGTGTCGAACACTGACAATTTCGGACACTTGCTGGACATGTGAAAAAAGTGTCCAAATGTTTTTTTTTTTTTTTTTGAATTTCGGACATTATGAACATGTTTTAGACACGTTTGGGACACTTTTTTTTTCTTCTTTTTCTTTGAAGTTTTCCTTTTTTTCTCCTCTTCTCCTTAGTTCTTTTTTGGTTATATATATACACTCACATATACAAATATATATATATATGTTTTATGAAATAGTTAGTAAATTTGTTTTGGAACTTGAATCATGGATATTAATGATTAAATGAAAATTTTGTTAAATTTTTATTTAATAACTTTGTTATTTTAATATCTTAATAATATTTTTGTGATTTGTATGTTTTTATATCAATTTTAATTGGAATTATCTTAGATTTTTATTATATGGTCATATAAAGAATATATAAATTTAATGTGTCTTTGACGTGTTCGTGTCTTACTTTTTTTAGAAATGACGTATCTGCGTGTTATGTCATATCCGTGTCCCGTATCCGTATCCGTGTTTCTTAGATTTGGACATAGATTGGTCGATCAACTTGCACATTGTTTGACCAATTTTGTGTGCTTCTTTTAGCCGCTGAACTATTTTGGCCTACCAATCCTCCATATTGGTTGACCAATGTATCCTCGGGTTCACCACTGGACTAAAATGGTTGACCGAACTATGCCTTGGTCAACCAAGACTTGCCTAATTGACTGTAAAGGCCTAAGTCGATCTCTTGGTCCTTCTTCTTGGCTCCTAAGGCCTTTCATGTTGCTTGAGCACTCTTCATATTGGTGAAGCTTGTCTTGTGACTTCACTCATGCCTTGATTGCCTTGAAGCTTGATTGCACAAGGTCTTCAATGTTTTCCCTTAGCCAGAGCTAACATACACTTGTCATGATATTTTCCAACCTTAGCTAACCTAGCATTTATGATCCAACCACTTACAAAGCTTGGTGTGCTTGCTAGGATATATTGGCATGTGTAAGCAATTCAATTCCCATTCTTTTTGTTATTCTTTTTCCATTTTTTTCATGCATATCATTTTTTATAGATAAGCAATAGAAGATTTTAGATTGATTTATTCATGCAGAAACATTGTTATTATTCACCAAAACTAGGCCGTAATTCTTGATACTTGTTTGAAGTTCAACCTTTGGCCTTTAATCTGGATTGTGGCAAATGTAGGTGCTTGGGTCAAGGATGCAGCAAACATGGGTTGTGAGAAATGGACTCTCATTGCTGGAGGTACATGGACCTTCGTTGAACGTTCTCTTTAAGCCATCATTGGCAATGTATGTTTGATGTCTTGTTACGTTATCCTGGACTAAGTAACACATTTTATTGTGGATGACAACGTGAAACCTTGGCATGTTGACTCAATTATACAGAATCCCAAGTGATGTGTTCTGTTGAGAAGAAATGTTATTCATTACTCATTTAATCAATTTAACATTATATTACAAGATGATACAAATGTTATGACATGATTGCTGAATACAATAATAGAGGATCGGGTATATTGTTTTTCCAATTTTTTAGATATATTTTCCAATATTTGAGACTACTTGCTTAAAGGCTTTGTCCTTGTCACAATTCATGTGTTGGAAGTTGGAACAGATTGGACCATGTGGACACTGTTTTGGTGCTTTGTGTTGGTAATGTCTTAGGATTGGCTGAAATTTAGATTATGATTTCCGTTGGAACAGTTACATAATTGTGTTTCTACATAGCCATTGGAGACCCAAGTTCGGAATGTAATTTAGAGATGTCACTATTGTCAAAAATTTAATGAAAACTGAAATTCCAAAATGGTCTCTATTTGAAAAGAAATGAAGAACAATAAACAACTAAGACAATATACTTATTTAAATTCCTACGTAACACATTATCAATTAATTCAATTTCCAAGGGTTGTCCAAGTACCCCTCTGAAATAGTAAGCGTAATCTTTTCTCCAACTCATGATGAGGTGATAAGAGGTACAGTTTTAGTTTTTATTTTCTTGTTTTGAACAATGACTGTAGCTTGTAGTGATCAATAAAAGACTAAGCTTATATCTTCTCCGTCAAGGGGCAGGTGGTAGTGATCTTTGCTTTTTTACTTCTCTTCGTTTCGAACATGACATGCCTCGTTGCAGGTGGTAGTGATTTCAACAGGTCGCTAAAGCTTGCAGAAGGGGCTTTGAAAGTGTATATAATGGTAAATGCCCATATCTTTCTGTTCTGTTACTCATTAGTGTTATCAACCATGAACAGGATGTGTGTTCAGAAAGCAAAGCTGGTCATCAAATAACAAATTTTTCCTCATCTGAGGTTGAAATTATTTGGTGCGCTTGTCACAAGCACGTAATGGCCACTATAATGGTTGCCTTACAGTAGGACCCACGTAGCTCCCATCAAATGCTAAAATCACAATAGCCGTTACATGCATGTGATAAACTCATTTGAACGGTTTAAGCTAAACACCTGTAGAGGTTCTAGGTTCCAAAGGTGGTCAAAGGAGGGACAAGCTTTCAGAGACGTTATTCGCAACGAGCCGACAATAACAATATCAAATTTCTAGCTTATTAGCCTCCTAAACATGGTGTGTTGTGGCTCGGAAAGCAGGACATTGCAACATTATATGAAAAAATGGATGCAACTGCATTTACAATGCCATATTCAAACAGAAGGCACCTCCTTTGGACACAAATGAGCTCCTTCTTCAGCATCATCCAAGAAAAATATAGACTCAGAGGCTGTGATCTGAAGTAGAATCCAATATAGGATTAAAATTCTCTGTCTATAAATTGAATGATAGTAATTTTGCCCGTGAAACAGCTAACAACTCCTTTCAACCAAACAACGTACAAAGGTCAAGTTAGAAACCTAATTTTCAGTCAATTATTTTTCTTCAAATCATTCCTGGCAGAATGAATGCCGCACTAAAACCATCTTTGGGATCAAAAGCACAAACAAAGGGACATATAGCATTCAACTTCCTCATTTTCAACCAATTCAGAAAGAATGGCAAATTATATCAACACGAGAGATGTTTTTTCTCAATTTCTCAACCTCCCATCCAGTGGAAATGGCAAAGAAAGAAGATGAACTCAGGCATTCCTGTTATCAAAGGGTATTCTTGATTTGGGTGCTTATTAATGAGAGTGTCTGTTTTCAGAAAATAGGTGCATGTCCAAATTATCAATCGGAAACAATTGCTCCCATTAAAAAAAAAAAAAACACACACACACACAAGAGAGTTCACCTTGCCATTCACTTCATTGGAAATAAGTTTCCAACTCTAAGATTTACAATCATGGTACCACAAAGCCTCCCCTTTTGGGGTATAGAGATTTCAACCATTCAATGCATCAGTTCATTATGTTATACCTTTCTTGTGCCCTCTTCCATTTATAAAGATTAAGCCTCGTCCAAAAAAAAAAGGGAAGAAGAAGAAGGATACTTATATGTTATATCACCCATATAAATCAGGTCCAAGAAAGAGGTTCGGAATGAATGGATTTGAGACGCAAGCCATAAGCGTCGAGAGAAATAAAATGCCCATCCATTGGTCTTTGATATCAAGCATTCATACCTGTCAAAAATCAAAAGAAAATTTTGTCAGCTAAAAAAGTCCAGCTTCTTTGATCCTCTTTTAGGTCATAAGATTCTTCTTCTACCTGCTCTAATTGAATTATCTCTTGGCCAAGCTATGTGGGCCATAGTATCAGTAACTCCCATTTGATGCAACTGCTGATTTGAGGTAACCGGGTTTGATCGAGATGACTTGGGACCTATTTTCTCAGAAGAAGCTCCCCCTTCTGAATCTTCTATTGCTTGCTTCAAGCTCTCCACCACTTGACTCATTGTTGGCCGATCTTTTGCATTCTTATTCAGGCAGCCATCTGCCAACTTGGCAATCTTCCGAGCTGCACTGAGAGAATATTGTTTTCTAAGTTGTGGGTCAATTATCATTCTAAACCTCTTGCTATCAGCTGGGTACTGTTTCACCCATTCTAGAAGCTTCTGCTCCATTGCTGGGCGGTTTCTTTCCACTGTTCGTCTGCCCGTGAGGAGCTCATAAAGCACCACACCAAAACTCCATATATCACTCTTGATTGTGAGATGGCCAGTCTCCACATAATCTGGAGCAGCATACCCATATGTCCCAACAACCTGAACAAAAAATTGAAAGAATCACAACAATGTATAAATCTTGTGAAATGTGATCAAGCAGCCCTCGCATCCCACTAGTGAACTTCAAAGAAGATTATGAGGTGGTAAACAGCATAACCAAACCAGGTGATTAAGCTTTTGGCTTGAATCAAACTCTCCTTGTCAGGTAAATCAGAAAATTAGTAACTTATCGAGCAATTTTTTTTTTTTAAAATAAAATGAAGAAGAATTAGCAGGGTTTTACGTGAACCTGAAAACAATAGCTGGTTCATAAAGATATAGAAAGGGAGATTTTGCGGTTCAGCAGACAGTCCCTTGTGGAAGTCTGAGCATTGTTGCTTTAATCATGATTTTTATTCGAGGGTGGCACACAATGAAGTAGACACAGTTACAAATGGTTTGTA
Source organism: Nyssa sinensis (assembly GCA_008638375.1). Lineage (NCBI taxonomy): Eukaryota > Viridiplantae > Streptophyta > Magnoliopsida > Cornales > Nyssaceae > Nyssa > Nyssa sinensis. The sequence continues at coordinate 41,267,161 of CM018046.1, forward strand.
CATAAGACATGAACAAGTTATGCAGCCTACAAAAATGCTGTTCGATTTTATTATGCATTATGTACTTACTGCTGTGGATACATGAGTACGGTCACCTGTTGGCCCCTCCCTGGCAAGCCCAAAATCTGAAAGTTTCGGCTTAAAATTCTCATCCAAAAGCACATTTGAAGATTTGAAATCCCGATATATCACCTGCCCAATTAACACAAAGACATAGTTCAATAATTCGAACACTGTATGATGTTTACAACTAAAATGAAACAAGACTGCGCCAATACGGAGAAAGTCAAAGCATTTGTACTGTAGGGCCATCAATAGCTATTGATGAGTATTTCTGTTCTTCTAACTTTGGTCTAATTTTTCCATGTCAGCTTATATACTTATGTCTATCTTATATTTTCTATCTCAGTTTTAGATCTTTTTGAATTGTGATGCCTGTCAGTTCCCAGCACATATTGGTAATCTACAAGTACATCACTGTAAAGTGCAGACTACATAACAAGTGTATGGGCACCTAACTGTAGTGTAGACGAGGTATGCATGTACACTGCCAAGTCATGATAGGATACAAAAACAAATTTTGAACTTCCTCGCATGATGCAACTATCTCTTCTAATTCAAAAACAGTTCAAATTCTCCACATTCCAAGTTGTAGGACTGTAGAGAATGAACTTATAACTCCATAAAAAATTTTACAAAGGTGTTCAAAAATATGAATGAAAACTCCCCAAAAACAATGATTTGACTTGAATGTTCTTCAGTCAGATATATTTGACTAGGATATATTATCCAAGCTAGATTAGAGGATATGAACTCAAATTGACAAGCCAAGACTAGCTAGTTAGCACAAAGATTACAAAACCATAAATCGAATAAACTTTAAATTTAAAATGAGTGATTTGAACCTGGACTTCCAATCCCTCATGCAGATAAGCTAATCCTTGAGCCGCTCCAAGGATAATTTGTAATCTTGTTTTCCAAGGAAGAGTAGGCAAGGCCCTGTTGAAAAGATGATCTTCTAAGGTCTTATTGGGCATGTACTCATATACCAATAGCCGTTGGATCCCTCTTTCTCCATCTACAGAACAGTATCCTAAAAGTTTTACGAGGTTGGGGTGCTCAACAACACCAAGAAATTGAACTTCTGCAAGCCATTCTTTGTGACCCTATGTAAAAAAGAAAGAAACTATAAGAAACAGTTAACAGTTCGAGGAACAAAGTGTAAAATTAAAAAGAAGCATAATTAAGAAAACAACACTACTAAAATGAGGGTTTAAACAAAGACCCTAAAGTTTAAGAATTGCCAATGCTTAAACAGTGAAAGATCAAGATACCACAAAGTTTTTAAAACCAAGTATCTGGGACCTGTTAGATGCTGAATAGGTGCTTATAGTTACTTTAATCAGACAATAAGTTGGATAATGTGTATTGTGAGGCAGATATGGCAGGAGATCTACTTGAAACAACTCGGAAACTAAAGGAAAAAAAAAATTGAGTCCTCATGAAAGTATATTTTAGGTATAGATTATAAATTATATCCATTAAAAGGATAAAATAAAGAAAGGCTGAAGAAGAAAAGAGGAGTACTAAGGACATGTTTGGGTGGTCCTTGCAAATGACATGATTCTTTCATGTGACAAAATATATAGACTCATTTCAAATGCTCTCAGCGACAGCATTAAGTTGTTCAAAAGCAACGCACACGTAGAGAGTGCTCAATTTTCTATAACTCTACTATAGAGGACGGCCTTTTGCCTTCAAATGCCATGGAAAGGAAACAAAATAAATAAACCCTTTACCCATCAATAATTTTAAGTTTCAAACACACATTAGAAGTACCCCCTTGCTTATCTTGACAGCCTACTGCATCATCAGCTTCCTAGTGAAGCTAGAAATAATAATACTCAATCAAATATAGTAAATATTCTCAACTAAAAACTTCAATGATGAAACAAAAGAATATCGAAATGCAAAATCATTTGAAGGAAACAAAATAAATAAACCCTTTACCCGGTCTCAAACACACATTCGAAGTAACCTTTACTTATCTTGATAGCCTGCTGCATCACCAGCTTCCTAGTGAAGCTAGAATTAATAATACTCTACAAATATAGTAAACATTCTCAACTAACAATTTCAATGCTGAAACAAAAGAATATCGAAATGAGATGCAAATTGTCTTCTTTACAGGAAGTCATTTTCCAGCACAAAATTTGAGTTTTATTTTACTGTAATCTGGCTCAATCTTGTAGACCAAAATAATCCGGTACCATGACGTATCTAGAATAGTAGTAATTAGTTTTGGTCATGATTTTTGTGTTAATTGCAACTCCAGCACTACCATGGTTACTACTGTTATTTCTGGCCAAAACACAAATATCCCCAGAAACAAACATAGCAAAATAATATTGATACCTCGTTTTAAAGATATATATATATATATATATATATATATATATCTTTTATTTGTGTCTGCAAGTCAAAGTCTTTTAAGTTTTATCAAACTTATAATGCTCATAATAAGATTCCTAAAGATTCCAAGTTGAATTCTAATGTATAACAAAAAAGCAACAACTTAATTTTTTTATGAAGAAGTGAACTTGACACACTTCAAGTAACAATGATACCATCAACTTTTGCTTGAAAATGACCAAGGTGGAGTTCACAACGTATTCCCCGCACTTGGAAACCGAAATGTAGGAATCTGTTTAACTCATCAATCATTTGGCCAGGATGTTTGGACACTATATTAAACTGAAATAACTTTCTACTGTTTTCCATAGCATTTGAAGTAGAAGAATATCCCTTGAATTAAGCATCGCAATAGAGAAGAAATGGAGTCATTATTGAAATAAATGAGAATAAAAAGAACACATTACTAATAATTTGGGACAATTCTAAAAAGTTATATTCCAAAATAAATCATAGTAGTATCAAATGCAATGAAATAGAAAAAATTCAAATTTTATATGTAGAAATAATAATAAGAAAAAGATGGATTCATTTTGTTTGCATCCATTCATTGTCTTAATTTATTGCCACATTGATCATCAACAAGGAAAAGTTTCCAAAAGAAAGTAAACAACAATGTTTATGTTCACGATGAAGTTTAGGCTGTAATTCAACATTCTCTACTACTAAATAGCTCTTACTTCATCCTAAACCAAGGTTCATAAATGATAGATTGTGTTTAATCTAATCTCCATAATTTATTCTTATAAAAACAAGTTTATTCTCCAACAATCTTTCCAATACTGTTGCCAAATTTTGCTACCAACTAACTATTCATGATATCTTCTCCTAAAATCCTGAGTTTCTACACATTTACAGTGGCAATTAGATCCCAAACCCAAATTTACAATATTTTAGTGTAAGATCTCCAAAGATATAGCAATTGGAATATTTCTTTACTTTTAAGTAAAAGAAGAAAAGCCACATGCTCTTTTACCTTGACCTGTACAACATTATGCCACTTCTTCAAAAACTAAGTTTAAATTATCATGCCAGCAAAAGGTCCTATTATTCAAACTTTCCCAACCACTAAAAATTACAAAGAAAATGATAAGTGCATCAAATAAATAATCAACAGTTAATCATATACTAACTAATCCAGAAGGTAATATCAAAATTTCCTAAAAATTGTAGGACGAGGAGCTAGTACCTGCAAGCCTTGCTGGTTAAGCTTTTTAATGGCAACCACAAAAGGATCACCCTGACCATTTGCAGGCCTAATTGTACCTTTATATACACTTCCAAAGCCACCTTCTCCAAGCTTTAGCAACCTGTTGAAATCAGTAGTTGCAATCCTGAGCTCTGAGAAAGAGAACACTCTCAAATTGTGCTCCTTTTCTTTGTACATCTCTGGTATGCTTCGCGGCGATGCTATTGAACTAGGAGACTTATTGTCCGATTTACTTTGGTTTTTCACTTCAGGTGCCAATTTCGACTTGTGGGACTTGGTCTTGGATTTGTCTTTGAAGATGTAGAAACAGTGCATTTTAGGAATATTAATATGCTCTATAATCCAAAACTTCTGTAGTAAAGGTGTTGGCTATTATTCAATACACCTTCAAGAGGCTCAACCAAATCAATGGTGTCTGAATTTGGATTTTTGTTAGTTTTATCAATTCATCGAGAGAGAGAGAGAGAGAGAGAGAGAGAGAGAGAGAGGAAAGGTAAAAATTGGGTGGAAACACAGAGAAAGAAAAACCCAGATGAAAAACTAGGAATCAAGAAGCAAATGAACTTCTGAAGGCGAGACAAGAGAAAACTCAGATGGAAAATGAAGGTATATAGATGGGTTATATACAACTAAAAAGTAGGCAGAAAACAGGGGAAATCCAACTGGAAATTCAGAGGAAAGTGCGAACAGAAAAAAGAAAAAGAAAAAAAGAGTTTGAGATTGAACTAAGAAGAAAAACAGAATAATTGAAGGAGGGGATGCGGGGAAAACTAAAACCCTGAAATTCAGAGAGTAAATGGGAAACGCGTGATGGAAAAGAGATTGAATCAGCAACTCTAAAACAGAAGTAAAAACAGGCAAAACCCAGATGAGAAAGCAAAGCAAAACGCACTAAACGCGTAAATATTGACAGAGGAAAGGAAGAGAGAGAGAGAGGTGTCGTGTCGTGTCGTGTTCGAAACGCAGAGAAGTAAAGATCACCACCTTACCAATTCCCACGATACCAGACCCTTGGACCTTGATATTATCAAGCGAAGAAAACTATTGTTCTCTTTTCACACTTCACAGCCAAAGAAAGAAGTGAACAGCGTTTGGAGTCGGGAGTCGTCTTCAACGCTGACAGTTCAGAGATTTTAATAAGAGACCACTCGTTTTCGAAGATGTCGATGAAGGAACAGCACCAGTCGTGTCCTCTAAAAAGGAGGTCAACGAATTTGACTGCAAATGGATGCCTTTTTGACAAAACCAAAAAATCTATGTAGTTTTACAGTCGGTTTGAGGGAGAAGACAGGAGATAAGATGAGACTTAGTTATGATACATATAGTAAATGGTAATTCTTTTTCATGCACGAATAACCATGCAACTTTAACAATGATAGATACTTTTGGATTCAAGAAATTGATTTGGATGTTTTATACACGTATTAATGACTCTTGTCGTACGGTCAAAAATTTATAAAAAATACTAAAATGATTATTTAGTACAAATTTAAACATATTAATTTATAAAATTTTTAAATTATTTAGTAATTAAATACTCCTTTCAACAAATTTTTTGTAAAAATCAAGAGCAGTAATAATTTTATTTTATTTTATTTTATTGTAAATTATTAAAATTTGATAACTTAAAATTTATAAATCAATTTTTAATAAAAATTATATCTTTAGATTTTAAATATCGAAATCTATTAAACAAAAATATGAAATCTTGAATAAAAAAAAAATCATTCCGAAAGTGTACAATTTTGTACTTTTACTTGTAAAAAGTTAGTCCCAATCAAAGTGTAAATTTTTAAACTTTTTTAAAGTTGTAAAATTTCACAAATTTATAAAAATTATGTGACCACATGCTATATGCTTAAAACTGACTTTCAAGATTGTGAAAAGTTTGTCAAAAAAAAGCAATCTTTAAAGCATGAGTAATTAAAAATATACTAGTTATAAAAGAGTAAAAATTTACACTATTACAAAAGTATAAAATTTTATCCTATTGAACATCATTATTGTAAAGTGACCATGTACTATGTAGTCAAAATCTAGATAATTATTGAAAGGGAGAAGAGTATAGAAAGAAACATTCCATCATTGAACACAATCATTCATCAAATGGCCAAACCATTATAAGTTGTCGAATTGGGCATAGAGTAGAGGGAGAAAGGATATGAAAACAAAGGAGGGAGATTGGGCATGGAGCTGGGGACAAGGGAGATCTGAATGGAGAACATCTCGTAATGTCTCATGACAGTGGAGATCGGTGAAAAGTTTTTAGTGGAGACCATTTCTCTTGTTGATCCAGATCTTCAACTCATTCACTCGTAGGCTCCATGGAACTGGTGGTGGTGGTGAAGTCGTCATCGGCAGTGTGTGTTGGTGGCTACGAGTGGTGGTCATCGGTGATGATCGGAGACGTGGAAGGTTGGGCTAGGGCAAGGCCACGAAAGCTGCCAACGACGATGGTGACCTTCGAGTTGAACTTCTACACGATGACAAAGCAGACTTAAAACCCGACGCTTCCAAAATAAGCCAAAACATGCGAAAAGATTAAGAAAAAAAATCAATAACAGGAGAATAAAAAATGACACATCACTGTTGAGGACTTCTAACAAAAAAACCTTTTAATTAGTTGTCTTTTAACTTAAAAATGAAGTGTTGTATATTTTAAATTAATAAAACTTTTTATTCAGGGACTTGTGGCTAATTAACTCTTTAAAGGTAATACGTAAAGCATATTTAACAAAGATTCTGAAAGAATTTTTTTCAAAAGACGCTTTTTAGCTTAATATTAAAACCTTGATCACTATTGAATTCTTCACAACTTAAAACTTATCAAATAAAAAAATATCTTTTGAAAAAAAGTTTCTTTAAAAGATGCTTCTATTGAAACATTAGTCCATGTGTATCTTTTGAAAACATATCTTTAAAAATTATATGAAATCAAAAAATAATTAAAAAACTATCTGAATCGTGAAAAAATGTCATTTTGAAAAGTCATCACTGGACAACATTTTCTTAATTGGCATTGAAACCTCCACATTGTTTATTATTATATATAGGGGTCTTTCAATAATACAAACTACAAGAAGTTTGATCTTAGTTTTAGAGAGAGATTCTCTAAGATCTTAGAAGATTAATTCAACCAAACCATGAGACTTAAGAGTAAAATTATAATTTTTTCAAATCATTTTTTACTCCAATTGTTGAGCTATCCAGACTAGGTACCTTCTCCTTTACTTATAAACCTTTCCAACCAGTGACGGATCTAGACAATTGAGATAAGAGTAAGAATATAAAAATTAAAATAAGTTTAAGGAGGGTTATAATACAAATATGAAAAGTATTCGAGGGGCCAAAATTTATACAAATTAGGAATAAAAAATCAAATTTCTAAAAGTTTTTTTTTTTTGGTAGAAAGGGGCTACAGTCACCCTAGCCCCCCCCCGTGTGTCTGCCACTGCCTCCAACATAGATGAAGGTAAGAATTAATTTCGCATCCTTGACATGAATTAAGGTCATTTTTAGTATTAAGTTCTTTTAATACACCTTAAAAATGTGTCACATAATATCTTACTTCAAATCTCACAACCTTATTTGTACATTGAGGGAATTGAAAAAATTTATAACTGTAAACTAGATCAATCTAAAGGACTTAGGGAGTATTTAGAGTTGCTTTCCAATATATATAAAAGTGAATTTGAATAAAAGTATGTCAGAGTTGTTTTTTTCACAAACACACTTTTGATGTGTTTGGAGAAGCAAATTCAATACAAAAGTTGTTTTAAAAGTTTGCCTAAAATGACTAAGCATATTTCTTTAAACAACTTTTACAATACAAACGCAAAAGTAAAATACAAAAATTTTCTCAAACGGACCTTTACTAATTAGATTAGTTAACATGTTTAATTAAACAAACAAATCTACGAAAGATACTCAGAAGCATAATTGATAAAAATCTTTAAGTAGTCGTGTTAGAGATTCAGGATCAAATCTAACCATCATTTAATTTCAAAAGATTTATAGGTAAAGGAAGGATTACTCTTAATGTGTAACTCAAATTAGACCAAAAATAAATAAATAAATCAACTAAAAAAGTAAGAAAAAAATACTTAGTCTTAACCAAAACTTACTATCCCTTCTTAATGTGCATGAGACATTGGAGTGAGAAAGCCTTTCCTTAAGGTCCATATAATCATTTTCTTCCTACATGGTCTTTGCCATATTTGACACTTCTCTAAATCAGGTTCACACAATCAAATACTATTCCCACTTGAATAAGGTTACAAATAAATGGAGAAATTCTCGTATGAATCTGTTACAAAGATCAATTCAATCACACTCAATTGCATAAATGAATTTTCGGATACTAAGAAGATAAAAAAAAAAAAAAAAACTGTTTAATTAACACCGTGATTGACATAAACTTATGTCACAAAAGTTACTCAAAATCAATGGCACAACTTCCTAAAAAGTTGAAAAGTAATGTGGGACAGTGGGAGCTTTACTTTTTTTCCATCCTTTTTCTCTCTAAGACTTCCAACTTGTTTTCATCAATTTGTCATTCATTAAATCCAATGATAATGACATAATGAAATACAAAAGACTTATTGGAGTCCTGTCAAAATCCACTAGTCTCATGACCCATAAACTAGATATTGTTTGTCATATATAATATTGACTTTTTATTGATTTGCTCATGTAAAACTGACTATTTGTGCATCAAAACTTATGTGTTAGTCAAATGATTTTGGGCATGTCTGAGGAAAAAAATGAAACTCATAGGTGCAATTAGACTTTGACGAAATCAATACACATTTCCTATGCACTTGGCCTTTATAAAATGGGTCAAAAACCTTTTGGAGAAAAACACAAATAAAGATAAGAAGAAAGCATTCATTTTCTCCCTTACTTTTGTCATATTTTATTTCTCCCTGTTTTTGTATTGTAATTAAAGAAAGAAAATTAATTCTTCTACATCATTCTTGCTTTTCTAGAATCTGACAAAGAACTAATTCATTTCCTTAAATAAAAGAATTATGTTTTTTTTTTTTTTTTTTGTAAGTAAAAAGGAAATTATGTTACCTTTTCCTTATATTGTAAGTAGATCCAACAAAAATCCAACAACAATACTAAGAACTTGTTTGTTTTAGCGGTGGTTTAATAATACTTTTGTGTTTTGATTGCCTAATTATGTTTAACTGATTTATGAGTTATTTAGATAATATGCTAAATTGAACTTTTGAATCACGCTTAACTTTGAAATCGTATTTAATAAAACAACAGGTCATGTTCCAGCCATGCTCAAAGAATATTACATGCTTAAGATCATTGACCATACTTTTTTAAAACATTACGGGCATATCATCGACTTAATTTACAATCTTATCCCTATCTATTTCCAAAATACCCATTTTGTCATTTATTTCAAAAATAAATATAATATATATTTAATATTAAAATAAATAATATAATTTTAATAGTATATAACACATTATTATTAAAAGTATACCAAATACACATCATTTCTAATCAATATTTTTTCATAACTACTTAATTTTTTTAATTATTTAACTTAAATAACACTTTTATATAATTCAATCAAACAGATACTACTTTTTTAAACAAATATTGATTTAAATGATTGTACAAATTATTTCTTGAATTGTATATTATTATGTTTTTTTTTATAGAAAAGGCAAAAATACTTTGAAGATAGGGCCACCCTAAACCCTTTTTTTTTGCTATAAATCATGAATAGAGTTTGGAACAAAAATAAAATAAACAAGAAATGTAAGTGATTTCTTGGAGTAGAACTTGGACTTTGATTTTGACATATTTCTACCAACAAACCACCAGAACTTTGAGGTCCTTTATTAGTGGTGGGGACATTCATTACATATTCACAAGGCGGTGCAATGACAATTGCAATGGTAGCAATGATTCTATGTTCCTCGAAAGTATGTATTAATTAGGCGAAAAGACCACGACCCGGAAGCACGCCAAGTCTTGCTCTTAAAGTCTCTCACTCCACACCAAATCAACCGAACCCCACCATCTTATACGGTTTGAATTGGCTCACTAATATAATTAAGAGTGTCAATTTTTGACACGGTAATACGATACGTACATGACACGAAATTAATAAATTTAGATCAAAATATAAATAAGTTTGGATCATAAACGAGTTAACACGTATAACACGATTAATAAAGAGATTATATTTGAATTTTACAAGTGTCAACTCGTTTAACACAACTTAACATGTTTAATTATAAAAAATTATCATGAATTAAGATAATTTGTCTCACATTAAATATTTATTAAAGTTTGAAGAATTTTTACTTATAAAAGAAGTTTTTACTTTAACTTGATCCATGTTCAAAGTTACTAAACTTGAAAATTATCTATACATATTAAAAGATATATAAACTTTTTTATTTAAAAAATTAAAATAATTAAAATAAACGAGTTAAGCATGTCAACTCGTGTAACCTGTTTGATAAATAAATTGAGTTTGAGTTTTAAAACTTGACACGATTTGTTAATAATGTCGGATTAGAATTGACATATATTTTTGAATATGTATGCCTTAACACGACTCAAACACGAATTGACACCCTTAAATATAATTAGCCCACAGCCAATCCAACCATTGCCATCTACACAGGTAGGCCCATATTTTTTTTTAAAATTACTAATAAATTATATTATATAATCTCTTTATTCTTTAGTAAATTATAACAGAATAGTGCTATACAAACAGATTTTTTTATATGAAAAAAGTCCATATAGAATGATTCGTTCAAAACAAAGAAACGCTATCATTTCATTAAATTTATACCTCTTTTTTTTCTACCAAGGGAAGGAGTACTACACCACTATTACAGCACTGAGCTGGAGAATTAATTATAGAAGATTGATTCTCGAGTATCAGTGCGTTTCTTGAATAAAGAGATTAAAAAGGCATTTCCATAAATAAATAAATAAATAACTATCTCCCACACGTAGAATGCCACGTTGGTAGGAGGGAAATTGCGACCGTAATAAAAATAAAAACACGCTTATAGAGAAAAATGCCAATGAAAAACCAATGCTTTGATTCCATCTAAAATTATACGATAAATAAATATAGAATAACAAGTACCGATCTTCATACTGATTTAGGAAAGATAAAATGAAATAATAAACATAGAATATGGAGAAAGAAACATACTTGAGTAATCATACAATGTTGGGAGTATAAACAAATACAATGGCAATTATAATTAGGGGAAGAGGTAAAATCATACAAACCTTATCCCCGTTGAAGCTACTCAATGAGACACAACAGGAGTTTGGCACACAGAAAACTCAGTCAATCAGATGACTTTAGCAAAGATTCTGTATTGGATAAATCCACTCCTCTTTTACCAGATCGGATTCCATTAAACTGGGGGCAGCCAACCGTGTCACAAGCAAAAGTGACGATCCATCCTTTCAAAGTGCACATCATTGCAATTAAAGTTGTCAAATGCTCCACATCTAGGAATCTTTAATAAGGATTCCATAGTAATTTTCGACTTGGAGCCGGAGGAGCTAGTCCTGGAATATCCCGAATGTCTTTGTTACTGGGGTTCACAAGCTGAAAATTTGAAAACACAAAATAGCTCAGCATATGTAGAAATTAATAATACTAGTGGTGCAACTATTAGATAAAGAAACACAATCTTAAAATGTGTTCTTTCTACAGCCTTTTTTTAGAAACCCACACTTAATACATAAAAGAGAGAGAAATTTGGGAGGGGGGGGATTGCATGGCTCCTGCCAGCCCCCATTTAGAATTGCCCTAGAAAACGATGATGCTATAAGTTGCACAGCCAACTGCTAAATGGGTTGCATTCAAGTTTTTCATTGCAAGTAGTGAAGACAAATGGAAAGCAAGCAGACATCAACCTTTACAATAATGATGGCTATTACTCCGAGCACAATAAGAAAGAGCAAGGCCATAATACACCGATCAGTTGCAACCTAATTTAGAAATCCAATAAGTAACACAGTTACACAACTGAATGAATGATAATAAATATTCAATAGACGAAACATGAGTGTTATAAGTATTTCAGAGATTGACCTGCCTACCAATTTCCTTGACCAGTTTAGAAGCCTTCTTGATTGAGAAATGGATGGAATCCAGGTCATTAACAATCCTGCTCATTTGTTCAGTCTGAACATTAAAATAATAGAATGTTCAAGTTACCACATCTCTAAAATACCAAAAAAAAAAAATTGCCACAAAAAAAGAACTTCCATTTTTTTATTGCAATCAAATGATGCACCTGTGCCTTCAGAGCTGATGCAGTCTCTGTTCCAACGTTAATGGTGTCATTAACAACCTATTACAAACACAGCATGCAAAATCAAATTTTTTGAACATTAATAGGCAACTTCCAAACTTGAAACAGGTAAGATTATTTTTAATTTCATTTCTGCTGTTCTCAGTTTTCCTTCTTTTTCCCCCTTCCTTACACCTGCAGGGAGTTTGTGTGTGGTGTGGGGGGGGGATCTTAAAACCCCCTCAGAGTTTCTTATTGGATAGGGAAGGGAGGGAGGCCCTATTGGCACTCTTTGCAACTCCAAACCCAATACAGTGGGTTGGAGTGCAGGGGAGGCTTTCGTGGCCTTGCCAGGAGTGCCAATAGTGCCTCCTGATAGAGACATCATCATTTTTGTAGTTTTTTTTTAAAATTCTACATGACTTGGTTCGAGAATAGAAACAATGAATACCTTTATGCAATGAAGATTAGCCAAAGATATTAATAAACCGGAGAGATGTTAGGTCATGTTTGTTTCATGGATTGGATAAGGGAGGATTAACTCTCCCCTTCACTAATAGTGGTAGGATTAGTAATCCCAACCTTTCCCTCCCATTATTTTTTCCATGCTATGGTTCATTATTACTCCCAGTACTATTAGTGAGCCTCTTCCTTTTTTTACCAAACACCGACTTTACAAGGCCATCGGGACTAATTTAGTGGGTTGCAATAAGCACGAGTGACAGTAAAACTAGATGGAGAACAATTTGGCTTTAAGTTCCCAACCTCAAGTCACAGAATAGGGTTTCCATGCAAAATTAAGGAAATCCAAATCCATGACTCTTGAAGAAATGTATTTCTCTACCAACAGAAACTAGGCTTTTGACAGGTTTGCAACAATTGCGGGGGTGGTAATCAATTGTAATCCCAAGAGGGGACTTTGGCAAAAATATGTGCAAGGTGCAGCGCCCTTCTGCTGGAAATACAACACCCAATTTACCTTAAAGAACAAAAATACGTGCAAGGTGGAGCGCCCTTCTGCTAGAAGTACACTGCCCAATTTACCTTAAAGATGGTAAGAACATAATTTCAAGTGCCATTAATTTAACTCTAGTGTGGGATCATATAACACACAAACAAGTGATGCCTAAGTAAGGATAGCAAAACAATCCGATTCTCCAGGTCCCCACCCTGCTCCATTTATATATTTAAATTACATAAATACCCTCCACTTTTTAAATATTACCCTAAATACCTTCATGAATATATACATGTAACCAACAGAAATTAGGGTTCGAAGACTTATCCAAAAAAAGAAAAAGAAGAAGATTAGGGTTCTAAAGGCTGTCTCTCCCATAGCTGTTATGGACAATTCACGGCCACTATCATGCCATTGCCACGCCACCACCTCCTTGACACCACAACACGATCAACCACTCCATTGCCAAATCCTGTTGTTAGACCATCATCACCACCATGCCATTAGCACAGCAGCAGCAACAGAAGCCATCGCGATATTCACTTAGACGACCGTAGAGATTAGGACTTTCAATCTCTATACAAGGGATCCTCTCTATTAATTTCTCTTATGTGCCACTACATCTTGCAAAGATCGTCCAGGTAGGTTATCTATTTATATATGTAAGCATGTATGGATATGCAAGTACGTATATATGTATGTGTGGTAGGACATATAGGTATGTAAATGTATGCCCGCATATCATGCTAACCTGGATGGGTAAAGTCGTACGAGGCAGGGACATGGTGGAACAATCTACTCGGGATAGGGGAAGGGGAATTCTTTTGGGTGGGATGAAGAGAGATTTTCTTAGGCTAGGCAGGGCGGGGTAGACCCTTGCCATACCTGCCCTGATGCCATCCCCTGTGCATTGGGTTCAAGCAACTTAACAAAAATAATTACTTTGCCTGAGCATCCATAAGGATGTCTCTACATGAGTGTTCCTAAAATATTAGTCAAGGGTGACCACTAAAGGAATGTTTCAGGGAACATCATGCTATACTTCTGGATAAAAGACACTCATACATGATCTTAAATCATGTGATTTCAAGTCAAAAGGCGAGGCCAGGGGAGGCGGGGGCAATCCTAATTCATTTTTCTATAGGCAATGGGATTTAAAGCGTAATTTACATAATCTTAAAGCATCAAACAGAAGCAGAAACAGATTATCCTTGACAGTACAACAGAGTTCTATTTCCAGAGGACATACTAACCTTTTTCGACCTCTCAATGGCTTGATCAGTTTCATCCATCATCCGGTTTCCATTATCTATCAGTTGTTGATTTGTCATAGCTGCAATATTTTTACAGCCTTGGCCTCAGAACTTTTTCAAATAAGAATAAAAATAATGCATAAAATGAAATTTGCAGCTAGCATCAAAATTTGAAAAAAGGAAGAAAAAAATGAAGTTCTACTTGTCAGATATCAATCAGTCAGGATTACACACTGTTGGATTAGAACTTACAACTAAGGACGAAAATATAAACATTAGGATTTCAGGGGGGTTCTTAAGAAAATATGGAAAATGGGGGTGGGAGGCTCCTAATTTTTTTTTTTTTTTCTTTTCTCCCCCAATATCTCCTTTAAGAGATGGAGGAGAAACCACTCAAGCTAACACTTGGTGGTGGAAAAAAACAAAAAATGGTTGGGGGGGCTCCTTTTTTCTTTTTTCCCTCAACCTCTCCTTTAAGAGATGGAGGAGAAGCTAGTCAAGCTAACACTGGGTGGTGAGCAACTCCTAATTTTCAAAAATAAAACAAAAAATAGTAAAAAAAAAAATCATTTTTCCAAATGTTTGGGGGGTCATCGTCCCCCTTGGCTCCACCAGAGATTAGGCACCTGTGTCAAAAAATGTCCCTTTTTCAATTAAGAATCAAATCAGAACAAAATAAGTTCACACTTTCAAGACATGTCAGAATAATTTTTAAAAAAATGAAGAAATTGAAAATTTTAACCATGACATAGGTTTCGTTAAATGATAATGACATTCATGCCACTCAAGTAAATCTTTACTACCTTTGTGAGGGAAAATCTCAGAGTCTAAATAAAACGAAGATTAAACAGTTTTGTTTTTAAAAAATTGGGCTTGTTTCAGTTTAATTTTTTTTTTTAAAATAGGCTTTTTAAAAGTAATGATCTTTGCTTTTGGAAGAACAAAAAAAATTCACAGTTGGTGACGGCCTTCAGAAATACTTTCCATCAAAACATTACACGAAACTTGATTTTCGCATTACTTTAGGACCATAGGTTAGCAGAATGGTAAAAGCTCAGGCTATTGAGCGTGAGGATGCAGGTTTGAATCCAAAGGCAGCCACTTTGTGCATTAGGTTTCTAAACAATCCAATCCTCCTAAGAATTCAAATATTTGGGACCTAGAGGCAGGTTCCCCCCCCCCCCCCCCCCAACACACATATAGTTTTACCCTAGTACTGTTCTATATATAAAAGAAACTTCTTTTCAAGAGCAAAAAAGTTTAAAAGGCGTTGGATCCTTTCCCTCCTCCTTTCCTTTCCCTTCTTACACTCTACCAAACACGTGAAAACCCCCCATCCCTATCCCTTCCTACCAAACCGAATGTTAAAGAGCCCAACCAAACAAGGCCAAGGATATGTTGGCATTGCCATGAAAATTCAAATTTTCAACTTATACTATTCCCCACCCCCATAAAAAAGGAAAGAAAAAGAGCACCACATTTTGCCCAACCTGCAAAATCTAAAAAGGGATATTATCCAATCACTCTTCACAAAAAGTTTATTAATTGATGTACATCAAAAGTTGGAGGCAAAAAACACATACCACAGTCTAAAGCTTTAAATATTGTATAAAGTGTTCAATACACACAATATTCTCAAAATAAACCACCAAGGAACAAGCATTTCGAGTTCCCACTATGTTCTACGAAGACAAATGCAGAAATAAATTGAGAGAAAAAATATATCGTGTGCCGGGCTTGTGTCTGCATTGTCCCACCCATTTTAATGTAACAATTTGTAAACCAGACAAAACAGCAGCAGAAGGAACCAAGCTGCAAGCTAGGCAAAGAAATTAAAACACCAAGGTCTAAGGCCAGCACAGAAACCTAATTAAAACACCAAGGTCTAAGGCCAGCACAGAAACCTAGATATCAGTGGTAGCAGCAACCTTCAAGCAAATATGGCTAACTATATTAGCTGCTCTGTCTACAGTCGAGAAATATAGATAAAGTGCACTATATTGATTCCTTTTAAAAGGCACGTGCAATCCTCGATCAAGATATTGCTGCCCAGTTCCATACTTTTATTTGTAATTTTATTTACCAATTTGGCAACTCCCTCACCATGACACCACTTATTGTAATGTATGTTGCTTCTGCCCAATAAACACACCGATCATACCTAACCATAATTTGGTAGAGATAGGGCGGGCTCTCTGTTTGACGCAGGGAGATATGACCAACTTGAGCAGCTAACAAATCTTTAACACACCTCAATATTGCTTATGCAGTGAGTGTGTTGCGTCAATTATAGTAAGTTCCAAGGACTTACTCGTACAGATACAATGTACAGGCTTACTAAGGTATCTAAAGTCATCTCTATAAAAGGAAATCTTGTTTTTGAAGCACAAGTGCATGGGGAAAGGACAAATGCATATGCATAATGGGCAGGATCTGCTACAGAAAAAAGAAAAAACATTAATAAAGGAAGAAAGAAAGAAAGAAAAGGGAGGCAATGGACACTTCATTAAAAAAAAAAAAAGAAGCTAACATCTAGTTACATTTGTACTCCACTCAAAGACAAAATGGAATTGGCAAATGATCTCACTAAAGTAAAATGTCGTCCTCTATTCTCGCCAACTTGAGAGAGTCCAACCCATTTTGGTCAAAAAAGTAGTTCTAGATTGTGTGAATTTGAATGTAAAATGGAAAAGTATGAGGTGTCCCTACCTCATTTGTAGCTAAGGAGGTCATCTGTACCATTTTCATAGGAAAACGAAAAAAACTGAGAATGCAAGGGAGCATGTCACTCTCCATTTATTTCTGAACCTCAGACATGATCCATGACCCACAATTTGCCCTACACAAATAAATACAACCTCCCCCCTCCCCCAACTGCCACCACACATTTATCAAGAAGGAAATTTTGTCTACATTCACATGATAGGTCCTCCCTCAAATATTTCATCTCCTTCTTCCTCATTTCCATTCACCCCCCTTCTCAGTTACTACACTCCTAGTTACTTCAAAGTACAAAGCATCAATCACTCAATTTTTTACAATATAAATATTAAATAATTAGATGATTTATAAACACTGCAAAATAACCAGTGATGATTCACAACAAAAATAATAATAAAATCACACATGCAAGCATACATGCTATTGCTGAAGCTATAGGATGACACTGATTAGCTGGTGCTCAAAATTGAGTGTCAGTTAACATGACCACTGAATGCTGTATTTAGAACTCCAGTTTATAGCCTATTAAAACCCCAAGAATTGTAGACAAATCAATGAGAAATTTCATGTCAACAAAAGGCCAACATGAGCTTACATGAAGCTAGCAAGACATTGTCTTCCCCAAAACCTTCACCGGGCTCCTCAAAGAGTTCAACTCGCTTGTTTTCAAGATCGCTTGCATATCTATATCACCATCCATGAAAATAAAATAAGACCATGCCAAGAACAAAAAACATGATAAAGAATAACTGGATGAGTAAAAAGAGAGAGCCTAATCCATATGAAGATTATGACACTCATGATCAAAGGAACTTCTAACAAGTATTTCCTACAAAAATATAGTTGTATTTATAAAATGAATAGCGCTCAAATAGAAGAAGCATTAGCTCAAACACAAATCTCTATTTTCTTTTCTTTTTTTAAATGAACAGAGACAAAAGAATTTATGGCCAAAGGGATATAATTTTATTACGGTGCCACTGTCAAACATAAGACCTTCCATTCATATCATGGACAAATACCAAATAAGCGTGTCCAGAGAATTTTTAGTGTTCCATGTATAATTATACAGGAGTGAAGTACCCATGTCTGACAAGACTGACATTCTTTAAGAAACTTGATATAATGATCAAGCAATCCTTTCCTTTACCATTTTTTTTACTGAAGAAAAGAATTGGAAGTCAAAATCAATGTTGCCAAGTGCCAAGGGCCAAGTGCGCGATGCAGTTTAAGACACATAATGGCCACAGTCTCTTATAATGGACAGCCATAGTATTCTAGGACTAAGCTAAGTCTGAATGACCGGAGATAGGCAGTTCTTTACACCCCCTTTGTACACAAATCTGATAGACAAATCAAGTGTTGAGGTAATCTAATTACTTGAAAACTTCACTGATCAAAAATAACAATAATTACTTGTACACTTCCAGAATGAAAAGGAACCTCAAAATAAGCAAGGTGTACAAATAGGTTTAGACAGAACACTAAGTGGTTATATTTCTTACGCTACTTAAAATTAAATAAAAAGGAAACTAACAGAGAAAAAAAAAACATATATGTATATATATATATATATAAATTTCTAATTGCCCTGGAACTTTCAGAGAATCAGAACTTCCTTGTTATGATTATAAGCAATAACAAAAAACATAAATAAAATTAGAAGTGTGGAAGAGAATGAAAAGAAGAGGAAAAAAAAAAGGACACAATTGAATGGGCATGCAAGATAATTCACAAACCAGAAATTGGTAACCTCTAACAGATGTCAACTTACTGCTTTTTCAGAGCAACATATGAATTCAACTCTTTTATCTGCACAGAAATGGAAACAATAATAAGCATTGAAACAATTAGTTAACAATTTGGAGTATCAAATCCCAAATAGAATTCTAAAAAGGAAAGCTCACCATTGACTGTTTTTTCTCATTCAGCATCTTGTTGGTGTCTGGATCATTTCTATACTCCAAATCTTTCACTTCTCTATCAAACTCTTTAATATGCCTGGAGAGACAATAAAATATCATTGTATATCTGAATAGAGAAAAAAGGACCGGAAAAAGAAACAGCAACATATATGACATTTCCCTTATATGGCCAATTTTAATTAGTTGCAATTATCAAACATTGATTGGTATACATTTTTCCACGCCTACATGATGAAAAAAAACGTCTCGAAAACTATAAGTGGATTTCTTATATAATTGCAACACATGATCAATTATTTACAGCTTAGAAACCTGAATTCAAAATTGCAGGTGCAAATTTCTGAGAATCCAAATTCTCAAGGTTCACACTTCCTTCCATCCAATAGGATCATAGACACAATGTTGAATCCAGCTCGAAGAAGATAAAGAGAGAATGAAGTTAAAAGAGGGTTCTAAAGAAAATGATTAAACAAGGACTTAAACTTTCCAATCCATTTAAAAATGTTTACTCATTAAACAGAAATCGTATTGGGTTCCCAGGACCTGAAAACTATGAAAACCCATTCCCACTGAATTTAATAACATAAATCCTGCAATTATATGAACTGAACAGAAGTTTAAACATAGAGAATAATTTCAAAAGATTTTTTATGGAAATAATAACAAAATAAGAAGGTTGGGTATAGAAGTGCAATCAACCTCAAGATTCAAAGTGAGTTCCAACATTAGCCACAAATCAAGGGATTTTAATTTCTAACTAAAAAGGAGGATCAGATATACTTTGATGACTTTAAATTCCCAAAGGAGTTCAAATAATTAAATTCAAAAGAACTTTGTCAATGCCCAAAGTTCTCACACTTCTCAAGAATTGAGTATTTCAACCTTTTTCCGCAAAACTCAATAATGGTCATATTTACATTTAGGTGGTCTAAAAAAGTCCGAGGAAGTTCGAAAATACCAGCCTACCAAAAAAGACTTATTTCGAGCACCACAAATATTTTTATAACTTGTATTAAAAATTTGAGCATCGGAACATAGCAGCTGCCATATTAGGGAGACCACTTTAGCTGAGTTGGGGTATGACTAGAGAATGAGAAATAAAGCCACCTGAGAGTGTTTTCAGGTTTCCTATCTTTTGCCCAAACGGTCCAAGAAACAAACTTTCAAAGTCTCACCCTTACCCCTCAAGCTTAATTAGCCAAGCAGTTCACACTTCAAATGGTTGCATGCAATCTCAATCCAAAATCCAAACTATTTAAGGAGCAGATCAGGCTGTCAATCATTGTAGGTCTGCAGCAAAAAAACCCCAGGCTCATGATTTTTCTCCAGGATGCTCCAAACTAAACTTTTTAGAAAATCTGGCCCAAAAAAAATCTTGAATTTCCATGTTTTAGAAGTAGCTCTTATATCCTAGAATGCCTTGCATTGAGGAGATGGTGGAGAAATTAATTAAATGAAAATGGACAAGACTTGCAGTGGTGTCTTTGGCCATACATATTTCCATCCTCTAGAGTCTAAACCTTTCCAAATGGTTGGATGATAAATGGCAACCCAGAACTCCACAGTGCTCTTTTTTAAACCTCTCAAAGAATAGAAATCTGCATTGCTCTTTTTAAACCTCTCAAGCTCTTCAGATAACAAAGAAGAAGCAAACTGTGGGAGAGCTATAAATGGTCAATCTCTGCACCAAACTCTTCTGAGCCTTTCAACAGAATCAATGCCATCGTACATCACGATGATACATAGCCCTCTCCAAGAGTGAACAACTGCGGTCACATCTTTCATTTGTGCATATAGGCTTGGTGTGGCATGAATGAAGTTGGAACACCATTCTGTTGTCCATGTAGGAGTAATATCAGCAACAGAAAGGATGGGGATATGCTAGAAACCTCTGCAATTAATAATTCTTCTTCCCAAATCAGTGGTCCTGAAATGGTATTAACACCAGTGGTCCAGTACAAAATAATAATTTTTACCATTGGTAACACAGCTCCTCTGAAATTAACATTTCACTTTATCTTGGTATCTGTTATGAAGTCACAATACCCACAGTTAACATGCCAAAATCAATTCACCCTAACAAAATCTGAAAATTCTTGTGGGGAAGGAATCACATGCCAACTTTATTTACATTAGTAGGAATATTTAGCTCTTACATCACAAACAATGCACCATCTCAGCCACCATTGGTAACACAGCTCCTCTGAAATTAACATTTTACTTTATCTTGATATTAGTTATGAAGTCGCAATGCCCACAGTTAACATGCTAAAATCAATTTGTTCTAACAAAATCTGAAAATTTCTTGTAGGGAAGGATCACATGCCAACTTTATTTACGTTAGTAGGAGTATTTAGCTCTTCCATCACAAACAATGCACCATCTCAGCCACCACTGGTAACACAGCTCCTCTGAAATTAACATTTTACTTTATCTTGATATTAGTTATGAAGTCACAATACCCACAGTTAACATGCTAAAATCAATTTGCTCTAACAAAATCAGAAAACTTCTAGTGGGGAAGGAATCACATGCCAACGTTATTTACATTAGTAGGAATATTTAGCTCTTCTTCCATCACAAACAATATGCCATCTCAGCCGCCACCCCCAGCCCAACTATGTATGCACGTGTGTGTGTGTCTCACCGATGACCAAGTGTGTGTGGATCTCACCAATGACTATGAATAACTAATAGCATACAGCACATACCAAATGTTAAAATTCTAACATAGAGGCAAATACGACTTACATATATATGTATATATACTCAGGGGCCAGTGATTAATACCTCTTGCACTCCCTCATCTTCCCCGTGAGCTCTTCCAACTGCCTACTCTGCCTATTTGAGTCCCTAATCTTCTCCAATTTCTGAAATCCATTTCTGCAGGAAAATAAATGTCATCATATTTCTAATTATGCAGTAGACATTACATTATAAAAATTGTAAATAACTGCACACACACTCGAGAATCTTAAAATATGTCATACTCAGCCACTGCTATTACATAAACTATAAGAACAGTTGTTTTTGCATCTTGTCATTGCCAGGCTCAAAACACATTTGGCAGTGACACAACACAATTACACTAGGAAGTGAAAGATCATTCATGTAATTATGTATGTATTTTGAAATCAACCAAACATCTGATTGTAACCTGCGCCACACGAAACAATTTATGAACTACATTAACAAAAAAAAAAAACAGGAAATAAAACATCTTACGATAAAGCTCGGAAAATATCAGCTATTTGTCCATCGATCTCCGCAAGCTCCTCGCTGATCGCAGATAAAGAAGCCATCTCACAAACTCAACCTCGGTTTTTCGCTATTTTCCTTCTAAAATCCGCAATTATATTGCAAACATCAAATGCCCCATTCTATACAATGCCGATCTTCGGAACATCTAATTATCCAAAACCGCAGAATTCTCAATTCAAATCCACCTTCCAAGTATTTGATCAGATCGAAACAATGCCGTTCACACAAAAACCAATTTTCACCGACTCAAATGAAAAATCGAATGGCACGGCATTTAAGATTCTGGTGCATTGAAGCACGCACATTCATGAAGATTGATACAAAGTCAAAGAACAACTTCCAGATATCCCATCAGACCCCAACAATTTCAAACATTGAATCAAATGACGCCATATTTTTTTTATCTACAAATAGATTCGAAATGAATTCAATAAATTAATCATTGAAACGGAATCGATAACCAAAACAACAAAATAAATTTTACAAATTTTCCGACCAGATCCAAACAATGTAGGTTTGTTGTAAATGGATCTGATCGAAAACCAAGGGTTTTATGGATGTCAAGGACTTGAATAAGCACTGCTCATAAGCTTTTATTTTTGGATTGTTGTGTTTCGGCCTTTTCGGGCGCTACCGGGGTTTTGGGAGCCGTCTGCGAGGTTTTAAAAGAATGGTAAATTACATAAAGTTCCCCCATAATTTAGACTTATTATAATTGAATCTCAGTTTTTGACACTGATTTTTCTTTTATTATTAATTTATTTGACAAATTCTCCCATACGTTAATTAACCGTTACTTCCAGCTCATTCTCTGCGCCTTTTATGAACATCTTAATATTATATCAAAATATGTCGTGGAGAGAGAGACCTTGTAAAAAGATGTGGGGAGAGAAAAAAAAAATTAATTAAAATAATACATTGTATATAAATATTATTTGTAATAATTTGTAATTTTTAGACTCTTTGTGGTGTTTATTTACATATATAAATACATACAAAAACACAGGATTACTAATTTTATGTTAAGTTATTAATTTGTATATTAAGATAAATACATGGGTTTTCCAAGTGGTTGGGTTCTGAACAGGTGGCTACGTGATCTTTCAGTAGTATATACATGGGTTTTACTTTAACAAGTGGTTTTGTAATTTTTCTCTATATATACATCCGGTTTTCTTTGTAATACATAGTAAATGAACTTGTTTCAGTGAGAGGATGAGAGAGAGAGAGATGAATTTGATGGAATTGTGGATTGAATCTGGCAGCAAGAATTCTGTCAATGAAGAATGATCCTTGACCAAATGGAAATCGGTCTATAGTAGCTATGTCGTTGGGCAAAAATTCATTTAGAGGCAAAGAAAAAATGAAGATAAACTTTATATAAATGGAGAGACTAAATCTCAATAGAATAGATGGTAGAGATTGATTCTATTAACACATCCGTCAACTGTAAATATAATGGCGATGGATATGAATCTCAAAAACAATATCAAGTCCAATCTTAAATGTTCATCAAGTTGATATCAAAAAGTCCCATCTCTAGGACATTTGGTTAGAAATATTAAGAATAATGGAGACATGAAAGATGATTTGGGATAATATGGTGAGTCAAATTGCAAGAAATAGTCCCGCGTTTGTTAAGAAAGATGATAGCAACAATGAAGGAGAATGAGATCTTGGTGCACTCACATGAATGTATTAGATACAAATGGAATTATGGAGCTTTAAAGATGGGCTTCAATGGTAGTTTGTAATGATGGGTCAATCTAATTTGTATATACACGCTGTATGCACGTGTGGGTTTTTTACATACAGTCAACAAAAAGGACTGAGAGAGAGTAAATGGGTTTGTTTTGGTAAGAGAGTAAAGAGAAAGAAACATGAATTTGGTGAACATGGTATAAAATAGTGAGGGTTAAAATTGGAATTTCCTTGGTCATGTTAACGCTCTCTCCCAATAATGTCTAGTCGTGGGTGTAATTACGTCAAAAATTGGAGTTGGATTGTAATTAAACTAAATCATATGAAATGTCGGTGTAATTCACCCGGCCGCTAATAATCAAGTACTTCCGTGTGAGATCACGCATGTCTTTCCCTTATTCACATTGCGATGCTCTACAATCGATTGCAGGTTTCATAAGAAAGTAGTGGAAGCATTGTAAGTTTAATAAGAAATGCCGAGTGTCAAATTAGGGATGTTAATACGAGCGTTTTTTTTTTGGATAATTAGACCTGCTTCATCTCTAATAAAATGGAATTGAAAAGTATATAAATGAATTAGAATGAGAGAATTTTTAACGGGTTTAATTATTATATAAAAATACTTAAACATTCTTTTGTATATAATTCTATATAATTGTAGAATTGGAATACGAAAAAATAAGAATATATATTTATTATTATTTTAAATAAAAATAATAAATCTTAGTACAATTTGAATGGAATGAGTATGAGCTTCTGAGCAAAGCCGAAGTGAGTACAGGAAAACAAATAAGGTGTAACAAGATGAGTTGGGAATGATTTTATTTTGAACAATCATTAAAATCGGGATGCCATGTCTAATACTTGCCTTGTTGACCCTTCTTAACTTGAAAAGTTGTCATATGCCCATTAAGAAACTTAACCACAAGCCCTCTCAATTAAGGCTACAAATGAACTGTGGTGTTCAATAGTTTTGTTCAATTCAATTAAAAGTTCATTAAAGTTCAAGCCAGATTTGAAACATTATTTATGGACTTGTTGTATCATGGTTGTACCATGGCTGATATTGTGTACAAATGAGATATTGTGACGTAAGGAATAGAATTGTGTATACATATAATTTCTTATAATTAATATTTAATAAGTTAATAATTTCTGATAATTAATAAATTTTTAAGGAACTAACTTGGTTACATAAATAATTAATAATTTTATTACTTAATAATTAATATTTAAAAAAAAAATCTTTATAATATGAATTATTAGTGAGATAAAATAGTTATATATATATATATCTCATTTAAGACATGTTTGATAATTATATTTATTAATTTTACATAATTGAAGTCAAAAGTATTATAAATGAAAAAAATTATAACATTAAGAAACACAATGTCTTTACTTTAAATGGATACTATGAGTCTTTTATGTCATATGTTGAGTATTATATGTATTTTTTAAGAAAAATAAAAATGTCAATGAAAAATTGTATACACGATCTTATTTTTCAACCAAAAAATAGTTACATGTAAAAAAAAATACTTACTGGTTATGGAAGTATAAGAAAATTTAATAATTGTTAATTATTATAATTTTTCATGACCCAAAATCTACCCTATGTGGATCTCGTATCATGAGACCGACCTAGTGGTCGTTCTTACTTTGTCTTTCCTTGTATCAATGACAACAATGTATAATATAAAACTTAAACAGTAAATCAGCAGAAGTCTTAAATACATAATATGGGTATACAATGTCAAAATAGGAACCAACATAGCATCACGGAATGGTCATTCCAAATGGAATGACTATTCCCAAAGAAGCCGAAATCGTCATTCCTTATCAAAAGTCATGGAATGCTCATTCCATTCCTTACCAAAATTTTAAATTTTTTTTTTTTTGGCAATAAAAAAAATGCAAGTTGAATTTTTTTTTTTTTGCCAATAAAAAAAATACAGGTTGAAATTTTTTTTTTTTTTGCCAATCAAAAAAATGCATATTGAATTTTTTTTCCCAATAAAACAAATGCAGGTTAATTTTTTTTTTTTTGCCAATAAAAAAAATGCAAGTTGAATTTTTTTTTTTTGTTTTGCCAATAAATTTTTATTTTTTTTCCCAATAAAAAAAATGTAGGTTGAATTTTTTTTTCTTCATTAAACGTACATGAAAACTTTAAAATTTATAAAAGTATTTTGAATATTTAACTTAATATTAACTTCATTTCAACAATTTGATGGTTCAAACCAAACATAAGAATGTAATTGTCATTCCATTATTGGGTATTTAGTCCAAACAAAATAATGGAATAATTATTCTCATTCCATTCCTTGATGTTATTTCATTCACGTCTTATTCCATTCCAGCATACCAAACGTACCCTTAGATGGTAAATACATGAGATAACTGCATGATAACTAATACATTTCTCAAAATGTCCTCCTATGCTCTTGGACTCCTACTGCGATCTTGCAGCATCCCTACCTGAAAAATAAGTAAGTCGGAGTGAGCTAACGAAACTTAGTAAGTAAATTCTCATATCTGACACTCGTTAAGATTAACATAGAAAGAATATAAATCCAAGATAACATGAGTGTGAATATGATAGCCAATCATAGGATAAGATGTTGTGATAGTCAATAAGGATAAAATGCCACAATGGCCAACGAACAGTAGAGGTTACAATAATTAATTATGAGTAATGGAATATAACATAAACATGGAATCTCAATAGAAATTAGTCAACAAAAATGTATTTCCACAATAAATCAATAACAATTAATCACAATCAATGAGTGAATTCTCAACATAAAATTATTCATACGGAATGACATAGTCCTGTGAATTCAATAAATATAATTATATCAGTCAAACATAAGTGATGCATTTACTCTATTTAGGGCTTGGCAGACCCTCGGTCTTTTGAGGCCCGACATACCCCCCTCAATAAGTGTATATAAAATGCCATAATAACTCAGTGTGTAAATACACCATCTTTGCCATGCGTCCGTTCACAGACTCGACCCGTAGGTCCCGTCAACTCAGAAAGCATCGGATGAATATTGTAACTGAGCACAATTCCGGCATTCATAATATGTTATGATCATTTGTGATTCCATAAGAGTGTATAAAGATGGAATATCATTTATTCAGTAAAAATATAACAATAGGCCTTTCAAGGCATAGTGCAATAATGAATAATGAAATAAGCAGTCAATAAACGTCCACAAGATAGAACAATATCACATTGTGGAAACAATAAACATTTGGTACATACAAGAGTAAAAATCTGACAGTAATAGAATGAACATGGCTTGGAATACCATATGTAAGAGATTGAGTTTACTTACCTTATCAGTGCGTTCTAGTTCAGTATTTGGTAACATATCCTTCCCTTTTGATTTTCCTATATATCAGTAAACACATCTCAGTTTAATGTTATTCATCGAATTTTACATCTTGTTACTATAAATATTTCATTTGCTAAAATAGACTTTACTATTGATTCTGGAACATTAAAGAAAGTCGGTTTAGGCTTTCACAGTTTTCAATTTGGGTTCAAGCATCACTAGGCGCATTATGGTCATTTAGTATTTTTACGACTATTTATTTTTTGGGGCCCCATCTCGTAAAACGGACCCTTTCATTGGGTTTAAAATGCCCAAAACATAAAGAAAACACTATTTATTTACTTTATTTGGACATCGAGAATTATCACAATAATTAATTAAATTAATTAATTAATTAAATTATAATAATATTTTATATATTATTTAGGTTAGAATTTGATCACACGTGCCTTAGTGGCACGGTGGTAACCTTGGTTGGCATAAGGTTCTCAGCCCACTTGCGTCAAGGGATCGAATCTCAGACGCAACATTCTTCCAAAATTTTCCTTTTAACTGTTTCTATTTTAAAAATCAAACCATGCCCTAAACGACGCCGTGTAACTAACCACAAGTGCGGTCGGGTGGGTTCCGACCCGACCCGACCCTGAACAGTACCTCCTTCCCCATAATTTTTTGGCAGCCACTCCGATCACCTTCTCCAGTCGCTGGTGACCGGAATCTGCAGTTTGCCCATTTTTAAAACTTGATTTTTTTTTTTCCAATTTTTCACCTCTTTTTTATTCTAAACTATCCAAAACATTTTTAAAACATTTAGATAACCTTTTGAGCCTTCAAAACCTAATGAATAACCATAAATCATAAATTCAAGTTTTTCGATCATCCCCTCTTTCTCTTTCATTTCTTCACTATTTTCCTCGTGGTTTCTTCCTAAATTCATCATTTTCTTCCTACGTGTTTTATTTTCTTCATAGATTAACACTATGCAATTATTTACAAGCTTTAATAACTTTTACAGAAAACCCAGAATTTCAATTACAGAGAAAAAATCCGAACTTACCTTTTTACAATTGCTCTTCTCCTCTTTTTCTTCCTTCTTTCTCCTTCAATTCCCCTTTCTTTTCTTCCTTCCTTTTCTAAGCATGCAGTGCATGCATCTGTCCTTATAAGAAAAGTTCCACCGCCCTCTCGGTTTCTTCCCTTCTCTCTCTTTCTTTTCTTTCCTCTTTCTTCCTACTTTTGTTGACTTTTCTTGCTTTGATATTTTTTCCGTTTTTGAACTCTTAATCTCCCTCACTAAATGTTGCTTTGATTGTTGTAAGTTATATATATATATATATATATATATATATTATATTATATGCAACCATACTCTCTCATTATATGTTGCCTTAAATATATATATATATATATATTATATTCTTAACCTCTCTCATTTATATTATATGTAACCACACTCTCCCACACACATATACTCACATATATATGTATACAGTCATATATATATATATATATTTAATAATTCATATATATATATATACATGGTTATATATATATATAAATTTATATTGCATATATATACATATATGTATACATATAGGTACACATACTTTGATACTCGTTCATGACTTGCTCGGATATCGCCCGTGCATTGTCTGTACATTAGGGATTGTTCATATGCCAAAACTGTCTATTCCGTTTGATATTATAACATAGAGTCCTAACAGCTCGGGTTTACATGAGTCGCTCAGTTATAATCCGGGTTGAGGTATTACATAATTAATACATTTTTAATCTTTTATGTCTATTAATTATAAGAGAGTTGATTATATGGCTAATAAAAAATAAAATACCTTCGCATATCATATACGCCTTGTTACTTACTTCTAAAGAGAAATTACACAAAACTCTCATGTAGTTAAGTATGTTTTCATTTAATCTCCATCTATTTTAAAAATAGAAATTTCAAATTTGTTGTAGTAGAGTGTCAAAGAGTTAACTCAACATATAACGAAAATGGTGGGGGCATGGGTTTTTCTTGGTGAATTTTATCGATAAAACTAGCTTTTTAGTGTTTCCATTACAACAAAAAAAAAAAAATTCGCACTCTTTAGATTTACTTGTGTCAATGTTTACATAACTTTTAAATGTATAAAAGTTTGTTTGGAAAAAAATTACAAATATTTTTCTCCTAATATATATTTTTTAGTTGATAAAGTAATTTCCAACACGCCTTAAATTGTGCATGACTCCAATTTATTTTTTCTATTTTCAAAAAAAGTGATTCTACATATAATAGTTTCTCGACTTTATTTTCTTACTCTTAGATATAAGGTAGTGGAAACTATTATCATAGTTATCAAAATCGGATCGAACCAGCCAGTTTAATCGGGAACTAGACATTCAAACTGGTCCAATTTAATTAATATACCCTTTTTTCCTAAAGAACAAAAAAAAAACGGTTGAACCAGTTGATTTTTAAAAAAATCGAGTGAACCGGCCAGTTTATTTAAAACACCAGTTTAATCACCTTTTATCTTTTTATAACCTATAAATTTTTTTTCTCACAAAATTTATTCTATTTGATGATTAAATGATGAAATTTGGTATAAAATAAGATATTGGTACATGTATTTTTGTTATATATATAAATATATAAAACTTATACATTAAGATAATTTCAATGATTATGCTTATATTTTATTATTTATCACTAGATAATAAAAAATATATTTTTTTATTTTTATTTTCTTATATTTTAATATATTTATGTATATTTTTAATATTATTAATTATAAAATCGATTGAACCAGCGAACCGTGTACCGACCCATTCACCAGTTTATCGTCCGATCCAGTTTTGATAACTAGGCCTATTATAATATATACATGTTATCACTAGTGTTTATTTATGAAAATATGTAAAGGTATTTTGAAAAATAGTAAACTATTTTGAAAAAATAGAAAGTTGATTGAAAAGAAAACCAGCATAGTTTTATAGAAACAAAATTGAAAAAACTGAACTATAAATTGAAACAGGATTTCTACAATACTAGAATACAAGTAAATTCAAAACAAGATTGTAAGACTTACTGAATTTGTAAAAACAGAAAAAATGTAAAGATCAAGGCTTGTGTTTAACACAATGTCTTTAAAGAAAATCCGTCCCTCATGTTAGAAGTATATTAGGGTTACCTATATATTATTGTGATACTAGGGTTAAGGTTAGCCACCACAAATATATTATTGTGTATTGTGATACTAGAGTTAGGGTTAGCCGCCACATATATATTATTATGTAATGCTAGTGGGATTAGGGTTATATAGTTTATTTCCTTTATTTATACTTTTCATGTACAACCTCATAACCCTCCTATATAAGGAGCTCTCTTATTTAGTTTCTGTAATGAATTCAATCTAATACAATATAGTCCTTTGAGTTTTCTCTCATCTCTCTCTTCTCTATTTCTTGTCTCTTTATTTTATGTTATTCCACCAAATCTAATATGGTATCAGAGCCTCTCCTTCATTGGTTTGATTCTTCTCTGGTTTAATTTATTTTCTTTTACTTTCTCTACTTTCTGTCGCAACATGTCTTTTCCTCTATTTTTTTTTTTCAGCCGCTTCTCCTTTTTTTTAAAAAAACAGGAACTCTCTTTTTCCAACCACTGCTCTCCAGCCGTAGCTTCTTTTGCTTTTCTGTCTTTTCTCTGCCCAGCCACAACTGCTACTTTCTTCAGCTGCAGCCGTCTGCTTCTGTTTTTTCTTTTTCCTTTTTTTCTTTCCCTCGTTCAGCTGCTACTTCTCTTTTTTTTTTTTTCTTTTTTTTTTCTTTCCCTTCTGTTTGGCCATTTTTGCACCGCTTTAAAACTTTTCTTTTTCCTTTTGCTTCCGTCTTGTGCCACCACAGAGACCATTCGTATCCAGATTTAACACACATACCATGAATCTGCATTCCATTATCAGGAATACTCAGAAACCCACATACTTTAAAATTTGTCCAGAAAGTAAACCCATTGGGCTCAGCCGCTCAAGACCTGAAGATCCCATTCGACCTAAAACTGATATCGTGGCATCACACTATTGTAAGTACTCACATATCAATGCTGCCCCGAAACCAGTTTCACGACTGTAGGCCACCATTGCAAAATGGGTTTTGATCATCATTGTCGCTGCTGACACCACCGCCCATCCGAGGGCCACGTTGGTTCCGTTGCTAGTTCCTTCACCGTCACCAATAGCAAACCCTCTGTTCATTTTCTACTGATCAATCCTGTTCCAACTTCACCTTCCTTGATCATACCAAGCTCTTTCGTTCATGCACCGACCTTCCCTTTTTGAACGCCTTCCTCCACTGGACATACAACCCAGCACCACTGGTTCTTCATGGCCGATAACATCCTCAACACCATCAGGTCCCACCGCCTCAGCAGCAGTTCATCCCACCGTCTCAGCAGCCGTCGTTGCATCAGTCATCAGACCACTCTCTAATCGATCATCACTATATAGTAGCCACAGGGTTCTCCTCTGCCCCTGCGTCGCTTGTCGTTGCTTCTGTTTCTTATTTTCTCCTCTGCCCAGCCGCTGATTCTTTTTCGTTTTCTCCTCTGCCCCTTCACCGCTTCTTATCTTTTTGTTTTCTTCCCCTGCTTCAACCGCCGCTTGTTAGTTTTTTTTTTTTTTTTCTTTTTTTGCTTTAGTGCCCACCGCCCCAAGTTGTTTCACCTTTGTTTTGTTGCTATAAGACTCCCCATCCAACAGTCCACCACCCCCAGCTGTTCCCTCTATCAATGTCCCCAAACCGTTTAATCATCATCATGCCCATCGTCTATCTCATCGAGTCACCTCGTCGGAGCGTTGCTATCATATTGTAGCCCCCAATCTGGTTCGTCTCACATATGGCCTCGGCAATCTAATCAGAGTCTGTTCCATCGTCTCTCAGCCGCAGCTCTGGTTCTGCCTCAGCAAGCCGCGGTTCCGTCTCAGTCACAACCACAACCGCAGCCTTCTTTTCTTGCCGCTGCTACTGCTTCAAATCTCCAAGCCGACTGCTCCTCCGAGCCGCCAATTTATTCTACATCTTTTTCTCTCTTCCTTCTGCGCCGCTTTCGTTCTCTGTTCCTCCACCACCCAAACCCTATTCAATCCCTGTTGCACCACCGGAATATCTGTCAGCCTTGTAACTCTGCCATATCTGTCAATCATTAATGCACTGTCTCTATTCATCAACATTCGATTAATCATCCGGTTCAGTTTTGACCATGTCGTTGCTCCTCACCATCACTACTCCTCCATTATGCACACCATCATTTGTGCTTCCATGCGCCACTTTCAGTTCCAGCTCCGCACAACCACTCAGTCAACCAGTTCACGTTCAAATTTTGTTTGCAATCTCAAGTTGGTCTACCTCCCACCTTAAGTTTGAGAGGGGGTGTTAGAAGTATATTAGGGTTACCTATATATTATTGTGATACTAGGGTTAGGGTTAGCCACCACATATATATTATTGTGTATTGTGATACTAGGGTTAGGGTTAGCTGCCACATATATATTATTGTGTAATGCTAGTGGAATTAGGGTTCTATAGTTTATTTCCTTTATTTATACTTTCCATGTACAACCTCATAACCCTCCTATATAAGGGGCTCTCTTATTTAGTTTCTGTAATGAATTCAGTCTAATACAATGTAGTCTTTTGAGTTTTCTCTCCTCTCTTTCTCTCTTTTCTCTTTCTTCTCTATTTCTTGTCTCTTTATTTTATGTTATTCCATCAAATCTAACACCCCATAGTGGTGTTAATAAGCCCGTGGACGGTGCTTCTTAGGATACAATGTGTAACGGCCCGCATCCACTTAGTACAATATTGTCCGTTCTGGACCTCGGCCCGCACGGCTTTAAAACGCGTTGTTGAGGTATCAGAGTGCCAGCCGAAGCCTAGGCCCGTCCCTCACACAATATTGTCCTCTTTAGGATGCCCCCAGCCTATTACGCTCTCCTCCTAACTGGGCAGGCATGTAGCGACTCAAGCAACCATCCCTCAAGGCTTTATTTCCTTTGCCCCACTAGGCTCAGAACGTGTTGTGCTAGTCAGAAGCGCAACCTTACTTATGAATCATTCGCCTTTCCCTTCCCCAAGCGATGTGGATTGCATTACCCTCTTCCATTACCTTTTTCCTCCAAAGGAATCTCGACTCCTAGCGAGGCGTGCAGCCATCTCCACACTTTCGGCTGGGTTCCAACTCTGATACCATCTGTAATAGCCCGCATTCACTTAACGCAATATTGTTCGCTTTGGGCCTCGGTCCGCACGACTTTAAAACGCATTGTGCTAGTCAGAGGCGCAGCCTTACTTATGAATCCTTCACCTTTCCCTTCCCCAAGCGAAGTGGGATGCATTATCCTCTCCCCTCAAAGGAACCTCGACTCTTGGTGAGCCATGTTGCGGCATGCAGCCATCTCCACACTTCCGGCTGGGGTCCAGCTCTGATACCATCTGTAACGGCCTACATCCACTCAGCACAATATTATCTGCTTTGGGCCCCAGCCCGTATGGCTTTAAAACGCGTTGTGCTAGTCAGAGACGCAGCCTTACTTATGAATCCTTCACCTTTCCCTTCCCCAAGCAATGTGAGATGCATTAGCCTCTCCCCCCAAAGGAACCTCGGCTCTTGGCAAGGCGTGCAGCGGTGTGCAGTCATCTCCACACTTTCGGTTGGGGTCTAACTCTAATACCATCTATAATGGCCTGCATCCATTTAGTACAATATTGTCTACTTGGGGCCTTGGCCCGCATGACTTTAAAACACGTTGTTAAGGTATCAGAGTGTTAGCTGAAGCCTTGGCCCGTCCCTCACACAATATTGTCCTCTTTGGGATGCCCCTAGCCCATTACCTTCTCCTCCCAACTGGGCAACTGGGCAAGCGTGCAGTGGCTTGGGCAACCATCCCTCAAGGCTTTGTTTCCTCCATCCCACTAGGCTTAGAACGCGTTATGCCTAGAAAGAGGCGCAGCCTTACTTATGAATCGTTCACATTTCCCTTCCTTAGGCGATATGGGATGTATTACCTTCTCCCATTACCCTCTCCCGCCAAAGGAACCTCGGTTCCTAGCGAGGCGTGCAGCGGCGTGCAGCCATCTCCACACTTCTGGCTGGGGTCTAGCTCTGATACCATTTTATCACTCCCTAGGCCCCATAACCCGAAGGTGTGAGTTAAACTAAGTTAAATTAATTAAAATATCTCACTAGATTTTAATAATAAAGGATATGTAAGTTTTAAGTGTGGGAATCGATGAAGGATTTTTCTCAATTGTTTTTTCTATGTACAAAACTCATGAGTTTTTTTTTTTATTATAATCTCACTCCACACTCTTCACTCCTCGAGGCTTTGTTTCATTCGCCCCACTAGGCTTAGAACGCGTTGTACTAGTCAAAGGCGCAGCCTTACTTATGAATCTTTCACATTTCCCTTTCCTAGACGATGTGGGATACATTACCCTCTTCCCCCAAAGGAACCTCGGCTCCTCGCAAGGCGTGCAACCATCTCCACACTTCCGGTTGGGGTCTAGCTCTGATACTATTTTGTCACGTCCCAGGCTCCATAACCCAAAGGTGTGATATTTAAACTAACTTAAATTAAAATGATTAAATTAATTAAAATATCTCACTAGATTTTAATAGTAAAACATATATAAATTTAAGTGTGAGAATCGATTAAGGATAACAAACACGAGAGTTTCTAAAAGCCAAGATTTTCAAAAAAAAATTAAAAAGGTTCGCCCTAATTATTGGCTAGTTTTGCCTTTCAAGTGTTCAACACTTAGGTAATTTTTCACTCATTCACTCTTTAGGTACTTGCCGACCTGATAGTTCATGTACAACAATTATATAATTCAGTACATACTTCATTTCTAGCATGCATTATAATACATACATTTCTACATATGGAATTTTTTTCCAAGTTACTATGTCATGTCCCAAAATACATAGCAATCTCATTTAAATATCCCAAGAAATATACGAATTTCATACTACATGATTAACAAAAATAATGGAGAACACTCCATTAACATCATAGTATGTATTTGTATACATCAAGTAAGTCCAAAATGAAGAGGCACATCAAGCCTATCAACATATATTCCTTAAGACGCCGATCCTTCCCAGGTACCTGCATCTAGTAGGGGTCAGTACCCTAGTAGGGTTTCTAAAACTTATGAAATAGAATGAATAAGTTGCTAGAGGACATTCATTCATTCATAAAAGCATGCTAGGATTGCTATGTTGTGTGTTAAATTTCAATTTTGTTAATTAATATGTACATGAAGCATGCCCATGCATTCTCAAATTGAAATCTGTGTTCATATTCGGATTGTTGGGACCCTAAGCATGTGTTTTTATTTAATAATATTGTTACCACTCACACTTGTGAGGAGTGTGGAGTGTGGAGTGAGATTATAATACAAAAAAAATCATGAGTTTTGTACATAGAAAAAAATTGAGAAAAATCTTTGAAATGATTAAATAATGAGTGAGAATGAAAAGAACTAAGAGTGTTGGTTTAGAACGCGTTTTGTGTGCTTATGAGATGATGTGAGTACTCAAAATGTTGCGGTGTGGATTTAGTTGTGATTGTGTATATCCGAGGTTCGACGGTTGAGTCGAGAGTCCTGCGCGGTGATACAGGTTATGGTTGCCTATAAGTTAGTAGCCTGTGAAACCATGTTTCGGTATATCGGAGGCGAGGTGATTACTTGATAAGTGATGAATTAGGATTTTGGTATTTCTTTTGAATTTTTAATAAAACACAGAGATTTAAGAAATTGGTCGTTGTTTGAATGAACTCAAGTGAAACTTAAGTAAATCTCATAAAACGTAACAAGACAAATATGAATTCTGTATATGCTTAATTGATTATAAACTGTCATAGCATGCCACCCACCGAGCACAAGCATAGATTTTTATGTAACATTCATGTTTTGTTTGTTTTAGTTATCCTACTAGGGTATTGACCCCTACCAGATGCAAGTACAGGGAAGGATCCTGCGTCTTGAGGAGTACATGTCGATAGGGCTTGATGTGCCTCTTCCTTTTGGACTTACTTGACGTATACTAATACATACTATGATGTTAATGGAGTGTTCTCCATTATTTGTGTTAATCATATAGTATGGAATTCGTATATTTCTTGGGATATGTAAATGAGATTGATACGTGTTTTGTGACATGACATAGTAACTTGGAAATAAATTCCATATGTAGAAATGTATGTATTATAATGTATGCTAGAAATGAAGTATATACTGAATTATATAATTGTTGTACATGAACTATCAGGTCGGCAAGTACCTAAAGAGTGAATGAGTAAAAAATTGCCTAAGTGTTGAACACTTGAAAGGCAAAACTAGCCAATAATTAGGGCAAACCCTTTCAATTTTATTTTAAAAAATTGGACTTTTAGAAACTCTCGTGTTTGTTATCCTTAATTGATTCCCACACTTAAACTTATATATCTTTTACTATAAAAATTTAGTAAGATATTTTAATTAATTTAATCATTTTAATTTAAGTTCGTTTAAATATTCACACCTTCGGGTTTAGGGGCTCGGGGCGTGACACAATGATCAACATTTACAGTAGAAACACTTCTGACTTGAACGTACGGTGAACCAGTGTTGTGACTTGAACTCTTTCTTAGATTCTATGAAAATTAACGCACAAAATGTATGTGAATTGAATTGATTTATACAGGATGAGTGCGGTGGTATTTATATAGACCTCTTTATGCCTATTTGATACAGGTATGAAGCTTCAAGTTGTGTCTATTCATGGCGAACAGACACAGTCGCGCTCAATGAAGAAGACACTCATTCAGTAAAAATTCAAACGAAAGGTAATCGCAAAACGACAACATTTTTGGACTATCTCTAACAGTAATATGAATGACAACATTTTTGAAAAATTGTTTAAATGAATTTTTCTTAAAAAAATATTTGCACAGTGGGCCAATGCCCAAACCCAAACCAAACCCAACTCGGGGTGGCAGCGCGCGAATGTAGTGAACCAAGCATATGCTAGGTTCTTCCCCTTCCAAACCAAGTTTCGGTTGTGTCTGTTCATGATGAACATACACAGTCGCGCCCAATAAAGAAGATGCCCATTCAATCAAAATTTAAACCTAAGGTAATTGCAAAACGACAATAGTTTTTGGACTGTCTCTAATAGTAATATAAACAACAACATTTTTAGAAAATTATTTAAATAAATTTTTCTTAAAAAGATATATACACAGGTGGGCCAAGGCCCAAACCTAACCCAACCCGGGGTGGCGACATGTGAATGTAGTGAACCAAGCATGTGCTAGGTTCTCTCCCTTCCACAAAACTTGGGTACTCCTTATGGCTCAAACCTTTCTTTAAGATAATTGTATATATACTCTTTAAAAACCTTGTACCTATCCTATGTGGGACACAAGCTTTTCACAAGTTTCAAGATTTTGTTATCATTTTCAAGTGTTAATGTTTGGAAGCAGTTTCTCATTCACTCTTTAATGGTTTTGAGCAGCCCAATACATGAGAACACATTTCAAAGTAGATCCACCAAAATTCATGTTTAAGCCCCACTATAATTTTAACTCAAAGATAACCAAAAAAATTATTTTCATAACCCATTACTTCTAACAATACATATAAATCTCATTATATTAATTTTGTTTTAAGACTAAAAAATGGTTATTTATTACATTTTTATTATTTTATTTATTATAATTCTTATACTATTTTATTTACGTAACATGTATGTTATTGCGTCTCTTCTTATCTTAGAAGTCAAGATTTTTAAGTTCAAAATAACTCGTGGACCGATGATAATGGACATTTGTAAGTTGAGGCACGATGTTCTTTACTATACGGAATAACTCAATTCAACAAGTTTTGGTTTCAATTATTCAAGTTTAGTTCAGTTATTTAAAATTAATTAGTTGATCACCATCTTCGTTGCTAAGTTATCTCTCCTCTCTTTTGTGGATGATAAAGAGAGAGTTTTATATCTTTACTTTACATAATCGTCACTTGGTGCCAAAGTAGTGTGACTTGTCCGATTTGTTCTACACCATGCAAACTGTACTTGATTCCCATTTACTTTTGTCTCAGTCATCTTTTCGCACTTTT
Source organism: Nyssa sinensis (assembly GCA_008638375.1). Classification (NCBI taxonomy): domain Eukaryota; kingdom Viridiplantae; phylum Streptophyta; class Magnoliopsida; order Cornales; family Nyssaceae; genus Nyssa; species Nyssa sinensis. The sequence goes on from CM018046.1 coordinate 41,305,478, forward strand.
AACGTATAGACTTTAGGGGTTGATCCAATTCCGTAATTCCATCTCAAACTAAAGATGGGCTTTCAAATAATTTTATGCCACATAATATTTGAAATTAATATGTATATTTTTTATTATTAACAATAAAAATTGAATTCTTAATTTACTTAGTCTTAACATTGCAAATCAAACCAGTTATCTAGAACAATGAGTTGTTCAAATTTGATTTGTTAAAATTAATTAATTTTAAATTGTGTTTAAAACTAACTTATTTATTCTTCAAGACGATATCGAAATTTTTAATCAAATTAAACATAAATCGAAGTCAAATAACTTGATTTTTTTTATATAATATTAGAGTATTTATTACTTTATTGAGACAAGTTCAAACTAAACTCAATAAATTAATAACTTTTAAAATATGCTAAAACTTGATTTTGAAGTCAAATAGCTTGAAATTTTTTTATATGACATTAGAGTATTTATTACTCTATTGAGCTGAGTTCTGAGTTCAGAGTTTAAACTAAATTTAATAAATTAATAATTTTTAAAATATGATAAAACTTGATTTGCTCATCTCACGGACCTCTAAACAGGTTGATGTCAAGTAATTTGATTCGTTTTATCGCCAAATTTTACTTAAAAACTAAAAAGACATCTTTAGTGCTCTACGTATTTGGGTTGTGTACATATTTTTAGTTAATTTATTTTAAATTTTATTTATAATAACCAAGTCATCATGTAATTTGGCAAGTATGATAAAGGGTTGTTAGTATAATTTGAGATTATTTTATGATAAAGAGTTTATTTAATTTGTTAATAAAAATAAAGGAGACAATGTATTAGTATAATTTGAGATTATTATTAATTTTTTTGTAATGGATAGAAATTTCAAAGTAGGATTAGTATAATTTATTTTTTAATAAAATATGATTATTGTCTTTTATTTATTTATTTTTTACAAATTTTGTTTTTTCTTCGCAAATATCATTATTTTGCAATGGTAAACTTTATACTGGGCTTTCTTATTAACGAAGCAAATACAGAGACTGCAATCCCAGATTTTATATAAACAGGACGACGACAGCAGTGAGAAAAATTGTCAATGTAGAGAGAGAAAATCCACCAAACCTCAGAGAAAGAAAGAAACTGCAAAAGACCGAACAATCATTTCATCTTCTTTAACAATACCTACATTTTTACCGTCTTCAGGTTTGTTCTGTGCTTCTGTCAATACATATTTTATATATATCACTTGTAAACATAACAAACATTCCCCTCTCTCTCTCTCTCTCTCTCTCTCATTTTTCTGTCGTCATGGTTCCCGCCAGTCCATTCCATTGGTTTTGTCAAATTTAAAACCCTAATCTTTTTTCTTTCTTTCTTTACATGTAAATCGCCGAAATCCCTTAAGAATAAATTCAGATTTTGATAATCATTTGTTCCTTCTCTCTAGCCACACACACACATGTACACACACACAAATATGTAGATATTTATTATTGATTCAATTTGTGTTTGTTTTGGTGATCGATTTCTCTGTGTTTATTGTAAATATTAATGTTTTGATTTCTGTGGTTTGTGTTTGTTGTTTGCAGAAGATCGAAGAACTGAGAATTTAGGATATAAATTATTTATGTCCCACAATCAGTCCATGGCTGAAAAGAACGATTCGTACTACAAGAAACCTGGTGGTCGACCCGGATACTCAGCTTACCAAAGGGTCTCATCAGGTGGTGCAGGAAAGGGCGGCGGTGGGACCGGCCTACCACCTGCTTCTTCCAATTCTCAATTTTCGTCATATTCGGCGAATAATAGGTAAGTCTTATAGATGTGCATGTATTATGTATGTCTATATATGTATAATTTGCAGTTGGTTTTTGGAAAACTAGGGTTTTATTCATTAATTTATTTTTATTTGGTCTATAGGTTTGTACTGGATTCGACGTGTCAGCCCTAAGAAGTCCCATGGACAAGGGGCGCAATCAAGATTTACTGCTGCAAGTGCAAATTCAGAGTCCAATGCCGTGCAAAATGGTCCCCGTTCACAACCCTCGTCAGCTGGTATGCATTATATATAGGATTACAGTTTATTTCTCTTAGAATTTTAAGTACATTGTTTTGGTTGAATATGATCAATGAATAAACAGGTAATGTTTTTTTTTTTCTTCTTTTGTTTAGTTGTTCAGCAAATTCTTCACTTCTCTAGCTATCCGTTGTAGAATGATAAGAAAATCGGCTGTTGATCAAATGCTAATAATTTGTATCATTTCTTTATAACGTTGTTAATGTTAGGTTAATTATAGTTTTGCACATGGTAATTTTATACGGGTTTCAAGTTACCTATAGCCCTATCCACATTTTTGATTGGGCTATAACTTGGTCGGGCTTGAGGCCAGTTCAGGCTCAGCCCGAGCCCAACCTAACCTCAAATTCATTTGTATCGGGTTGAGCCCAAGCCCGGAAGAAATCACCCCTTTACAAGTTCCCACAGAAGAAGATAATAGTACTAATTTCACAAACACTGAACAATACATATCTTTGGTCTCTGCATAAATCGATCGCGAGATTTGGTCAATGTCTCCTGAGTGTGATCGGTCTACAGTGGTTATTGTTTGAGGCTCTTGATGACAACACAGATGAGTGGCGAGATGTGGATGCTGGATCTTGAATGTGACTGGCGTCTGATGGTATTTGTTTGGGACTCTCACTGACAATGAAATATAGATGGCCGATGGGTAGCGAGATGTTGTTGCTGGATCATGGTTGTGTAATTACCACTTGTAATCCCTTGTAATTTGGTTTCTTTCTTATCTTAGCTCTTTCCTATTCGCGGTAAATCTTGGAATCCTTTCTTATGTTAACTCTTTCTTAATTATAGGATATAAATCCTATATAATGGGGTCGTGCAAACATAAAAAAAAAAAATCATGAAAGAAAAATACATGTTATCATCATTCAAAATGGTATTAGAGCCAAGTGCATGCTCTGCAACCGCATCTCACAGAGAGTGCGAGTCTTGTTCCTGAGTTCCCATCTCCATCCCTATGATCACCTCTTCTACCCCACTCAACACAGCCGTTTAGCACCAATGCCTCCACCATTATATTTGATTCTGACATAGGTGAAAAAACTATTGATTCAAACAACTCCTCCACTGGTAGGGTTTTTTCTTTACAATGCTAGGGTTTTTCTCAACATAGGCGGAAAAAAAAAAAAAAAACCTCTCGTCTGAAATCTCACTCTCAACCTCAAGTCTCAGATCTCAGAGTCTCAAGTTCTCAGATCTCAACGCCTCAAGCCAGGGGCGTCATCGTTGTTCCTGTGGCTTCCGTCTCTCTCTCTCTCTGTTTGTCGGATTTTCCGGTGACAACTTTGGCAGGCAGGTTGGTCCTCTGTGAGTGACGACGAAAGTTCCCCAACCATCCAACTTCAATTCCAAGTCTTCAATTTCATTACTGTGTTTTTTTTTTTTTTTTTTGAAAATTTGGAAAACAACACAAGCAGCTCGCTGTTCCGTTTCCCATTGTTGAAGACGAGAAACCCCAGCACGCTAATTTTTGTTTTTTTGGGCCGATATCCTTTTTTTGGGTCAACCTTTCTTTTGGGCCCATCTATACGCTGTTTTCTTTTCTTTCCTCTTTTTTTTTTTTTTTTTTTCTTTTTTTTTTTTTTTTTACTTTTGAGCCAGTATTCTTGTTATCGAAAAAACGAGAGTACATCGTCGGAAATAAAATCTATTCATGTAGTTGTTCAGTCAGAAAAGTGTGTTCAATGCGGAGATCATTCTTACCGAATCAAACTATAATGTGTGATTTTAAATTATGGAGATGCACATTACTGAAATGATAGAAATTGTCCTACATCCGTAAGAAAAAAGAGTCACTTTGCAGAATTAGATGATTGTTATGAAAAATGACAAGCTGAGAGTCAAAGAGTCAAGAGATGGTTATTGATTGTGAAAAAAATATTAAAAAAATAGTGCAGAGAAGTGTAGCATTATAATGAAACTATCTAATTATAATGAAGAAACTTTCTTGATCAAAAAATTATAATTAATAGGAAATTGTTTCATTATTTTGGGGTTCAAATCAATAGAATGAAACAATTGTTACATAATAAGATATATTTTTTGGATTGCTGGAAGAACTCAAAACATTTAAGACCAATGATCTATCTTTTTCATTTTACTTCATTCCATCAAGATTTGTAAATGGTAATCACTAATTTTTTTTTTTTGTTGAGGAAAATAAAACAATTGTGTTTTTTTTTTTAATATTTTAAAATAATGGAGAGTTTAATTAAAGCAATTGTTGCACTTTTTTAGGAATATAAATAAATAAATCGTTCAATTAAATATAAAAAAAAATAAAAAAAGAAGAATTCAGTATGAAATATTAGTAAACTTTTTATTCCCCGCCCTGTCTTGATTCTTGATTTTTTTAAGAAGTAAGTTAATTTTTTTTTATTAGTAAGTTAAACTTTTTATAACCAAAGCAAGAAGAAATTCAGTATGAAATATTAGTAAATATAGTGTACCCTTATGGTAAAAAAATAATTTTAATTTGTACTTCTATAGATCTCGTCTCCAACGTGAACAGATTTTACCCCTGCCCTAAAAGCATACCCCAGCCCACCAAACTTTATTTATAAACACCTTATACCCACTTTAGTAAGAAGTGGACAATCAATTTATCATCCTTTAGTGAGAATATAAGTAAATATAATGGTAAAATAAAAATTAAAATGAAAAAAGGAAGAAGAATTCAAAGAAAATACTATTAGGGTTATGTTTGCATCAACTTTTCAACCCCCCCTTAGCATGTTTTGAGCCTTCATATTGCACTTAATTTTGAAACTATTTAAAATGAAATTTTAAACTGTACTTATTATAATTTTTTTTAATTTTTAGTATGGTTTAAGTTAAGTTGGCAAATTTTGTTTTGGTTTTTTTTTTAATTGTTAAATTGGTCAATTTTGTTACAAATATCTCATTTAATAAATAAATATTTTTACATCTTATTAAAATACTCAACTGACTTAACTTGTGTAATATTTTTACTCAAATAATTATTTAAATTAATCAACACTTTTATGTTGCTCAAATAATTATTTAAATATAGGATTTTTTTACCTTGAATTAAATAATATTTTTATAGTATTCAATTAAACAATTTATTGTATAATCTGGAATCAATAGTCCCAATAAATCATAAAAAAAAAGGATACGTGTAATGTGGTGGGATTGCTGAGGGGGTTCTAGTTGGTGGGGGTGGGATTGCTGATTGGTGACAGTATTCTAGCTGGTGGGGGTGGCTGTCGAAGACTCATGTTGTAGTTAGACTATTGGCTGAACTTCAAAAAGCCCTAAATTTGATATATATATATATATATATAAGTATAAATCAATGGTTGCGATTTGTTTCAGAGAGAGAGAGAGAGAGAGAGTGTATAAACATGAATATATATGAATTGAATCAATGGCCAGGATATATTGGGGAGCTCAAATCTAACGGTACAATTTAATTAGCACTATAATATATCTCATATATATTATTATATTATATATATAATATTCAGGCTTGAGCCGAGTTCGAGTTTTTAACGCCTCCAGGCCCAACCTGATTTTCATTCGGGCTTCTAAATTACAGCCCAGACCCGTCTTGAATGTAACAAACTGCTGCCCAGGCCCTAAATTTATTTGGGCCGGGCTTGGGTCTGAGTTGCAGCCCTAATCCTTGATTTACAAAAACACTTCAATTATAAACGTCTGTTCAAAATTATATAGAATTTGCTCCATTTCATATCTATACACTAAAATTAGATTAATGGACCTCAAGACTTTCAATGTCTATGAAATTTTAAACACATGAAATTTTGAAGATGATGGTATCACTTTTATCAGTGGTTACGAGATAATTTTGGACAGTCATTTGTAATAGAACTGGATTGAAGCATATTTTTCATACTGTCATTAGCCAATAAGTGCTTGCATATAAATGATTTTTGATTTAAAAATAAGACTTATATACAACTTTTTAATGATATATATGTTCTTTTATTAAAAATACATATAATCCTCAACTAAAGGTATACAAAAATTCAGAATATTCTTTTGAAGTTAAGAATTTGTGTTTCATAATGTCATAATTGTTTTCATTTACAATACTTTAGACTTCATTTACATAAAATTAATAAATATAATTTTCAAGACATGTCATAAATGAGATATATATATATAAGTATATATATACGTATTTTATCTTTCTAATAATTACTCTTATAAAAGAATTTTTTGCAAAAAAGTATTAATTATTAAGTAATAGAAATAATGAATTATTAATTAACTACTATATCTTTAAAACTTATTAATTATTAGATATTATAAACTTAATGAATATTAATTATAAAAGAGTCAATTGTAAAAGATATAAAAATATAATTGTCACTTTAAGTGTTTTTACTTGTCCTAAAAAGCTTTTACGGTTATTTGCATTCCATAAATAACGGAGGGGCTCTACTTTAATAAATGAAATTACAAAATTATTCTCGACTAAAAACAAGTTAATAAATGTGTAAGAGTAGTTTAATAATTTTATTTTATTAATGTGGAGCTCTTTAACAATTTAGGGAGTAGCGCGGGTAGCACCCCCCCCCCCCCCCATCTAAAAAAAGGCATTTGTAGTGCCTTTTATTTTCATATTACAGGTTAGAATCATAAGAAGTATTTGGTGTTTGATTGAACATGAGAACTGAAGAACTTGGTTTACATTTGATTTTTTTTTCATGAACTTTACAAATTTTTTTTTTTTTGTTGCAGGAGCATTTAATGCTCCACTTTCAGATGTCTCTGTCAAATCTGCTGAATTGTCTTGTCACAGAAGTAATCGAGCTGTTTCCGGGGCTCCATCTTCTCAGTCCACGTCTGGAGCTTCAAAAGCAACAACGCCTGCAACCCCCATAAAAGGTGTCCTTGTTTGCTGTCATGGATTTCCTGGATTTGATGTTGATAAATATAATATTAGTGACTTCTTTCATGTACTGTGATCTTTTTTTTTTCAGCGGTGCCTCCGTAAATGCTCATATTTCTTTGGTGTGTTGCTAGCCTATTATTCTAAAATCATTTGTGTTATTTTGCTTCTTACACTTTATTTGAACTGACCCAGGCGACACTTCAAGGGAGTTTCTCTTCAATAGTTTAACAAGGTTATATTACAGAGATATATTTTAAAATTTGTGATAATTATAAAAATTTTATTTAAAATTTTTATAATTTTCATACTTTTATAGACAAATTATACATATATTCCTTTAAGTGTTTTTTTCCTTTATAAAATGACAAAAATTTTTATTTTCTTTTATTTTTATATTTTTTCAATTTTAACTAATTTTTTAAACTTTTTTATTTTCAAACAAATATTAATTCAAACATTCTTCATAAAAAATTATAAGTTATTTAATTTATTTATTTCTATATAAAATGATTTAAAAATAATAATTAGAAAAATTTAGTTAAAATTTTAAAACTATAAAAAATATGAAAATAATATTTTTGTCATTACATATTTTTATGAAAATCTTCTTTAACACGTCTTCAGGTTTGTTCTGTGCTTCTGTCAATACATATTTTATATATATCACTTGTAAACGTGACAAACATTCCTCTCTCTCTCTCTCTCTCTCTCTCTCTCTCATTTTTCTGTCGTCATGGTTACAGCCAGTCCATTCCATTGGTTTTGTCAAATTTGAAACCCTAATCTTTTTTTTTTTCTTTCTTTACATGTAAATCGCCGAAACCCCTTAAGAATAAATTTCAGATTTTAATAATCATTCGTTCCTTCTCTCCATCCACAAACACACAAATATGTAGATATTTATTATTGATTCAGTTTGTGTTTGTTTTGGTGATCGATTTCTCTGTGTTTATTGTAAATATTAATGTTTTGATTTCTGTGGTTTGTGTTTGTTGTTTGCAGAAGATCGAAGAACTGAGAGTTTAGGATATAAATTATTTTTGTCCCACAACCAGTCTAGGGCTGAAAAGAACGATTCGTACTACAAGAAACCTGGTGGTCGACCCGGATACTCAGCTTACCAAAGGGTCTCATCAGGTGGTGCAGGAAAGGGCGGCGGTGGGACCGGCCTACCACCTGCTTCTTCCAATTCTCAATTTTCGTCATATTCGGCGAATAATAGGTAAGTCTTATAGATGTGCATGTATTATGTATGTCTATATATGTATAATTTGCAGTTGGTTTTTGGAAAACTAGGGTTTTATTCATTAATTTTTTTTTTTATTTAGGTTGTACTGGATTCGACGTGTCAGCTCTAAGAAGTCCCATGGACAAGGGGCGCAATCAAGGGTTACTGCTGCAAGTGCAAATTCAGAGTCCAATGCCCTGCAAAATCATCCCCGTTCACAACCCTCGTCAGCTGGTATGCATTATATATAGGATTACAGTTTATTTCTCTTAGAATTTTAAGTACATTGTTTTGGTTGAATATGATCAATGAATAAGCAGGTAATGTTTTTTTTTTCTTCTTTTGTTCAGTTCAGCAAATTCTTCACTTCTCTAGCTATCCGTTGTAGAATGATAAGAAAATTGGCTGTTGATCAAATGCTAATACTTTAGGAATTTGGTATCATTTCTTTATAACGTTGTTAATGTTGGGTTAATTATATTTTTGCACATTGTAATTTTATACGGGTTTCAAGTAGGCCCTATAGTTTCAATTGAAACAATCCTATCTTTGATAGGGCTATAACTTGGTTGGGCTTGAGGCCAGTTCAGGCTCAGCCCGAGCCCATCCTTGACCCCGAAGGTCCCAACCCGAGCCCAACCTAACCTCAAATTCATTTGTATCGGGTTGAGCCCAAGCCCAGAAAAAATGACCCCTTTACAAGTTCCAACAGAAGAAGATAATAGTACTAATTTCACAAACAAGAAAACGAAGAAAGTATACAAGTCACGGTCACAAACACAAAGGGAATCAATTGTAAAGGATCCAATATAACATAAAGAAAGCAAAACAAACACAATCAAATGTTTAATCTAAAAAAGGACCACATGATAAGCAACAAGCCAACAACTAGCATTTAAGATAAAAAAAAAAAAAAAGTAGATATGAGAACATACCAAATGATGTTGATAGGGTTCGTGAAATTGGTAGTCACCGGGTACGGAACGATTTGAGAGCATACCGAAAGATCTGAGAGCAACAATGAACAATACATATCTTTGTTCTATGCATAAATCGATCGCGAGCTGTGGTCAATGTCTCCTAAGTGTGATCGGTCTACAGTGGTTATCGTTTGAGGCTCTTGATGACAACACAGATGAGTGGCGAGATGTGGATGCTGGATCTTGAATGTGACTGGCGGCTGATGGAATTTGTTTGAGGCTCTCACTGACAACGAAATATAGATGGCTGATGGGTAGCTAGACGTTGTTGCTGGATCATGGTTGTGATTGCTGATCGGCCACCGGGGGTTATTGGCTGGGGTTTTTTATGGCAACGTAGATGATCGTCGATTGGTGAGGGGGTTCTAGTTGGTGGGGGTGGGATTGCTGATTGGTGACACTATTCTGTTGGGTGGGGGTGGCTGTCGAAGACTCATGTTGTAGTTAGATTCTTGGCTGAACTTCAATAAGCCCTAAATTTGATATATATATATATATAAATATATAAATCAATGGTTGCGATTTGTTTCAGAGAGAGAGAGAGAGTGTGTGTGTATAAACATGAATATATATGAATTGAATCAATGGCCAGGATCTATTGGGGAGCCCAAATCTAACGGTACAATTTAATTAGCACTATAATATATATCATATATATTATATTATATATATAATATTTGTGCTTGAGCCGAGTTCGAGTTTTCAACGCCCAAGTCCAGGCCCGGCCTGATTTTCATACGGGCTTCTAAATTTCAGCCCGGACCCTTCCTGAATGAAACAAAGTGCTGCCCAGGCCCTAAATTTTTGTGGGCCGGGCTTGAGTCCGGGTTGCAGCCCTAATCCTTGATTTACAAAAGCACTTTAATCCAATTTAATTATAAACGTCTGTTCAAAATTATATAGAATCTGCTCCATTTCATTTCTATACACTAAAATTAGATTAATGGACCTCAGAATTTCAATGTCTATGAAATTTTGAACACGTGAAATTTTGAAGATGATGGTATCACTTTCATTAGTGGTTACAAGATAATTTTGGACAGTCATTTGTAATTGAACTGGATTAAAGTATATTTTTCATACTTTCATTAGTCAATAAGTGTTTCTTGCATATAAATGATTTTCGATACAAAAATAAGACCTTATATACAACTTTTCAACGACATTTTGTTCTTTTATTAAAAATACATATAATCCTCAACTAAAGGTATAAAAAAATTCATAATATTCTTTTAAAGTTAAGAATTTGTGTTTCATAATGTCATAATTGTTTTCACTTGTAATACTTTTGACTTCAATTACATAAAATTAATAAATATAATTTTCAAGACATGCCATAAATGAGATATATATATATATATAAGTATTTTATCTCTCTCATAATTATTATTATAAAGAATTTTTTTTGAAAAAAAGTATTAATTATTAGGTATGAATTATTAATTAACCACTATAGAACCAAGTTGGTTCCTTAAAACTTATTAATTATTAGATATTATAAACTTATTGAATATTAATTATAAGAGGGTCAACTATATAGGGCCTCATTTGAAATTAGAGGGTACAAAAATATAATTGCCACTTTAATGTTTTTACTCGTCCAAAAAGCTTAAGGTTATTTGCACTTCATAAATAACCGAGGGGCTCTACTTTAATAAATGAAACTACAAAATTATTCTTGATTAAAAACAAGTTTATAAATTTGTAAGGGTAATTTAATAATCTCATTTTATTAATGTGGAGCCCTTTAACAATTTAGGGAGTAGTGCGGGTAGCACCCCCCATCTAAAAAAAAGCATTTGTAGTGCCTTATATTTTCATATTACAGGTTAGAATCATAAGAAGTATTTGGTGTTGATTGAACATGAGAACTGAAGAACTTGGTTTAGATTTGATTTTTTTTTCATGAACTTTACAAATTTTTTGTTAGTTTTTTAAGAGCGGTTTGTTGAATAATACATTGAACAATTGGATGCTGTATTTTGAGAAGAGTTCCATCAAATTTCTGATTGGTTGGTGAATCTTATATTTTTTTTATTGTTGCAGGAGCATTTAATGCTCCACTTTCAGATGTGTCTGTCAAATCTGCTGACTTGTCTTGTCAGAGAAGTAATCGAGCTGTTCCCAGGGCTCCATCTTCTCAGTCCACGTCTGGAGCTTCAAAAGCAACAACCCCTGCAACCCCCATAAAAGGTATCCTTGTTTGCTGTCATGAATTTCCTGGATTTGATGTTGATAAAAATAATATTAGTGACTTCTTTCATGTACTGTGATTTTTTTTTTCAGCAGTGCCTCCGTAAATGCTCATATTTCTTTGGTGTGTTGCTAGCCTATTATTCTAAAATCATTTGTGTTATTTTGCTTCTTACACTTTATTTGAATTGGCCCAGCTGACACTTTAAGGGGAGTTACTCATCAATTTGGGAGCTTTAGTCCAGGTATTGTGAATGGGATGCAGGTATGTGTTACATTAATCTGTTGTATGTTTTTATGCACATTTCGAGCTCTTTTTGGTTTATTGTCCGAGGAAAGAACCATTTTGTCCTTTTTTGTCTATAGATACCTGCTCAAACCAGCTCAGCTCCCCCAAACTTGGACGAACAGAAACGTGATCAGGTTTTTTATTAGCTTTTCAACTACCTCTTGTTGTCATATTATTTGTTATATGGATGACATTTTCTAATTTTTTTCATATGTCTGAGCGTTGGTCATAGGTTTCAATAAGATGACAAGATTAGATACAGGGTCCATATTAGAGGGTAACTTTGCAAATGTTACTGAAGGCTGGCACAGATCATACTAATTTTTTGTAGAGTAACCAGCCCCTCAGTTGAGATGATTTTTTTTTTCAATAAGATATCAAGATGACAAGATTAGATACAGGGCCCATATAAGAGGGTAACTTTGCAAATGATACTGAAGGCTGACACAGATCATATCTCATATTAATTATTTCCAGAGAAACCTCAGTTGAACTGAGATTTTTTTTAAAAAAAAATTTAAAGTTCAACTGAGATGGAATAAAATCTGCGAAATGATTTAGACCTTTCAGTGCAAACTATTAGATTCGAGATGGTTCTTCTTATTGACTTCATTATAGATTGATTGAATCTAATTTTGTTCACTTTTGGATAAAAAATTATATGTACACATTTATATTTTTATTAACAAATGGACATCTGGTAAGCTATGTTTGACCAATGAAAAGTACTTGGATAGTTTTGCTTTTCATTATTAATTGCCCAGTCACGTGCAATTTGGTGTTTGTAAGTTAAAGGAGTTCCAACGTGTGTTAGGGCTTTAAAATTATGTTACTTGTTCCTTTTAACTTCCTTTTTTTGGAGGGACCTGAAATTCCTGTCATATTACTCTCTCTCTCTCTCTCTCTCTCTCTCTCTCTCTATATATATATATATATATATATAATTATCCACACACACATGCGTGCGCGCATATATATCTTGAGTGAAAATGTCTATCATGCAAATTGTCTTATGCTGAGACATATAGTTGATACGTGTGGGGTTTTTCTTTGCTGCGTGTTCTGATGACGGTGACAGTAAAAGTGCTTATTAAGTGTTTTAAACAATGCAATGCTCTCATAAGCATGTCTCTGTTTGAGGGTATCTGTATGTTGGCTATTTCTTGAAGGCAATGTTTCTGTATCTCACAGGCACGCCATGAGTCCTTGATATCAGCGGCAATATTACCCACTTCTTCCAGTTCTAGTCAGAAGCAACCGAGGGAAGATATCGAGCAGTCAGAGGGTAAGGTTTCTCATCCTTCACTCCAGGCTAAAAGGGATGTGCGTGCCCAAGTTTCGGCTACTCCTATTGTCACCAATACACAGGATACATCTACTCTTCCTGTTTCTGGGGCGTCTATGGCTATTCCATTTCAGCAGTCACAGGTTCTCATGCAATTTGGTATCCCCAGTCAACAGATCCAGTCTCAAGGAGTGACAGCTTCATCATTACAGCTGCCAATGCCATTACCAGTGGGAAACTCTAGCCAAGTGCGACAGCAGGTGTTCGTTCCAAGTCTACAAGCTCATCCTTTGCAGCCTCAGATGATGATGCATCAGGGTCAGGGAATGAACTTCCCCCCTCAAATTGGTCACCAGCTTGGGACCCAGGTGGGCAACTTGGCTGTTGTGATGAACCCCCAGTTTGCACAAAAGCAAACTGGAAATTTTGGTGCTCCTCACAAATCCGTGAAGATAACTGATCCTCAAATTCATGAAGAGGTGAGACTCGATAAGAGGACTGACATGAATTTGGATGCTGGATCACCTGGCTCAAAGTCGCATCTTAATGTGCCCCTCCTGCCAGAGTCCATTCGTTACGGTCCCTCTCATCAGCTGAATTACTTTTCTCATATACATCCCAATTCCATCTTCTTTCAAAATCCAACTTCTGTTCCTTTAACAAGCACCCAGATGGCTCCCAGTTCTCAGGCATTAGGGTTTAATTATGCAGGCGTTCAGGGTTCACAAATTTTAGCATTTAGAAACTCTTCTTCTCTCAACCCCTTGTCCATTGCCAAGACTGGCCCAGAAATGTGTGGAATGGCCATCTCATCAAACTTGGAACATGCGTACAGTGCTGAGATAGGAATTTCTGATGCTTCATCAGCTCATGTGACTTTCAAACCCACTATTGGTTCCGATGTGCCCACTTCAGTGTCAAATAGCTCAACCATTGATGGCATGAGGGGAGTGAAGAAATTGTTAAGACCTTCTGTGGAAGTCTCAAAGATTTGTTCAGAAATCTCTATTCAGCAGTCAAAAACTGCTCCTGAATTAACAGCTTCTGTTCCATCGTCTCTCCCCACAGAACACTCTGTTATTGCATCTGCTGATGTTTCTACTGAGCAATTGCTGCCTGGGAATGCTGGAACCGTGGCTATTAATACTGATTGTAGGAAAAGAGAAACTGTTAGCAGGTCAGATTCTATTAAAGATCAAATGAAGAAGCCAAGCAAGAAAGATCAACGCCCCTTCCAATTGCAGAAACGGGTAACTTGTTATTAAACTGTCACTCTTGTCTATAATATTAGTGTTTCTAATTGAAGGATTTGTGCATGTGGTGTGTTTCTTGCAGGCAGAAACTTCTTATTCTGCCGATAGTTCAACAATGAAGTCTTCCAGAGAATTGTCCAATTCCTCTGATAACGTGGTGGCTCCCCCAAGGGAGATTGAATCATCAGCATCTATTTTCATGGGCTCTTCTCTGAGTTTAGGACATACCACTTCTTCAGATAATGGAATATCTGAAACTGTGGAATGTAAAGCAACTACTGCTTTGTCAGAAAATTGTGGAGATTGTTTGGTGTCCACCGGAGAATCTTTGCCTGACGTTCGTGTAAGTGTTCCTGTTGCTTCAGTAGAAGGGACTGATTGTGTTCAAGTTGGGGAGGGTCCTATCTCAGAAAAATCAAATGTATCCAATGTGGAAACTGATTTTGATAATCTGAATGGTGTTAATGATGCAAAACAGGATGATTTTACTCAGTTGGAGATTCAATTGAAAGAAGGAATTACAGGGTTGGCAGAACAACAGAAAACTGAACTGTCTGAGCAGCCTTGGTTTGATAATAATTATAACGATGATAATGTCAATATTCCTGTAGATCCCGTCTCTTTAGAGTTGTCAAAATTCGGTAACCACACTGGGAAGGACTTGAATGCTGCAGAAACAGCTATTTGCAATGAGATTGGGACCACAGAAACTAAAGATGAGAGAGCAGGTAGCTTAAAAAATGACAAGACAGGCAATAACTTAGGAAGCTCTACTGCCCCCTTGTCAGACAGCAATGATTCTAATGTTGGTGGTCTTGATCTTGTTTCAGCTAAAGCTTGTGTTGAAGATAAAGTTTTGACTTTGGAGGTATCGAAAGATGGCTGCATGTATGGCCAAGAAGTTTCCCTTCCAGGATCTGGGGTGATGCATCAGGATAGTTCTCCTATTCAAGTTTCTTTAGTATCAGCAGCAGTTCCGGAAGTTTCTGAGAAGGCCAATGGTGACTTGGTTCAAG
This sequence comes from Nyssa sinensis, assembly GCA_008638375.1. NCBI lineage: Eukaryota > Viridiplantae > Streptophyta > Magnoliopsida > Cornales > Nyssaceae > Nyssa > Nyssa sinensis. The sequence continues at coordinate 41,320,675 of CM018046.1, forward strand.
TTCCTTCATCAGGATTGAGGGATAAGCCTACAATGGAAGTGAATAGGGTGAAAAGTACCCCTGTTAAGGGCAAGAAAAAGATTAAGGAAATCCTTCAGAAAGCAGATGCTGCTGACACCACCTCTGATCTATATATGGCATATAAAGGTCCAGAGGAGAAACCAGAACCTTCCGTTTCATCAGAAAGTGTAGACAGCAATTCCAGCATTCCTGCGAGGCCAGTATCCTCAAGCTCTAATGAAGAAGATGTTGCAAGCAAAGAAGATGGAAAAAGTAAAGCTGAACCAGAAAATTGGGAAGATGCTGCTGACAGCTCAACTTCAGAGTTCGAATTTTCTGATAATAGAGAAGACGTCGAGGGTGGCTTGAGGCATCATAAAGATGGAAATGGAGTCACAGGCAAAAGGAAGTACTCTAGAGATTTCCTCCTCGCACTTTCAGGACAATGCATTGATCTTCCTGCAGGATTTAATATTGCTAAGGATATTGTGGATGCCCTGATGGGTTCTAAAGCTTCCATCTCAAAAGTTGTTGACCGCAATCCACATCCAAGTTCTGGAAGAACTATTGATAGACCAAGTGGGGTGTTGCGCCCTGATTACCGTGGGAGTGGAATTGTGGAAGATTGTTCGGTGTCACGTGTAAGTTTTGTTTGTTTAAAATTGTACTTTGTTTTTGTTTTGTATTTGTGTCTGTGTCTTCCTCTCTACGTGGGAGTTTGCGGTTGCACGTGATGAGAAGTTGATATTCATCTTTTGGAGTAATTAATTGCTTATAAGTTAATGAGTTTGGGCATGGACGGGTAGTAAAACAAAACTGTGAATATATTCCCTCTGGTTATTCTATCAGTGACCGTGGCACGGCTTCTCTACATAAATTTTCTTAAAGTTGCGCCATAGTTTTTGAGTGGACCACCCACTAATTGCTCCTATTGATACTTTCATTACTTCCATATCCTTCTCTATTTTGCACTAAAAAATTAAGATTAAAAAATAACGCGTTTTTGTAGACTAAAAAATTGCATAAAAGAGAAAAACTAATTCAAGATGAGAATTTTTGTGTGAATCTAGTTTTTGGACTTATAGCTATATCAATGGGATTATTTGGCTTTAAAGGAATAAAAAAAAGTTATATGTAATTGATAAATTATTGTTGATTTGATAAATCAATTTTTTACATTTGATATATTTTACATAAAGTGACTGCTTTCTCTCGTATCTCGCATTTTTATACTTTTGACAACTCGAATATATTATTATTTTATATTTAATCAAATCTCTCATTGTAACAAAATAATATTTAATAATTAATAAATTATCATGCATCAAAGGAGTTTAATTATAAATTACACAATCACATAATGATTGTAAATAAATTGTTTCTGTGACTCGAATTTATGATCACAATAGAACAATTATATTGTTCCGTTAAGATTTACTCTTAATAATATACATTTTCATATAATGTATTTAATGTATTGGTCTCATGAAAGGGTAATACAGAGACAGATAGATTAGAAACATATTTAATATTTGACATTATTTTATATAAATTCACATTTTTTTATTTTTGACAACCAAATATTTTATCATTTCACGTTTAATAAAAATTCTCATTGTTGGTAAACAAATTTTGGCAATTAATAAAAAATTTAAGTACAAATTACACAAATATGAGACAGCTTGTAGTTTCCATCTTTTTGTACTTGACCACCTTATAATTCAAAGGAATAAATATACCCCTTCATATGTTTGAAATGTATTTTATATATGCTAAGCTTGATTTAATTTTTGCGTCAACTTTCAAATCAATGAATGTTAAATAAAATGAATGAATTAAAGTAGGGGTAGAAAATTTTACCCAAACTCATAAACCCATCCAAATTCGCCTAATAATTAATGGGTTTTAGGGATTCATTTAAAATATGAACTATGTATGAATTGGGAGAGAAAATCAATCTTTTATATAAGTAAAAAAATAGGTTGAAAATAAGTTTTAAATGGATAATGAATGTGTTGTGTAATAATTGGCATCCTACCTCTATCTTTTATGATCTCATCTCAAGACAATTGGAGACCTAAAACGCTTTAAATGAGATTTTTTTAAAAGTTTTTTAATAAAAATATAAAAAATTATTTAATATTAAAATGTATAATAAAATGCTAATAAATATATAATATATATAAATGTTTTGTTTCATATATACAAATATATATATATATATTTGTAATATAAAATTATAATAGTGTTGAAATAAGAGAGATGTATATGTTTAATAAAATCTTAATAAATAAAATTCTTATATAATTTAATAATTGAGTAATTCTGTTCCAGTTTCAATTATATATATATATATATATGTATATATGTTATATACATATTATATATATAATACCTTATATATTATATATAGCAGGTTATAAATATGTATGCTTATACATAATAAGTTATATATATATATATATTATATTTAGCAGTTTATATATATATATGTATATATATATATATATAAATATTGAAATTGGTTGGGTGTGCGGTACATGGAATTCATCTGATATATACACCAATAAATAGAGTTTTGTTGTAAAAGTATTAGTAGACTATTACATTTGTACCTCATGAATATAAATATAAATTGATATATATATATATATAAACACGCATATATTATGTATGTCATTATAAAATATAAAATAACGGTAATTGATTGTTTCTCGACAATGAGGTAAGGACATTGCTTGTGAATCCACACACAAGCAATGTCTTAAATGTATAATATAATATATTTAAATATAGTATTACACTATATATATATATATATATATATAAAATATGGATCTGATCGAAAACCAAGGGTTTTATGGATGTCAAGGACTTGAATAAGCACTGCTCATAAGCTTTTATTTTTGGATTGTTGTGTTTCGGCCTTTTCAGGCGCTACCGGGGTTTTGGGAGCCGATTGCGATGTTTTAGAAGAATGGTAAATTACATAAATTCTCCCATAATTTAGACTTATTATAATTTAATCTTAATTTTTGACACTGATTTCTTTTGTATTATTAATATATTTGACAAATTCTCCCATACTTTAACCGTTACACAAATTCTCTCATACGTTAATTAACCGTTACCTCCACTCATACTCTTACTCCTTTTATAAACATCTTAATATTATATCAAAATATGTCGTGGGAGAGAGACCTTTTAGAAAGATGTGGGGGAGAGAAAAAAAAATCTTAATTAAAATAATACATTGTATATAAATATAGTAGTTATAAATTACACTATATATATATATATATATATATATGGATCTGATCGAAAACCAAGGGTTTTATGGATGTCAAGGACTTGAATAAGCACTACTCATAAGCTTTTATTTTTGGATTGTTTTGTTTCGGCCTTTTTGGGCGCTAGTGGGGTTTTGGGAACCGTCTGCGAGGTTTTAAAAGAATGGTAAATTACATAAATTTCTCCCATAATTTAGACTTATTATAATTCAATCTTAATTTTTGACACTGATTTCTCTTGTTTTATTAATCTATTTGACAAATTCTCCCATACTTTAACCGTTACCTTCGCTCATTCTCTTGCTCCTTTTATAAACATCTTAATATTATATCAAAATGTGTCGTGGGAGAGAGACCATGTAGAAAGATGTGAGGAGAGAAAAAAAAAGTCTTAATTAAAATAATACATTGTATATAAATATTATTTCTAATAATTTGTAATTTTTAGACTCTTTGTGGTGTTTATTTACATATATAAATACATACAAAAACACAGGATTACTAATTTTATGTTAAGTTATTAATTTGTATATTAAGATAAATACATGGGTTTTCCAAGTGGTTGGGTTTTGAACAAGTGGTTACGTGATCTTTCAGTAGTGTATGCATGGGTTTTACTTTAACAAGTGGTTTTGTAATTTTTCTCTACATATACATGGGTTTTATTTGTAATACATAGTAAATGAACTTGTTTCAGTGAGAGGATAAGAGAAGAGAGAGAGAGATGAATTTGATGGAATTGTGGATTGAATCTGGCAGCAAGAATTCTGTCCATGAAGAATGATCCTTGACCAAATGGAAATCAGTCTATAGTAGCTGTGTCGTTGGGCAAAAATTCATTTAGAAGCAAAGAAAAAATGAAGGTAAACTGTATATAAATGGAGAGACTAAATCTCAATAGAATAAATGGTGGAGATTGATTCTATTCGCACATCCGTCAACTGTAAACACAATGGCGATTGATATGGATCTCAAAAACAATATCAAGTCCATTCATGAATGTTCATCAAGTTGATATCAAAAAGTCCCATCTCTAGGACATTTGGTTAGAGATATTAAGAATAATGGATACATGAAAGATGATTTGGAATAATATGATGAGTCAAATTGCAAGAAATAGTTCCACGTTTGTTAAGAAAGATTATAGCAACAAGGAAGGAGAATGAGATCTCGGTGCACTCACATGAATGTGTTAGATACAAATGGAATTATGGAGCTTTAAAGATGGGCTTCAATGGTAGTTTGTAATGATGGGTCAATCTAATTGTATATACACGCTGTATGCACGTGTGGGTTTTTTACATACAGTCAACAAAAAGGAATGAGAGAGAGTAAATGGGTTTGTTTTAGTAAGAGAGTAAAGAGAAAGAAAAATGAATTTGGTAAACATAGTATAAAATAGTGAGGGTTAAAATTGGAATTTCCTTGGTCATGTTAACGCTATCTCCCGATAATGTCTAGCAGTGGGTGTAATTATGTAAAAAATTACAGTTGAATTGTAATTAAACTAAATCATATGGAACGTTGGTGTAATTCATCTGGCCACTAATAGTCAAGTACTCTCGTATGAGATCCATGCACATCGTTCCCTTATTCATATTGCGATGCTCTACAACTGATTGTAGGTTTCATAAGAAAGTGTTGGGAGCATTGTAAGTTTAATAAGAAGTGTCGAGTGTCAAGAGATTAAATTAGGAATGTTAACACGATCGATATTTTTTTTTTGGATAATTAAACCTACTTTGTAATATCCTGACCTAATTTATAATGAGTCGAGCCGTGTAACCGAATTGATGAAGCCTATTGTTTCAATATTGAATAAAAAAAAAATATAGGAAAAGAAAATAAGAAAAAAAAAGAGTTAAAATTGTATCTATATATATATATACACGTGTAATGTGTGTGTATAGGTATATGAAGGAGGCTGCCTATGGGTATTGTTGCACGTGTATAAAATGGTGTGTGTATAATTGGGATAAATGTACAAGGGACGAGGGAGGGGCGTTAGAGTTTAAATTCAAAAGAAAAGATAATGTGATAAGGGAACTACAGAGGGGATAAAGATAGGGTGAGAGAACTGTGGTGCGCTGGAGTTGAGAGGAGAAATTGATATATGTGATCATCCGTGAGTCTATAGAAAGCTAACAAAGAAGAGATAGAACAGAAGGAAGGAGATCAAGTTGAGGCTGTGAGATTCAGTGGGTAGAGCAGGCGCGATCCAGGAAGAGATACCGAGGGGAACTCACAAACTAAGTAAGTGGGTCGTTCTGTTTTATTTTTTTTAAAGAGCATGCATGATAGATCTGAACGTAGGATCATAACCAGCATGAACCTAGGAATTTATGGCAGAAAGAATCGATGGAAATGGTTGGGAGATGAGGGAAACCGGGGCTGTTGCAGGTTTTTAGTGATGGAATCGATTGTATAATTTTTGTACGTGAAACTTAGTTTAAATAATGGGAGATTGTTCCTATTGGGTGCAGAAAATATGTAGAAATGATTTTGGCTCAAACGGTAGAGAAAATGGCACAAAGAAAAGGGAGAACCTCCCTTGCCGGAAATGCACTCAGCACACCGCAGCCACTGTTGTGGCAGATTTTGGTAACTCCAAACCTTACCGATTTCAATTCTAGGAGTAGATACCTAACCCCCTTGACATACCCAATCAATTCCCATCTAGAGAACCCAAGGAAGTGACCGCCGGCGATCACCGTCGCTGAGAGTGATGGTCGGAAAGGATGAAGAAGAAGCCATTGTTGGCTTCTGGTGTGGTCGCAGGTCCAGCCGCACCTGGGTTGGAAACGGGGCAGTTTGATGATTTTAAAAGGGGTTTTAAAAACTGATTCTGAGCGTTTGGTTGTGGGGACTGGGAATCAACTGGAATTTAATTTGGAAAGGGATAACTTATCCCTGTTTGGTGGTATCCGCTGTTTGGCCTAGAGAATCAAGGTAAAAAAAATAATAATAATATGGCGCAGGGACTACTGTCCCTCTTCTCGAGCTTGCGACGTGGAGCAAAGGCTTCAAGGAACGACCACTGTGGCACATGTTCTCTGTTCCACACTAAATAATATATATATAGATATATATATATATATAACTAATTAATTAAATAATTAAATAGATAATTATGTAAATAAAACCCGACATGCAAATTGGGCAAATGAGTAGTGCAAACTTACTGTTTTGGGTCCTATGAATTCAACAGTGAGGTCCGTTTTACGAGACGGGATCCCGAAAAATAAAATACTAGTAGAACGCCAAAATAACGAAAATGCCTTACGTTGAAGGTGAGTCAAACTGACTCCGATTGAGTTCAGTAAATAGTGAATTTTTATTATGCAAACCTACTGGACTCAACGGTGAAGTCCAAATTGTGAAAACAGAACCTGAAAAGTAGAGACACGTAAATGACCATTTTGCCTTCGATAAATTAAGTTCAAATTGAAAACCGTAAGAGCATAAATTAGTAAAAGAGATATTTAGAATAGCGAGGCATAAATTTGATAATGACATGAAAACTGAAACGTGTTTATTGATGTATAGGCAAGTCAAAAGGAAAGGAGAAAGTCACTGGATACTAGGACACTGATAATGTAAGTGGATTCCTATCTCTTATACGTGGTTTTCCAAGCCACATCATTTCTATTACTGCCAAAATTTGTACTCATTCACTGTTATTGTTCCCACCATTGATATTGTCCTATCTGGTGGATGTCTATTGATTGATATCTCATGATTTGATTCATTGTACTGATGTCTATCATTGTATGCTTATGTTATGTTATTTCATACCTTATATACGATAGAATCGTGATTTATAATTGAATGCCGAGACTGTGAATAGACAAATGGTGATGGGGGTGTTTTTATCGATTGATTGGACCTTCAGGTCGATTACTGGAAATGGGACCTTCAGGTTGATTAATGGTAATGGGACCTACGGGTCGTTTGACAGGATTGACAGGACCTTCTAAGTGTACTTGACTGTGACCTTTTTATTATGACAGTATTCATGTTGATTGTAATTATTATACCTTATCCATATTCATGCTACATCGTTACTCACAATTGTTATTGTGCCTTATTATCTATTGGCCATTGTGGCATTTTACTGTTAATTACAACCGTTGTCATGATTGGTTATCATGTTACCTTTGAATTCATATTTTTCTATGTAATCCTTAACCCATATTTGAGACAGGCTTTTACTTACTGAGTTTGTAGCTCATCCCTTACTAAATTTTTTTCAGGTGAAAATGTTACAGAACCATATTAGGAATTCAAGAGCATAGGAAGACAGTTGAAGAGCATGATAATAGTGAATGAAGTCTCTCCCATGTATTCACCACCTAAGAGTGGTTCATGATCAGTTTATTGTTAGTTTAAGTTTAGTCTTTAAACAATAATTGTAATCAAGCCTCCGTACTTTAATGTCATGTCTATATTATTTACTATTATCATTGGTAAAAGAATAGGAAAAAGTAGGGACGGCTATTGGGTCGGTCCCGCGACACGAGATCCATATAGGGTGGGTTTCGGGTCGTGACATGCTTCATCTCTAATAAAATGGGATTGAAAAGTATATAAATGAATTAGTATGAGAGAATTTTTAACAGGTTCAATTATTATATAAAAATACTTAAATATTCTTTTGCATATAATTCTATATAATTGTAGAATTGGAATACAAAAAAATAAGAATATATATTTATTATTATTTTAAATAAAAATAATAAATCTTAGTACAATTTGAATGGAATGAGTATGGGTTTCTCACAAGTAGAGCAAAGCCGAAGTGAGTAATGGATAACAAATAAGGTGTAACAAGATGAGTTGGGAATGATTTTATTTTGAACAATCATTAAAATAGGGATGCCCTGTCTCATACTTGCCTCGTTGACACTTTTTAACTTGAAAAGTTGTCATATGCCCATTAAGAAACTTAACCACAAGCCCTCTCAATTAAGGCTACAACTGAACTGTGGTGTTCATCAATAGTTTTGTTCAATTCAATTAAAAGCTCATTAAAGTTCAAGCCAGATTTGAAACATTATTTATTGACTTGTTGTATCATGGTTGTACCATGGTTGATATTGTGTACAAATGAATATTGTGACGTAAGGAATAGAATTGTGTATACTGTACAGTTGATCATTTTATAATTAATATTTTATAAGTTAAAAATGTCTAATAATTAATAATTTTTTAAGGAATCAACTTGATTACATGATAGATAATTAATAATTCTATTACTTAATAATTAATATTTAAAAAAAAACTCTTTATAATATGAATTATTAGTGAGATAAAATAGTTATATATGGTTATATATATCTCATTTAAGACATGTTTAATAATTATATTTATTAATTTTACATAATTAAAATCAAAAGTATTATAAATAAAAAAAATTATAATATTAGGAAACATAATTTCTTTACTTTAAATGGATATTAAAAGTTTTTTATGTCATAGGTTGAGTATTATATGTATTTTTTAAGAAAAACAAAAATGTTAATGAAAAATTGTATACAAGGTCTTATTTTTTAACCAAAAAACAGTTACATGTAAAAAATATTTACTGCTTATGAAAGTATAAGAAAATTTAATAATTAATAATTATTATATTTAATATATTTTTAACCTCTTATGTTTATTAATTATAAGAGAGTTGATTATATAACTAATAAAAAATAAAACACCTTCGCATATCATACGCGTATCATATACTTCATATACGCCTTGTTTCTTATTTCTAAGGAAAAATTATACATAACTCCCATGTACTTAACTCTGTTTTCATTTAATCTTCATCAATTTTAAAAATAGAAATTTCAAATTTGTTGTATTATAGTGTCAAAGAGTTAACTCAACATATAACGAAAATGGTGGGGACATGGGTTTTCTTGGTGAATTTTATCGATAAAACTAGCTTTTTAGTGTTTCCATTACCAAAAAAAAAAATTGCACTTTTTAGACTTACTTGTGTCAATGTTTACATAACTTTAAAATGTATAACAGTTTGTTTGGAGAAAAATTACAAATATTGTTCTCCTAATATATATTTTTAAGTTTATAAAATAATTTCAAACACGCATTAAATTGTGCATGACTCCAATTTATTTTTTCTATTTTCAAAAAAAGTGATTCTACATATAATAGTTTCTCAACTTTATTTTCATACTCCTAGATATAAGAAATTTTTTTCCAAATTAAGGTAATTTGGAAACATTTTTTTTTTTTGATAATGGGGGAACCCCACTCAAGACCCGGACTATTCGCAGCTGGGGCTTTCGCCCTTGGCTACCCCAAGCGGGTAAAACCCCGAATGCCCCAAATCGCCCAGTAACCGGAGGCATCAGGTAAATCGCGAACTCGCGCTGGGGCGAGGAGTCGAACCTTAGTCCCTGGCCATCAGCCCAGAAAGTTCTCACCCTCTTTCCTCTTTCCACTTATTTACCACTTTAAGGTTGTTTTTAAGTTATTCATCAAAATGAGGTCTTTTTGAGAAAGCGCCTTTTGGAAAGACGCTTTCAATGTTGATATACTCAGCCAATGCTCGCTCTCGAACTTCGTTCTCTCAGTTTTCTTCTCTCGACGACACCGACGTCGCCGACGCTCTGTCTCATCTCTCCAGATCCCATCTCCACATCTCTCTCATTTCTTATCTCAAGTTGTACCCTTTATGGCACGTGATCTCTCTCTCCCTCACGACATTTATCTCAAGTTCAAGTTCTGAAGATTTCACACTCGTGCAAGTGTCTCCCAAGATTTCACAGTGGTGGTCTTTCTCAAGCTCTCTTTGGTATATTTCGGTTTGCATTAGTCTCTCTGAAGACCTCTGTAATAGTTGCATTATATAAGGTAAACCCTTTCTTCCTAAAAAAAAAATAGGGCTTTTCTCTACCATAAAAATTAGGGCTTTTGCTTTTCGCTTTTCTGTCATTGTTATATTTTTTTGTTTATTTTGAAAGATGGAACATTGTTGACTATCATTGTCAATTTAGATTTGAAGCAATTATTGGTTAGTTTAGACTGCTTTCACAACTTTTTATTTTTGTAAACTCTTTCTTGCATTCTTATCTCTGAATTATTATTGGATTGATGCACAAGAAAAAGCATTTTGATCTTTACTTTATATTATTGATTCTTTCTTGTTAATAAAGGCAAGTTGTATTCCATTTTCATCGTTTCTTTGTATTCTATTTACTTTATATTATTGATTCTTTCTTGCTAAATGTCATTTTATTTATGTTTAATCTATAATTTGATATTGTTACAATTTATTCTAATGCTAAAATGTACTTTTAAATGTGGAATAAATGAAGTCAAATATGGATTGTAATTCATTTTTCTTTGAAATTTGCTTTGCTTAGACTGAATGCAACAACAAAAATGTGGAATAAATGATAGACAATAGTAGACAAAAAAAATCTTATGTGACAGAAAATCTTATTTGATAAAATCTTATGTGATAGAAAAAATCTTATTTTCGTAAAATCTTTGAACCAAATGTTCAAATTATTCTCATTTCACAAGTCAAATCCGAAATTTAACCAACAAAAAAAAAGGTAGCATGAAGATAGAGTGGTCTGAAGTTGGAGTTCCGGCTTCTATTTGCATACCTTTTGCATCTTTAGATCTCGAATGATTCAATCCTTTTTTAGCATTGTGTGCGTCGAAGTTACATCATATCAATTACATGTATTTTTAATTTCTATTAAAATATATAACTTTTATTTATTCATTATGTTGAATTGTAGGATACAGGGTATTTTCATTGTCGTAGGAGTGATAGCCTACTATAACGAGCTGCCCCACTTGACATCCACATCCAGGATTACCTACGTCGAACAGGATTTTACGGGATTTATTGAGTTGGATTTATACAACTTGATTGGGCTCTAATCACTGCATTGGTTGAAAGATGGGGGGTAGAAACACCCACCTTTCATTTACCAGTAGGCGAGTGCACCATTACATTGCAAGACGTGGCTATCCTACTAGGCTTGCCAATAGTTGGGGAACCTGTCACAGGTTATAATGTTACCTCTGTTGTTAATGCCTGCCAGGAGCTGTGCTTGGAATTATTGGGCATTGTACCATCTCAGTCTAATCTTAATGGATCACGGCTAAAAATGAGATGGATTCTTAATCATTTTGCTGAGTTAGCAGAAGATGCAGATGATGAGACCATTCGTAGGCATGCTAGGGCCCACATCTTACTGCTTATAATGGATCCTTATTCGCCGATAAATCAAGGAATAAGGTAAAGTTAATTTATCTTCCATTGCTTAGAGAGTTAGAGTGTCACGACCCGAAACCCACCCTACGCGGATCTCGAGGACGTGATGCCAGTTGGCCACCTTGTCAGTTTTTCTCCACCGACAATGTAACCAACCCAAGGCAACTTCACAATGAATTGCATTCTAAATGTAGGGTCAAAACAGCGGAATAAAAATCTTTTTGAATTAAGAATGCAACTCATCCAAACACATCAGAGCACGTCTAGAATTAGTCATCAAATATCTCTAAAGTATAATATACATGCACTAATGCAACCATTCTATATCAATGTATTACTTAAAGCGGAAGTCACACCATGAAAGTTCAGCTAGTTAAACTCATCTCCAATGATCAACAATCATAATGTCTCCAAGTACCACTTAATCATAATGATCTGACATACTAGGCAAACCTCATCACTAATGATGTAACATTATAATGCATAACCTTAAAGTTAACCTTACAATGTTCACGTTCGATCTTTAACTTGAAGTTTATATCGTCATTGTCGTTCATTGTGCATCACTAGTTCCACTAGTTATCTCATTGCATTTCATCCCACATGATGTCACCTAAAAAATGTTAAATAAATGGAATGAGCTTAAACAAGCTCAGTAAGTAAATTCCTAGCTTTGCCATGGGTCAGGGTTAGTTCACAAGAATAGTTGAGAAAAGGGATAACAGATAACCAATAGTCAAATGAGCAACAAAAAATACATAGCCAGTCACCAAGATGCATAACAATGACCCGAGGGTCCAAAAGGCTTATCCCGAAATAAGATATAAGAAGGTAGTAACAATGAATCCAACAACCGGGATCTAGCCAATCATGATAATCTGCTGCCACAACAATTACGATAGCCAATCAAAAGTATGACATGCTTGCATAGAATATGATCATTCAACGAGTACCAAAAATACATGATCATCAAGTAAAGTGTAACACAATTGCAATAGTATGATCATTCATAGGGCATAGAATATGATCATTCAACGATGCCAAAGATATATCGTCATCGAGTTCTAATAACCCAGATATGCGTGAATCACCCGGGGCCCGGCTTACCCCACTGGAACGCACATTCAGCCTCGCCTCGTTATCCCGGGCTTACTGAATAGCGCTAGAGCTCTTATTATCTCAGGTCCCGAAGGACATATAAGACCCCAAAGGTCTTTTTCCCACGCAATCTATGAAGAGATGGGCTATTGTGACTGAGCACAACCCCGGGTACATACCAAATATCATGACCAATAAAATTTCACACAGAATGTACAACTGTACAAAGCAATTGATATCACAATCAACAAAACACGAAGTGTGTGGAATATCAAGATTTCTATCAACAGGATATATCTCAAGACTAGGTCATGGTATGATAGTGCAAAGAATGCTCAAATATCAATGATCAATCTCACAATGATGTAAGCAAGCAAGTCAAATCCAAAGAACAGGCATAATCGATAACCACAAGTCGATTGGCTTCAAATCAAGTACATCGGGTAGTGATGGAGTACAAGTTTGGCAGCATATGAGGATAAATATGACTGCCTGGGAATAACCATATAGCAAAGTTCAGATTTACTTACCTCGGTTTCTTAGTGTCATATTCCCCATTTACAAATACTCTGATGATCTCCAGATACTTCAGGCATATCCTCGCATAGCCTGAATAATCATCATTAATTACAGACAGATCAGAATTTATTCATTCATGTCTTATTCATCATCTTAGAAGTCTATTAGATCCCCTAATTAAGTTCATTGGCCTATTACCCACTCACCGGGTTTTAACTTATGTTATTAAATTCCTTAAACAGGCTTAGCAGCTGTCTGAATAATATTTTAAGTCATTTTGACTGCAGCCGTTGTCAATTAAGCACTTACTTGCCCTTAGGGGCAAAATGATAATTTTGACATTCTTGCCCCGGACCCTATCACGGTCCTCAGAATAGTCCATATATTGTATATATAAATTTTTGAGTCTTTTAGACTTTATTTGATATCTGCTTTTGATTATCGGGACACACCGGTCATTTTTGGTTTTATACGTTGACCGTTTCGGAGTCATATTTAGCTCTTTGATTTTCATAATCATGCTTATGATAATTTACTAGATCAGATTGACCTTTATTCGACCTCTACTTTGCACTTACCGTGCTTAGGGGTATTTTGGTCATTTTACGTTTCATAAGATTCTGACTCCGATTCATCATTTAACCCTATATGTGAGTCCACAAGCATTTGAGCTTCTATTGGTATCAATTTTGTCCCAATCGGACTTCATTTAGACATCAAAGGCATTTTGGTAATTTCACATGCCATAGCTAAATTTTTGGGACCTCGGTTCATTAAATGGACCTCACCATTGAGTCCAGAATGCCCGACATAGTCAAAATAGACTGTCTTTTATTTTTATTTGGGCCTAGGTATCATCAGGGGCAGTACGGTCATTTACCACTTACAGGTCTGTATTTTTCGGTACTGAATTTCCCAAATCGGACTTCGCCATTAAGTCCAGAATACTTGAAATAGTGAAAATACACTATTTATTTACTTATTTTGGACTTCGTTTGACATATTAAATATCCAGGGGTAAAATCGTAATTTTAGCTATTTAATAAAATAATTAAATAATTATTTTATTATTTAATTAATTTATTCAGGGCTTAAATGTATAATCTTTTCCAAAATCTGGGCCACTGTATAATATCCCAAAACTGTTGGGGGTCAATATGTAATTTTAGAAAGCTGTGGGGCCAAAACAGAATTTAATAAAATATAGGTTCAGAACCGTTTGGTTCTAGGGTTCAGAAAGTGAACCGGTCCAAATTTCCCTAAACCATCCGGTCTAGTTACCCTCAGAGAACCGGGATATGATATCCCTCTTATCCCCAATTGGCCCCTATCCGTATTTAGGTTATGCCCCCAAATCAATTTCAATTTGTTAAGCCCGTAACCAAACAAGCCTGATTTCAATTTAAAACAAATCAGTTTACAAACGGTGCCGTTCTAATAAATGGGGTGGCACGTTCATACATTGACACGTGTATGAGTCAGCTCGGCTTGGCTCGGTCAACTCGGCCGAGTCAACTCCATCTTCCCCATCTAATCTGCGTACTGTAGCCCTAATTTATGCAGAGTTCTTCTCAATTTTCGTGAGTTTTAACACATGGATGCTCTCTGTTTTTCATTCGAATATGCATCTAAGGGTCTTGCCATCATTTTGGCATTCATAAATCAACAAGAGATCAACTCAAAGGGTGGAAATAAGCCACGATAAACTGAACCTGCAACTTGGAAATAAATCCCCATTGCTCAACCATTTTCAACACGGTTTGTTGCTACATAATCCCTATGACATGTAGTTTCATCCCCCGTTCAATAAAAATCAGTTTAAAACACTCTAATCAAAAATGGCATTTGATGAGCGAACCTGCAACCGATTTGTTAGAGGGGTTGCATGGGGTTTTAGGGTCGCGGGTTGGTGGCTTTGGGATCCCAAGAAGGTCTAGATCAGTTCTAGACCATCAAAATTCAGTTTTATGAAGGTTGAATCAGACCCAGTTTTGGAGGTGGTCATCCATGGTGGATGGGTCACGGCTCTGGGTTTCAAGCTGTCTCGATTCCAAGTTTTCATGCCAAGTTCAAGTTGATGCATTTTAAGCTTCATGCATGCATTTCATTAGCCTCAATTAATCAAGACAGTAAACGGCTTAAGGGAAAAATTCAGAAATTGGTGTCTTACCTTTTGACAGTGGCTACCTCCTCGATGGCTCAGCTCAGGCCTGTTCATGGCTTGATCTAGGTTGCCCCAGTGCAGCCGTGCCCTCAGTCCTTCTCTTTGTGCATCACATTCCATGGATACACACACAAATCATGCACACAAGCTTATGTATACACATGCAGGCAGCCTCCAAATTTCTTTCTATTTCTCTCAATGGCAGGTCTGACTCACACTCACAAGCAGTTTTTTTTTTTTTTTTGGACTCCAATTCTGAGACACACCATCACAACATATACAAGTATATGTATATATTTTATAAATTATGTTGTTGCATGGTCTCTCATTGGGTGGAATGGTGGTCCAATCAGATTTAGTCTGCCTATATATATATATATATATATATATATAAAACATATTTTATATATCATATATGGCTGCATGAAACCCCATTGGTCCAATTGGGTGGTAGCCTGGGGCAACTTGAGTATATATACAATTTAGTTGTATATATGTGCACAAGGTAATGGCAGCCAAGTTGGTAAGTTTTTTGAGAAAAATTCATTCCCTCTCAAAGGTCAAGGGTTCAATTCCCTTGGCCTCCCATTTGCCCCTTTTTTCACCATTTTGGGCTAAGGCCCTGTTTGGCTGCACATTAATTCAGTTTTTGATGTTTGCCTCATAACTTTCATTCCGTAACTCCTTTTTTGATGCAGTTTGTTCCGAGAGTTTCATATTTCAGTTATCTACAGTGTCAGAGGTTCCGTGTCATTTATTAGTCATTCGGGATTTTCGTGGTTAATTAATTCGGGTTCCGTTAATGTTAAAATGGCATTATTTCACCGAATTAATCAGTAATCAGCTTCGGGCGTCACACCCTCTTCTCTAGATATGTTTATTTATTTTATCGGTCTATCGCGACCGCCGAGCTTATAATTAATTCCCTTAATCATCCTCTAAGCCGGTACTAATTAATAATTAGTAAACTAATTATTAACTAATTAGGTCGGGGTGTTACATAGAGGATGTAGGGAACTTTAGCTGGGGGAGTGTCGTCTTTGCATACCTTTATCGAAAGATGTGTCAAGCTAAAAAACCTACTGCCTTAGCAGTAGGTGACCCACTTATTTTATTACAAGTATATTAATACATTTTAGTTTTTTTTTTAAAATTTTTTTGTTTCATTAAATATTTATTAATATATTTGTAATCTATTTGAAAAGTTATGGGCGTGGGAGAGGTTGATACACATCCGACCTAAGAGATAAGTTCTTAGGAAGAATGTGGATGGCAATGAGCTATTACCATTAGGGTATAAATGGAGAACCACCTTATGTGTTCGAGAGACACCGATCCATGGGTTTCGCCATTATCGGGACTAGTTTGACCAAATTCGAGATTATCAAATTATTTTCACAATATAAATTATATAAATTAAGTTGATCTATTTTGATGTTTACTTATCCTTAATTTTGTTTCTTGGCATATAAATGGTGTGGCAGCTGATCTGTCGTGAAATCAATCAAATTACCAAACTAAACTACTAGTATAGTAGAGAAGTAAGGGTCGAACCCACAGAGACTGTTAATTGTTTAAAAACTAAAGTTGAGATTAATTTTAATTGAAATTAACAAAGATTGATTGTTGTTGATTTTTTTCCTAAAATTAAATGAAAACTGTAATTAAAATAAATATTCAGCTGAATTAATGATGAATCGAATTAAAAGAGGATTCCTAGGGTGTTGAATCCACCACTAATCTTGTAACTAGCTTCAATTGTATCAATTCTTGGGTCATTCAATTTGGATGTAAAAGACGTATTTTGGCTACAAGCCTCAATACAATCATCAAGAAAATCACGCACCAAAACCCTAAGCACGAATCATCTTTGGTCAACACAAATTGTCTACGCTAATTCTAAGGTCATAGTCACAATTTGTTTTTCCTGAGTTATGACTCGTCCTACGGTTTTGATGTATGTACACATATTACTATTGTATAACCACATAAACAAAATCACAGAAATTGATTATGTGAAACTGAATAATACGATTATTGTTTTAATAAAATCCCAACGTTATACAATCAACATTCAAAAATAATTAACCCAAAAATAAAATACAAAGAAGTAATATTACTTGACTAGGGTTTCATCTAAACCCTAGGAATGGGAGAACTTAGCCCATGATAGTGGAAGAGAACACCATAGCCATGGAGTTCTTCATCTTCTTCTTTAGAGTTGTCTCATTTCTTCTCTTCCTCTCCAGATCTCCAAGAACGGCCTCCTCCCTTTTCCAAAACCCTAGTTTACAATCATATTCCCCTTTTTCCAAAATTGCCCTTACAAAATAAGAATTTAGGAAAAAATAATAAAATCCCGTAATTAGACATTAGGGGCCCAAAAAGGGAGTCTAAAGTGTTCTAAAATAGAGCCTATAATGCTAAAATGGGCCCTAGTCCACCTATATATGGATCAAGCCTCTCTTCTAACCCAAAATCACTTGTTTTCCACATCTTTTAGCACTTCAAAGCCCAATATTTTCCTTTTTGCTCCAAATCATCAACTTTGTCAAGCTTTCTCTGCAAAAAGATAAAACAAGAATTAACTAGCAAATGCATATAGATTGGAGAAATTAAAATAATAAAAATGCAAGAATATCTAGAGTTAACACAATAAATATGCACTTTTTAACCAGTTATCAGCAGCCCTACATTGATGATGTCGTTACATCTTTACCTGCATACTGCCTTGTTGGTAATGATATATGGTGAATGGTGTCACCACTAATTTGCTTTGACGTGGTTGAGTGGCATTTTTCAGATCAGGTAATGCGCCAATTTGGACTTTGCCAAGACATACCACTCTCTCGAGACACCGATACAGACCTTCATGCCATTGATTGTTAAGGGCGACCATTGTTTGATTGGGAAGTGTTGCATCGATCTTACATCGATATTTGGAGACAATGAAGGGATCATATTACATATACTGACCCATTATATCACTCGTTTGACTATATGGATCCATATATGGTATGGTATCGACAAATTACCCGTCGCTTTATTGGGCCGCCCGATACCAGACCATCGGTTGGATTTGAACTCGTAGTCGGCGTATTTTGAAATATTGGTATGAATTTAATTGATATGTTCATATTTATTATATTGCTTTTTATATTATAATATTTTTACTTATAATTAATTGTTTATGTTACTTGCAGTCA
The DNA here is from genome assembly GCA_008638375.1 of Nyssa sinensis. Classification (NCBI taxonomy): domain Eukaryota; kingdom Viridiplantae; phylum Streptophyta; class Magnoliopsida; order Cornales; family Nyssaceae; genus Nyssa; species Nyssa sinensis. The sequence continues at coordinate 41,339,200 of CM018046.1, forward strand.
AGTTCCCTCAACCAAATACATATAAAAGCTGGTGAGGGTCGTGCCGATCAAGTTGGCTCACACCAGGCCTTCGCTGATATTCAGACTCTGAATCATTCTGCCCTAAAAGCAATTCATTCTCATCAGTATATCATGGACGAGCACATATCAAGCGACCCGATGCCATCACAATTAGTATCAGTGCCTTGAAGACGAGGTCATGGCATTATAGCATATAAGAGACGTCATCGTCTGACGACACTTCAGTCTCGGATGCTCCCCCTCCATCATTAATTGCGTCTCCGTCCGCGTACACTACACATGCACATTGATCCACGCCACCTGGTACACTTCCACAGTGCATCTCTCCTATTGATTATCCTCTACAAAATGCTATGCACATAGAAGCAATAGAGATTGGTGGGAGGGGTAATGACATGGGCGTTGAGGGGTTGATAGTGGCTCATGACGATGGAGATGACATAAGTGGTATGGGTGAAGATATAGATTGGGGATTTCATTTTGATGCCATACCACGAGCTACACGTAGTCATCATACACGTCGTCGATTTGAAGTTGGTGGTCTTTCTCAAGTCACACAAGTTGAGCAACAACTTGAACGCCCATGTAAAAGGCCAGTTCGTCAAATGAGACAACCTCGATGTGCGACTTAAATTTATGAGGTAGTATATATTATTTCTGTAACACCCCAAACTTAGTTTCCCGGTTAATTAATGTAATGGAGTTCTTTTTGAGTCTAATGCAGTGATTTAGCTATTTAAACTCTGTTTTAACACGAATGGAACTCGAATTAGCTAACTACGAAAGTCGTAAGGAAAGAATAACCGACACTAGGCCTTGGACATTGAAGCTAACCTAAATAGAAAATGAACAGAAGAAACCACTCCGTAAAAAAAGCAATAGAAAAGAAATTAGAGAGGAAATAACTAACACAGAACTTTGTGCCAACCAAACAAGGCATAAGCCCAAATGAGGGAAAAATTCCTAAAAGTGAGGCCAAGGGAATTTGAACCCTTGAACAAGTGGGGCAAGATTCTAAGCACCCAAAAATAAATCAAGTGGGCTGCCAACACTTTTGTACTTGATTACACAACAGAACTGTATATAACCCTAAATTATCCAAGCCCACCTCCCAAATCGGCCAATGTCCATACATGCAAACCCCTCATCATCAACTGAACCTCTCCACATCAGCTCACATCACCCTCTGATTCAGCCACATAATTACACCTGAATCCATGATGAGCATGCATATATAGATGTCTATGTATAAGTATGTAATTATATATATGAATTATACACTTTAGGACACTCCAAGTATGTGTGCTGTACTCAAACATGTGAGTGAGAAACCAGAGGTTGTGTGTGTGTGTGTGTGTTTGTGTGCGTGAGTGATAGAGAGAGAGAGGGACATTGGTGAGAGGAGAGTGTGTGCATATACAAGTGTGTGTGTGTGTGTGCGTGGTGTGTGTGTGTGTGTCCATCGAAGGTACACAAGGAGAGGAAGGAGACTGGTCTTGTACGTGCAAAACTGGACTGCACTAAGGGTCTCCCCTTGAGCCAAGAAAAGAGGAGTTCACTATCCGAGAGGTATAAGTATCAAAATTGTTTTGATTTTGTTTGGACTATTGGTACTGTTATTGGTATTATTGAGCCATATTAACTGCATGCATAATGTTTAGAATGGGAAATACTAATCAAGGCATGAAAATGAGACCTCGAAACAGCCCCAAAACCACAAACCGTGCACAGGCTGCCATTGATAAACTTTGTGACAGTGGGTTTGAATCCAACCAAACCAAATGGGGTTTGGCTTATTTAAACCTCAATAAGACCTCATCGGTGTTCTAAAAACACCAAGTTTCGACTATTGGTTCTAAATAAAAGGATGTTGAAAAAAATGAGTAGAAAAAGAGAGCATGGCAGAGGAATGCAGAAGTATCACATGGGGCATCAATATCCAATCGAAGTGGCAGGTATTTTATTTGTATGGCTGTATATATTTGTGTGACCATTAGAGTATAGCGTATAGCATCTGGTTTTGGTAGATAATTCTGAAGTTGTTACCTTGTTCAATTTAATGAAAGTAAAATGTTTGTGAATCTGATTGTGCAAAATGTTTTGTTTGATGAGAAAATTTCTCCTGCTGAGACTGTCTCCACATTTGATATTGCACCGAAATCTTACTTGGGGGACAAATCAAATTCTTTTGATTCAAGAGCTAGGTCAGCCAACATGGAATATGTTTTGTTCCCTCTATGTTGTGCAGTCTGCTAGAGAAACTGATCATGTAACTTTGTTCTTCTAAGTTATGTATTATGCACCAAGGGAACTGAGTTTGCCATGTTTCTATTATACTCATCTTTACACAAGTATGCATGTATGTTGTTATTACTTAGGTTAAATTGTTTGCATTAAGTTCATTTTTAAATACTTTATGCTTTTATTGGTTTTGTAGTGGATTATGCTGTCCAGGAAGCCATTGAGTGGTAATCCTGTAACTTGTGGATGTGAGCTTTCAGGAATCACAATAGCTGAATACTTCAGAGATATGGGCTACAATGTTAGTATGATGGCAGATTCAACATCTTGATGGGCAAAAGCATTGCGTGAACTATCGAGTCGACTGGTAAGTGCCTTGATTTTAGTTTCGAACTTTTGAATGCCTCATGTCATATCACTTTTTGAGATGCTATTTTTTTTTATATCTCATGCCCTCAAGCCAGTTGTTCTATTCTTATCTCAATGACATAATGGATTTATCATAATAGGATTTTCTCTTTCATTTTACATGTGTTGTGTTCTATACTAATGACAATACCAAAATGAATTATTCATGTTCTCATAAGAGTTTAGTTGTGATAATTTATTGTAATATTTGTTCAGAGAAATATGAGTTGTGGGCATAAGAGTTTCATATTTTGAAATTGTTTTAGGGAACAAAGATGAAAAAAAAGGAATATGTATTTTCTATGCTGATCATGCCAGGTCTTCTTTTTGTGAGATAAACTGCCCCTATTGGTTAATGTGGCTTTAACAGGTTTAGTAAATTTAGCAGGGGAAACCAGAGCTTTTCAAACAAAGAACCAAAGTGTATTCACCATGACATAATCAAGGATTTTCAGGGAATTTGGGGTTCCCGATATTTATGGATTTGAGAGTTTCAAGACAAACAGGTGCTTAACTGGTATGCCTTTGTTTAGATTTGGACAGAAACTGATTCATTGCAGTGACCTGCATAAAAATTGTGTTTGTAAGCTTGAAAGGCATTTAACTTAAAGAGTAATAGGTTTGGGGAGCTGTGTCAGTATTCCATGTGCTACTTGATATCTTACCTTCATCTATTTTCCACTTTGTGAGATGGCACTAGGATAACTTGTCATCTTATATGTATTTAGTTTTTTAGATTTTTGGGCTATTTCTATTTTTTAAGAATTTCTTAACTGGTATGACTTGGGTCTATGTTGTGTTTACTTGTCATTTCTCCTAGACCAGGAACTATCCTCTTTCTGTTTATTTTTAATTTATTTTATGGATAATAAGAACACTTGGTGGAGCTCCCTACATTAGTCACTTCCATTACTCTCATTTGACCATCAGTAGCCCTCATAGCTACAACTTTAATTTGAATTTTTTTAATAATTTTTGTACCTTGCATAATTGTGGTTTTCCCTTTTAGTTTAATCTGATATAAACTTTGATGACTTATTGTTATTTAAATCTCTAATAAATTATACACTCACACTCACACTCACACTCTCAAAATAATAACAATAATATTGGTGTGCTATCGCACAGGCAACCAAAAAATAAAACCTAAACTCCTAAAAATACATGTAGTAGTGCGAGTAAGGATCGTTCCCACAGAAAATATCTAGCTTAGTTTTATACTATGTGAACAAGGATTGGGGAGGTTTGAGTATAACGAAAACAATTTTAAGAAAAACAACTAAGGAACAATTGAAATTAAAGTATTGAAATCAATCAAAAGAACAAATTTTGGTCTAAGTCAACATCCACCATCGGAATTTTACAATTGATCATCGATTCAAGTATATATCAATTTATACTTTGAATATTCATCGTTGGAACTATTTTCTATCTCTCCTTAGTCATAGTTAATTAGAAAATAAGTGATCTAATTAACCCTAACTACTAAACAACCCAAGACAAGCGCTAAATGTTTAATCTAGTAACAACCTTAAGAATTAGAGAGATCGATGAAGCTAAACAACTACAAGTACAAACGGTTGTATTTAATTTAGTCGAGCGTTCTTCCTAAGATCTAATAATTTTTGACACAGCAAATCAATTAATTCTTAGTTGCTTTACAAATTAGAGGGATCAAACAATTACGGATTTGATATCTAACCTAGCAATAGATTGCAATGAATAATAAACTATTAGGGCTTCCTAGTAATTAAATGAGACAATCATGAAAATAAGCACAGAAGAACATCCGATACTCAAAGCATAAATTGAACAATAAAAATAAATTAGATCTCACAGTTTTATTGATTCTGAAGCTTCCGTTTCTTTTGACCAATTATAAAAGTTTAGCCACGCAGGGCCATAAAAACTTGAAGGAAAAAATTAGAGAAGAGGGGGGAGAGAAAGAGAGAGAGAGAGAAAGGGACGTCAAATCTGATATCCTCCTCCTTTTACACATTAAAAATCAATCTTTGAAGCCTAATCAAACTCCTAAAGATATTCTAAATATTATCCTAAAATAAAAATACCAAAATCTAATTAATTAAGGGAAATATTAAAAATAAAATAAAGTCCTAATAAAACTAGAAAAGTGGTGTTTCAGCTGAAATTTTCGTGCACCAGATCTGAAATTTTCGAAAATAAACTTGCGTGGAACCCCCGCATTAGAATATCGCGTAGCTAAGGAATGTCAGCAATGTAAGGTGCTGCAAATTCAAGCCCGATTTCGAGCTTGATGTAGCCAAAATCTCTCAAAACCCAAAACATGAAAGTTGTAAAAAGTTTTCTTGGCTTTTGATAGCATCTTGAATCATTTCAATCGAAGCTCAGAAGACAGAGTTATGTCTAGATTACGAAGCGATGTCAAAACTGTCCAAAATCGCTCAATTAGCTACGTTTTGCACTTAGCGCCTCCATTTGCATCCTAAATCAAAATATAAGAATAATAAGTATATTTAGGCACTAAATAAGTATAAAAGACCAAACATTAAAGAAGAAAAATATGGCATTTTGCATTCTCATCAAATAATAATTATGGTTTTCCCTTTTAGTTTAATCTGATATAAACTTTGATGACTTATTGTTATTTACATCTCTAATAATTATACACACACACACACACTCACACTCACACTCACACTCACACTTACTTCAAAATAATAACAATGATATTATCAATACAAGGACAAAATTATACATATGCATGAAAACTTAATATACAATTTTTTTGGCAGGTCCCATGGTAGAACAGATTTTTCATTTGTTTGCTAAAAAGTTAATCTAGGTGTAGACAATGGTTGTTATGGGCTTTTAAAATTCTCTTCTACCCAAGTCTGCTATGAAGTGGCATTAGTCATTTGATTTGTAGCTCTGTCCTTCATATATTCTTTAGTTGTAACAATAGCAGTTGATATGGCATTTCCACTTTCATTTTCTTCCATAACCGTATTTATTTGGTGTTACAGCCTATTCAGAATCCCGAGCATCAAAGGCAAATGATGCCACCAGAGCTTTAGATGCAGGTCACACAATGGAATAACCAAGGAATCCCTCATTTCAGTCGGTTAAGTTCTGCATTTTTTAATTAGACAGCCCCTTCACCTGTTCAGACATACCCATTCCACCATCACCACCAGCATCAAATGTCCCCACAACAGTCCCCAACATAATTTTTAAATTCTACTGACTTGTTCCATTTGTAGTCTTATCAAGGTAGTAATCTCATATGCACATGCACGTATACTTCCAATTTTAGTTTTTTCTGTTTTTTCTGTTTCCTTTTTAATCCTTTAGGGATTTTCTCATATGCTTCTAATTTTTCAATGTTTTCTGTTCTCAGTAAGTATTTCCCAGAATACAAGTTACCAGAAAATGTTATTGGAACAATGGATGCCAAAGCTGCTTTGCTTGGAGCAGACTTTTGCCTCCATGTTGTACCTGTGCAGGTCTTTTACCTAGTGTAGTTGGAAAAAAAAAGTGTCTTCCTCAATTCTGTCTTGAGTTGACTGGGAAATATTTTGAACTTAAACTATTACATTTTATTGCATCATATTTTCCTTGAAATGGTAAATGTAACCTATATCATCTACTATGACACTATGATCAGCTTGTAGTGATAGTTTAAATATTAATGGATTTTGTCAGCAAAATCTTTCTTTTTTTTTGTTGCCCTTTTTCCTTTTCGCTATTTCTTCTTTATGAAGAAGATGTCTTTACATTCTGTCAATACCATGTTGCAGCATATCCATAGGTCCCCATGACCCTAGTGAAGAGACATGGCGCTTGTCACCTTCCCATCCTTGGCCAACCCAAAATTAGAAAATTTATTTTTGAAAATAGGATTTTAAAAGCGTTTTTCTGAAAGACAATTTAATAAAAAAAAAATCGTCTATCTAAAAGACGATTTCAAAAGTATTTTTTTGAAAGACGATTTTAACCAAAAAAACAAAAAAAATTCTTACCTTGGCCAACACAAAATCAGAAAATTTATTCCTACAATTGTAAAAGCGTCTTTCCGAAAGACGGTTTCTTAATAAAAATAATTTTCTGGATCAGGATTTTAAAGAAAAAAAAATTGTTTCAAAAGCGTCTTTCAGAAAGACACTTTCATTTCTTAATATATAAAAAAAAAATTATTTGAAAAGCGTCTTTCAAAAAGACACATTTAAAAGTAAAAAATATTTTTTAGAAAGACAATTTTAAAAACAACTCTATTTTATAAATAAGTTAAAAACAACACTAAAGTGCGAAATAAGTTTCTTTTTTACTATACTTCAGGATTTAACTCTAAATATAAGGTAGTGGAACCTATTATCATAGTTATGAAAACCAGATCAAACCGGCCGGTTTAATTGGAAACCAGACATTAGACTGGTTCGGTTCAATTAATATATCATTTATGCTAAAGAACCAAAAAAAAAAAAAAATAGTTGAACAAGCTGATTTTTAAAAAAATCGAGTGAACTGACCAGTTAAAAAAAAATGGTTGAACCAGATTTTGTCTTTTTCTTACCTACAACTTTTTCCTCACAAAGTTTATTATATTTGATGATTAAATGATAAAATTTGGTATAAAATAAGATATTGGTGTATGTATTTTTGTCATATATACAAATATATAAAACTTATACATTAAGATAATTTCAATAATTATGCTTATATTTTATTATTTATCACTAGATAATAAAATATATATATTTCTTTTTATTTTCTTAAATTTTAATATATTTATGTGTATTTTTAATATATTAATTATAAAATCGATTGAACTAGTAATAACTATGCTTATTATAATATATACATGTTATCACTTGTGTTTATTTATGAAAATACGTAAAAGTATTTTGAAAACCAATAAACTATTTTGAAAAAAATAGAAAGTTGATTGAAAAGAAAACCAACATAGTTTTACAAAACAAAACTGAAAAAAGTGAACTAGAAATTGAAACAGGAATTTCTACAATACTAGAATAAAGTAAATTCAAAATAGGATTATAAGACTTACTGAATTTACAAAAATAGAAAAGATGCAAAAATCAAGGCTTGTGTTTAACACAATGTCTTTAAAGTAAATTTGTCCCTTGTAGTGGTGCTAACGAGCTTGTAGACAGTGTTTCTCAGGAATACAATGATTAACACGTACAGTAGAAACATTTCTAACTTGAACGTACAGCGAACCAGTGTTGTGACTTGAACTCTCTCTCAAATTCTATGGAAATTAACGCACAAAATGTATGTAAATTGAATGAATTTATACAGGTGAGTACGGTGGTGTTTATATAGACCTCTCCATACCTGTTTAGTACACATATGAATCTTCAATTGTGTCTGTTCATGACGAACAGACACAGTCGCGCTCAATAAAGAAAACACTTATTCAGTTAAAATTCAAATAAAAAGTAATCACAAAACGACGCCGTTTACAATCGCAAAACGACAGCTTTTTTGGATTGTCTCTAACAGTAACATAAACGACAATATTTTAAAAAAATTTTAAATGAATTTTTTCTAAAAAGATATATACACAGTGGCCCAAGGCTTAAACCCAAACCCAACCCAACTTGGGGTGGCGGCACACTAATGTAGCGAACCAAGCACGTGTTATGTTCTTCCCCTTCCATACCATGCTTCGGTTATGTCTGTTCATGGCGAACAGACATAATTGCGCCCAATAAAAAAGACGCTCATTCAATCAAAATTCAAACTAAAGGTAATCACAAAACAACAACATTTTTTGGTTGTCTCTAATAGTAACATAAACGACAGCGTTTTTATAAAGTTATTTAAATGAATTTTTCCTAAAAAGATATATACATAATGGGCCAATGCCCAAACCCAAACTTAACCCAACCCAGGGTGGCGGCGTGTGAATGTAGTGAATCAAGCATGTGCTATGTTCTCCTCCTTCTACAAAACTTGAGTGCCCTTTAGGGCTCAAACATTTCTTCAAGATAATTGTATATACTCTTTAAAAACCTTATACCCATCCTACGCGGAACACAAGCTTTTCACAAGTTTTAAGATTTTGTTATCATTTTCAAACTGCTAATGTTTGGAGGCAATTTCTCATTCATTCCTTAATGATTTTAGAGCAGCTTAATACATGATCTTAATCTCTTCATGAAGAAGAACACATTTTCATGTAAACCCACCAAAATTAATATTTGAGACCTACTATAATTTTAGCTCAAAGATATCCAAAAAAATTATTTTCAAAAACCATTACTTCTAACAATACATATAAATTCCATTATATTAATTGTGTTTTAAGACTAAAAAATGGTTATTTATTATTTTATTTATTATAATTCTTATATTATTTTATCTCTTTTAATGTACACGTAACATGTATGTTATTGAGTCTCTTTTTATCATAGAGAAGTCAGGATTTTTAAGTCCAAAATGACTCGTAGGCCAATGATAATGACATTTGTAAGTTGAAGCACGATGTTCTTTATGAGACGGAATAACTCGATTCAACATGTTTTAGTTTCAATTATTTAAGTTCAGTTCAGTTATTTAAAATTAATTACTTGATCACTATCTTCATTGCTAAGTTATCTCTCTTCTCTCTTTTGTGGATAATAAAGAGAAAGTTTTATATCTTTACTTTACATAATCGTCACTCGGTGCCAAAGTAGTGTGACTTGTCCAATTTGTTCTAGACCAACTCAAATTTACACATGTAAGCTGTACTTGATTCCCATTTGCTTTTGTCTGAGTCATCTTTTCCCACTTTATAAGTATAGACTTTAGGGTTGATCCAATTCCGTAATTCCATCTCAAACTAAAGTGGGCTTTCAAATAATTTTGTCACATAATACTTGAAATTAATATGCATCTTTTTTATTATTAATAATAAAAATTGAATTCTTAATTCACTTAGTCTCAACATCGCAAATGAAACCAGTTATATCGTTGTTCGAGTTTAATTTGTTAAAATTAATTAATTTTGAATTGTGTTTAAAACAAATTTATTTATATTCGAAGACGATATCGAAATCTTTAATCAAATTAATCATAAACAGAAGTCAAATAACTTGATTTTTTTTATAACATTAGAGTATTTATGACTTTATTGAGACGAGTTCAAACTAAACTCAATAAACTAATAAATTTTAAAATATGCTAAAACTTGATTTTGAAGTCAAATAGCTTGAATTTTTTTTATATGACATCAGAGTATTTATTAATTTATTGAGCTGAGTTCAGAGTTCAAAGTTCAAACTAAACTTAATAAATTAATGAAATTTAAAAATCGGTAAAACTTGATTTGTTCATCTCACGGACCTCTAAACGAGTCGAGTCAAGTAATTTGATTCATTTTATCACCAAACTTTACTTAAAAACTAAAAAGACATTCTTAGTGCTCCACGTATTTGTATTGTGTACATATTTCTCGTTAATTTATTTTAAATTTTATTTATAATAACCAAGTCGTCATATAATTTGGCGAGTATGATAAAGAGTAGTAAAATTTGAGATATTAAGTTCATTTTTTATTTTATTTTTATATAACAATAGAATATTTATTATTCTATTGAGCCGAGGTCAAAACTCAACTCAATAAATTAATAAATTTTAAAATTTGCTAACACTTGATTTGCTTATCTCGTGAACCTATAAACAAGTCGATTTTAAGTAATTTGATTGGTTTTACCACCGAACTTTACTTAAAAACTAAAAAAAAATTCTTAATGCTGCACGTCTTTATATTGTGTACATATTTCTCATTAATATTTATCTTAAATTTTATTTATAATATCCAAGTCGTCTTAATTGATACCAGCTAAATGTGAGTATGAAGTAATTTTCGTTTTAAAAACAGAGAAAGGGATTAAATTTGTGTCATTGGCATTAACAATATCATTTCCATTAGGGTAGTGAAAAAATGGTCTTGTAATTAGAGAAATTGTATTATTTTGTTGGAAAATTATGGCATTGAATAATTAAATTAAGTGCTTTAACTTTTATACATTATTGTAACAAAACAAAAATATATGATAATTACAAAGATCTCATTCAAAATTTTTAAAATTATCCTGTTTTTTCATATTTTTACAGACAAATTACACATATATTCTTTCAAGTTTTTTTTTTTTTCCTTTTTAAAATGACTAATTTTTTTATTTATTTTAATATTTTTTTTTCAATTTTAACCAATTTTTCAAACTTTTTTATTTTCAAACAAATATTAATTCAAACATTCTTCATAAAAAAATTATAAGTTATTTACTTTATTTATTTTTATATAAAATAATTTTTAAAAAATAATTATAAAAATTTAGTTAAAATTTAAAAAATATAAAAAAGTATAAAAAAATAATTTTGTCATTTAAATAAAATTTAGATAAGAGGAGAGTTATATTTAATTTGTCAGTAGCAACAGAAGGAGGTAGTGTATTAGTATAATTTTAAATTATTATTATTTTTTTGTAATGAATAGAATTTTTAAAATAAAATCAGTATAATTTATCTTTTAATAAAATATGATTATTATCTTTTATTTAATTTCCTTTTTTTACAAATTTTGTTTTTTCTTCGCAAATATCATTATTTTGCAGTGGTAACTTTATACTGGGCTTTCTTATTAACGAAGCGAGACAGCAAATACAGAGACGGCAATCCAAGATTTTATATAAACAGGACGACGACAGCAGTGAGAAAAATTGTCAATTTAGAGAGAGAAAATCCACCAAACCTTACAGACAGAAAGAAACTGCACAAGGGCAACAAATCATTTCATCTTCTTTAGCAAAACCTACATTTTTACCGTCTTCAGGTTCGTTCTGTACTTCTGTCAATACATATTTTATATATATCACTTGTAAACATAACAAATATTCCTCTCTCTCTCTCTCTCTCATTTTTCTGTCGGCATGGTTCCCGCCAGTTCATTCCATTGGTTTTGTCAAATTTAAAACCCTAATCTTTTTTCTTTCTTTCTTTACATGTAAATCGCCGAAATCCCTTAAGAATAAATTCAGATTTTGATAATCATTTGTTCCTTCTCTCTATCCACACACACATGTACACACACACAAATATGTAGATATTTATTATTGATTCAATTTGTGTTTGTTTTGGTGATCGATTTCTCTGTGTTTATTGTAAATATTAATGTTTTGATTTCTGTGGTTTGTGATTGTTGTTTGCAGAAGATCGAAGAACTGAGAGTTTAGGATATAAATTATTTATGTCCCACAACCAGTCTAGGGCTGAAAAGAACGATTCGTACTACAAGAAACCTGGTGGTCGACCCGGATACTCAGATTACCAAAGGGTCTCATCAGGTGGTGCAGGAAAGGGCGGCGGTGGGACCGGCCTACCACCTGCTTCTTCCAATTCTCAATTTTCGTCATATTCGGCGAATAATAGGTAAGTCTTATAGATGTGCATGTATTATGTATGTCTATATATGTATAATTTGCAGTTGGTTTTTGGAAAACTAGGGTTTTATTCATTAATTTATTTTTATTTGGGTCTATATCGTTTGTGCTGTATTCGACGTGTCAGCTCTAAGAAGTCCCATGGACAAGGGGCGCAATCAAGGGTTACTGCTGCAAGTGCAAATTCAGAGTCCAATGCCCTGCAAAATGGTCCCCGTTCACAACCCTCGTCAGCTGGTATGCATTATATATAGGATTACAGTTTATTTCTCTAAGAATTTTAAGTACATTGTTTTGGTTGAATATGATCAATGAATAAACAGGTAATGTTTTTTTTTCTTCTTCTTTTGTTTAGTTGTTCAGCAAATTCTTCACTTCTCTAGCTATCCGTTGTAGAATGATAAGAAAATTGGCTGTTGATCAAATACTAATACTTTAGGAATTTGGTATCATTTCTTTATAACGTTGTTAATGTTGGGTTAATTATATTTTTGCACATTGTAATTTTATACCGGTTTCAAGTAGGCCCAGTTTCAATTGAAACAATCCTATCTTTGATAGGGCTAAAACTTGGTCGGCTTGGGGCCAGTTCAGGCTCAGCCCGAGCCCATCCTTGACCCCGAAGGTCCCAACCCTAGCCCAACCTAACCTCAAATTCATTTGTATCGGGTTGAGCCCAAGCCTGGAAAAAATCACCCCTTTACAAGTTCCAACGGAAGAAGATAATAGTACTAATTTCACAAACAAGAAAACGAAGAAAGTATACAAGTCACGGTCACAAACACAATGGGAATCAATTGTAAAGGATCCAATATAACATAAAGAAAGCAAAACAAACACAATCAAATGTTTAATCTAAAAAGGACCACATGGTAAGCAACATCCCAACAACTAGCATTTAAGATAAAAAAAAGTAGATATGAGAACATACCAAATGATGTTGATAGGGTTCGTACCGAACGACTTGAGAGCATACTGAAAGATCTGAGAGCAACAATGAACAATACATATCTTTGTTCTCTGCATAAATCTATCGCGAGATGTGGTCAATGTCTCCTGAGTGTGATCGGTCTACAGTGGTTATTGTTTAAGGCTCTTGATGACAACACAGATGAGTGGCGAGATGTGGATGCTGGATCTTGAATATGACTGGCCGCTGATGGTATTTGTTTGAGGCTCTCACTGACAACGAAATACAGATGGCTGATGGGTAGCTAGACGTTGTTGCTGGATCATGGTTATGATCAGCCACCGGGGGTTATTGGCTGGGGTTTTTTATGGCAACGTAGATGATTGTCGATTGGTGACGGGGTTCTAGTTGGTGGGGGTGGGATTGCTGATTGGTGACAGTATTCTAGCTGGTGGGGGTGGCTGTCGAAGACTCATGTTTTAGTTAGATTCTTGGCTGAACTTCAAAAAGCCCTAAATTTGATATATATATATATATATATATATATATATAAACATATAAATCAATGGTTGTGATTTGTTTCAGAGACAGAGTGTGTGTGTATAAATATGAATATATATGAATTGAATCAATGGCCAGGATCTCTTGGGGAGCTCAAATCTAACGGTACAATTTAATTAGCACTATAATATATATCATATATATTATTATAATCTATTATATATATATATATATATATATATAATATTCGGGCTTGAGCCGAGTTCGAGTTTTCAATGCCCAAGTCCAGGCTCAGCCTGATTTTCATTCGGGCTTCTAAATTACAGCCCAGACCCATCTTGAATGTAACAAAGTGCTGCCCAGGCCCTAAATTTTTTTGGGCTGGGCTTGGGTCCGAGTTGCAGCCCTAATCCTTGATTTACAAAAGCACTTCAATCCAATTCAATTATAAACGTCTGTTAAAAATTATATAGAATTTGCTCCGTTTCATTTCTATACACTAAAATTAGATTAATGGACCTCAGGACTTTCAATGTCTATGAAATTTTGAAGATGATGGTATCACTTTCATTAGTGGTTACCAGATAATTTTGGACAGTCATTTGTAATTGAACTAGATTGAATTATATTTTTCATATTTTTATTAGTCAATAAATGTTTTTTGTATATAAATAATTTTCGATACAAAAATTAGACCTTATAAACAACTTTTCAACGACATTTTGTTCTTTTATTAAAAATACATATAATCCTCAACTAAAGGTATAAAAAAATTCATAATATTCTTTTGAAGTTAAGATTTGTGTTTCATAATGTCATAATTGTTTTTACTTACAATACTTTTGACTTCTATTACATAAAATTAATAAATATAATTTTCAAGACATGCTATAAATGAGATATATATAAGTATTTTATATCTCTAATAATTATTATTATAAAGAATTTTTTTTGAAAAAAAGTATTAATTATTAGGTAATAAAATCAATGAATTATTAATTAATCACTATAGAACCAAGCTGGTTCCTTAAAACTTATTAATTATTATATATTATAAACTCATTGAATATTAATTATAAGAGGGTTAACTGTATAGGGCTTCATTTGAAATTAGAGGGTACAAAAATATAATTGCCACTTTAATGTTTTTACTCGTCCAAAAAGCTTAAGGTTATTTGCACTCCATAAATAACCGAGGGGCTCTACTTTAATAAATGAAACTACAAAATTATTCTTGATTAAAAACAAGTTTATAAATGTGTAAGGGTAATTTAATAATCTCATTTTATTAATGTGGAGCCCTTTTAACAAGTTAGGGAGTAGTGCGGGTAGTACCCCCCATCTAAAAAAAAGCATTTGTAGTGCCTTTTATTTTCATATTACAGGTTAGAATCATAAGAAGTATTTGGTGTTGATTGAACATGAGAACTGAAGAACTTGGTTTACATTTGATTTTTTTCATGAACTTTACAAATTTTTTGTTAGTTTTTTAAGAGCGGTTTGTTGAATAATACATTGAACAATTGGATGCTGTATTTTGAGAAGAGTTCCGTCAAATTTCTGATTGGTTGGTGAATCTTTTTTTTTTTTTTTTGTTGCAGGAGCATTTAATGCTCCACTCTCAGATGTATCTGTCAAATCTGCTGACCTGTCTTGTCAGAGAAGTAATCGAGCTGTTCCCAGGGCTCCATCTTCTCAGTCCACGTCTGGAGCTTCAAAAGCAACAACCCCTGCAACCCCCATAAAAGGTATCCTTGTTTGCTGTCATGAATTTCCTGGATTTGATGTTGATAAAAATAATATTAGTGTCTTCTTTCATGTACTGTGATTTTTTTTTTTTTCAGCAGTGCCTCTGTAAATGCTCATATTTCTTTGGTGTGTTGCTAGCCTATTATTCTAAAATCATTTGTGTTATTTTGCTTCTTACACTTTATTTGAATTGGCCCAGGCGACACTTCAAGGGGAGTTACTCTTCAATTTGGGAGCTTTAGTCCAGGTATTGTGAGTGGGATGCAGGTATGTGTTACATTAATCTGTAGTACGTTTTTATGCACATTTCAAGCTCTTTTTGGTTTATTGTCTGAGGAAAGAACCATTTTGTCCTTTTTTGTCTATAGATACCTGCTCGAACCAGCTCAGCTCCCCCAAACTTGGACGAACAGAAACGTGATCAGGTTTTTTATTAGCTTTTCAACTACCTCTTGCTGTCATATTATTTGTTATATGGATGACATTTTCTAATTTTGTTCATATGTCTGAGCTTTGGTCATAGGTTTCAATAAGATGACAAGATTAGATACAGGGCCTATATTAGAGGGTAACTTTGCAAATGTTACTGAAGGCTGACACAGATCATACTAATTATTTCTAGAGAAACCAGCCGCCATCAGTTGAACTGAGATGATTTTTTTTTTTTTCAATAAGATATTAAGACGACAAGATTAGATACAGGGCCCACATAGGAGGGTAACTTTGCAAATGATACTGAAGGCCGACACATATTATATCTCATACTAACTATTTGTAGAGAAACCTCTGTTGAACTGAGATTTTTTATTTAAAAAAATTTAAAGCTCAACAGAGATGGAATAAAATCCGCGAAATGATTTAGACCTTTCAGTGCAAACTATTAGATTTGAGATGGTTCTTCTTATTGACTTCATTGTAGATTGATTGAATCTAATTTTGTTCACTTTTGGATAAAAAATTATGTGTACACATGTATATTTTTATTAACAAATGGACATCTGGTAAGCTATGTTTGACCAATGAAAAGTACTTGCATAGTTTTGTTAGTCATTATTAATTGCCCAGTCACATGCAATTTGGTGTTTGTAAGTTAAAGGAGTTCCAACGTGTGTTAGGGTTTCAAAATTATGTTACTTGTTCCTTTTAACTTCCTTTTTTTGGAGGGACCTTAAATTCCTGTCGTATTACTCTCTCTCTCTCTCTCTCTCTCTCTCTCTATATATATATATATATATATATAGATATAACATTATCCACACACACACACACACACATATCTTGAGTGAAATGTCTATCATGCAAATTGTGTTATGCTGAGACATATAGTTGGCACGTGTGGGGTTTTTCTTTGCTGCCTGTTCTGATGACGGTGAAAGTAAAAGTGCTTATTAAGTGTTTTAAACAATGCAATGCTCTCATAAGCATATCTCTGTTTTTCAGCTTATTTGTATGTTGGCTATTTCTTGAAGGCAATGTTTCTGTATATCACAGGCACGCCATGAGTCCTTGATATCAGCGGCAATAATACCCACTTCTTCCAGTTCTAGTCAGAAGCAACCGAGGGAAGATATCGAGCAGTCGGAGGGTAAGGTTTCTCATCCTTCACTCCAGGCTAAAAGGGATGTGCGTGCCCAAGTTTCGGCTACTCCTATTGTCACCAGTACACAGAATACCTCTACTCTTCCTGTTTCTGGGGCGTCTATGGCTATTCCATTTCAGCAGTCACAGGTTCTCATGCAATTTGGTATCCCCAGTCAACAGATCCAGGCTCAAGGAGTGACAGCTTCATCATTACAGCTGCCAATGCCATTACCAGTGGGAAATTCTAGCCAAGTGCGACAGCAGGTGTTCGTTCCAAGTCTACAAGCTCATCCTTTGCAGCCTCAGGTGATGATGCATCAGGGTCAGGGAATGAACTTCCCCCCTCAAATTGGTCACCAGCTTGGGTCCCAGGTGGGCAACTTGGCTGTTGTGATGAACCCCCAGTTTGCACAACAGCAAACTGGAAATTTTGGTGCTCCTCGCAAATCTGTGAAGATAACTGATCCTCAAACTCATGAAGAGTTGAGACTCGATAAGAGGACTGACATGAATTTGGATGCTGGATCACCTGGCTCAGAGTCGCATCCTAATGTGCCCCTCCTGCCACAATCTATTCCTTACGGTCCCTCTCATCAGCTGAATTACTTTTCTCATATACATCCCAATCCCATCTTCTTTCAAAATCCAACTTCTGTTCCTTTAACAAGCACCCAGATGGCTCCCAGTTCTCAGGCATTAGGGTTTAATTATGCAGGCGTTCAGGGTTCACAAATTTTAGCATTTAGAAACTCTTCTTCTCTCAACCCCTTGTCCATTGCCAAGACTGGCCCAGAAATGTGTGCAATGGCCATCTCATCAAACTTGGAACGTGCTTACAGTGCTGAGATAGGAATTTCTGATGCTTCATCAGCTCACGTGACTTTCAAACCTGCTATTGGTTCCGATGTGCCCACTTCAGTGTCAAATAGCTCAACCATTGATGGCATGAGTGGAGTGAAGAAATTGTTGAGACCTTCTGTGGAAGTCTCAAAGATTTGTTCAGAAATATCTATTCAGCAGTCAAAAACTGCTCCTGAATTAACAGCTTCTGTTCCATCATCTCTCCCCACAGAACACTCTGTTATGCCATCTGCTGATGTTTCTACCGAGCAATTGCTGCCTGGGAATGCTGAAACCGTGGCTATTAATACTGATTGTAGGAAAAGAGAAACTGTTAGCAGGTCAGATTCTATTAAAGATCAAATGAAGAAGCCAAGCAAGAAAGATCAACGCCCCTTCCAATTGCAGAAACGGGTAACTTGTTATTAAACTGTCACTCTTGTCTATAATATTTGTGTTTCTAATTGAAGGATTTGTGCATGTGGTGTGTTTCTTGCAGGCAGAAACTTCTTATTCTGCCGATAGTTCAACAATGAAGTCATCCAGAGAAGTGTCCAATTCCTCTGATAACGTGGTGGCTCCCCCAAGGGAGATTGAATCATCAGCATCTATTTTCATGGGCTCTTTTTTGAGTTTACGACATACCAGTCCTTCAGATAATGGAATATCTGAAACTGTGGAATGTAAAGCAACTACTGCTTTGTCAGAAAATTGTGGAGATTGTTCGGTGTCCACCGGAGAATCTTTGCCTGACATTCGTGCAAGTGTTCCTGTTGCTTCAGTCGAAGGGACTGATTGTGTTCAAGTTGGGGAGGGTCCTATCTCAGAAAAATCAAATGTATCCAATGTGGAAACTGATTTTGATAATCTGAATGGTGTTAATGACGCAAAACAGGATGATTTTACTCAGTTGGAGATTCAATTGAAAGAAGGAATTACAGGGTTGGCAGAACAACAGAAAACTGAACTGTCTGAGCAGCCTCGGTTTGATAATAATTATAACGATGATAATGTCAATATTCCTGTAGATCCCAGTCTCTTTAGAGTCATCAAAATTCAGTAACCACACTGGGAAGGACTTGAATGCTGCAGAAGCAGCTTTTTGCAATGAGATTGGGACCACAGAAACTAAAGATGAGAGAGCAGGTAGCTTAAAAAATGACAAGACAGGCAATAACTTAGGAAGCTCTACTGCCCCCTTTTCAGACAGCAATGATTCTAATGTTGGTCGTCTCGATCTTGTTTCAGCTAAAGCTTGTGTTGAAGATAAAGTTTTGACTTTGGAGGTATCGAAAAATGGAAGTGGATGCATGTATGGCCAAGAAGTTTCCCTTCCAGGATCTGGGGTGATGCATCAGGATAGTTCTCCTATTCAAGTTTCCTTAGTATCAGCAGCAGTTCCGGAAGTTTCTGAGAAGGCCAATGGTGACTTGGTTCAAGTTCCATCATCAGGATTGAGGGATAAGCCTACAATGGAAGTGAATAGGGTGAAAAGTACCCCTGTTAAGGGCAAGAAAAAGATAAAGGAAATCCTTCAGAAGGCAGATGCTGCTGGCACCACCTCTGATCTATATATGGCATATAAAGGTCCAGAGGAGAAACGACAACCTTCCGTTTCATCAGAAAGTGTAGACAGCAATTCCAGCATTCCTGTGAGGCCGGTATCCTCAAGCTCTAATGAAGAAGATGTTGCAAGCAAAGAAGATGGAAAAAGTAAAGCTGAACCAGAAAATTGGGAAGATGCTGCTGACAGCTCAACTTCAGAGTTCAAATTTTCTGATAATAGAGAAGACGTCGAGGGTGGCTTGAGGCATCATAAAGATGGAAATGGAGTTACAGGCAAAAGGAAGTACTCTAGAGATTTCCTCCTCACACTTTCAGGACAATGCACTGATCTTCCTGCAGGATTTAATATTGCTAAGGATATTGTGGATGCCCTGATGGGTTCTAAAGCTTCCATCTCAAAAGTTGTTGACCGCAATCCACATCCAAGTTTTGGAAGAACTATTGATAGACCAAGTGGGGATATTGCGCCCTGATTATCGTGGGAGTGGAATTGTGGAAGATGACAGGTGGATTAAGTCTGGTCCTGCTACCTCTGGGCAGGATCAGCGTATTGATATTAGTCAAGGAGGCTTTTTAGGTCCTCGGCCTAGCCAAGGAGGAAACTATGGTGGGTTGAGGAATCTGCGTGGGTACAATGGTGTATTTTCATCTGGGCCATTACTGCCCCTGGCATCTCAGGGAGGAATTCAACGTGGTGGCCCTGATGCTGACCGTTGGCAGAGTGCTACTGGTTTCCAGAGGGGACTGATTCCTTCTCCTCAGTCCCCACTGCAGGTTATGCACAAAGCTGCAAAGAAATATGAAGTGGGCAAGGTGACTGATATTGAAGAAGGAAAGCAAAGGCGACTGAAAGCTATCCTTAACAAGCTAACTCCTCAAAACTTTGACAGACTTTTTGAGCAAGTTAATGAGGTTAATATTGACAATGTGGACACTCTCACTCGTGTAATTGCACAGATATTTGATAAAGCTCTTATGGAGCCAACCTTTTGTGAGATGTATGCTAATTTTTGCTGTCATCTTGCTGGCAAGCTCCCTGATTTTGTTGGGGACAATGAGAAAATCACTTTTAGGAGATTGCTTCTGAATAAATGCCAGGAGGAATTTGAGAGAGGGGAAAGAGAACAAGCAGAAGCTGATAGAGTGGAAGGCGATGGAGAGGTCAAACAGTCTGAAAAGGAGAGAGATGAGAAGAGGATTCGTGCACGGCGACTCATGTTAGGGAATATCAGATTGATAGGGGAATTGTACAAGAAGAAGATGTTGACAGAGAGAATAATGCACGAGTGCATCCAAAAATTGCTGGGTGAGTATCAGAATCCAGATGAGGAAGACATAGAAGCTCTATGCAAGCTCATGAGCACAATAGGAGAGATAATAGACCATCCAAAAGCAAAGGTGCATATGGATTCGTATTTTGAAAGGATTGCAAATTTATCAAACAACATGAAATTATCTTCTAGGGTGAGGTTCATGTTGAAGGATGTAATTGATTTGAGGAAGAGTAAGTGGCAGCAAAGGAGGAAAGTTGAAGGCCCAAAAAAAATTGAGGAACTACACAGAGATGTGGCTCAAGAACGACAAACACATAATGGTAGGTTGGCTCGTGGTTTAAGCATTGGTTCTTCTGCAAGAAGGGGGCAACCTCTGGATTTTGGTCCTAGGGCATCATCTATATTGTCCTCTCCAAATACCCAGATGGGTTCTTTCCGGGGGATGCCATCTCAGGTTCGTGGATATGGCATTCGGGATGTGAGGTTAGAGGATAGAAATCCTTATGAAAATAGGACTTTTTCGGTTCCCTTGTCACACAGGCCTATTGATGATAATACAATTACCCTTGGTCCTCAAGGTGGTCTGGCCAGGGGGATGTCTGTTAGGGGACAGCCATTGCTTTCGGGTGCTCCCATGGCTGATATATCTTCAGGTCCTCGAGAATCCAGAAGAATGCCTGCTGGTCCAAATGGGTACAGCTCTGCATCAGATCGGACATCTTATAACTCAAGGCAAGACCCAATGTCAAGAAATGTCCAAGAGAGGTTCATGAAACTGCCAGCTTATGACCAGTTGTATTCACAAGAACGTGGTACGTATAATGTGAACAGAGACTTACCAAATGCAGATCGTTCTTTTGATAGATCTAGGCCAGGTTCTCCTGCAACACAGTTGCAGAGATCTTCTTCTGTCAATTCAAATGTTTCTTCAGGGAATGTATGGCCGGAAGAACGTCTTAGAGACATGGCCATGGCAGCAATTCAAGAATTTTACAGGTAATTTCTAACCTTGATTGTGATTATAATGTCCTTGTATATTTTAAATTGCTTATATCTTAGTGACTATGCTTAACCTTGAGTCTTTATCACCGTTCGATCGGTCAAGAGGTCAACATCTTCCTTGATCAAGTCAAAAGTCGAAAATTCAAAAATCCAACCCGTCGGTTCCCCAATGACTACAAATTGCCGGAACCCTATCAACATCAATTAAAATGTTCTTAGATCTGTGTTTTGATCTTAAATTCTAGTTGTTGGCATGTTGCTTATCATGTGTGGTCTTTTTTTTTTAGATAAAACGTTTGATTATGTTTGATTTGCTTTCTTTCTGTTATATTGAACTCTTTGTAATTGATTCATCTTTGTGTTTTTTTATCGTGACTTCTATGTTTCCTTCTTTTTCTTGTTTGTGAAATTGCACTCTTATCTTAATCTGTTGGAACTTGGAAAGGGGTGAATTGTTTTTGGGCTCGGGCTCAACCAAATGAATTTGAGGTTGGGTTGGGACCTTCGGGCTCAAGTTCGGGCTTGGGCTGACCTTCTCAGATCTCAGGCTGAGCTGGACTGGCCTCAAGCCCAGCCTGGCCTGCCCGAGTTGCAGCTCTGGCTAAAACAGATTCCACCTGGGCTGCATAGATGTTAAAATCGCAATCCAGATTGTAAAATAGTATGATCCTATGATTCCAAAACTCAAACTCAATCCGAATCATATTAAAAATTGTTGTTAAGCAGGATCATAGTAGGATCGTGGATCGAGTTGTAGGATTGTTTCAGTCACTTAGAAATTGAAACATTTCAGAAATATAGTTGAAACGATAAAAATAATTAAAACTTGTAAAAACACTTGGAAACATAAAGTAAAATATATGAATTCGTGAAAATAAATATTATAATTAATTAATTGAAAATGTTTTAGGATACATGTCCCTCCGTAAAAAAAAAATGTAAATGTTAATTAGTCATTAATTCTTTACTACTTAAAAATTAGTATAAAAAATTTAGAGTTAACTTTTATGTTATATGGAATTATTATATATTTGTTATAAAATATTTAAATTTACTATAATTAAATACAATACCATAACATAATATATATGTACTGTGTAATATCTACGAATTAGACAATTTGACACAAGTTACATATAAAATAATTAGTAAAACAAACAACAATTTAAACCTATTATAATTAGTAACTAAGTATTAAAATAAATTATTTATCTACATTTTATTCCCACCACTAATTTTCCTTGTCTACTATTTTTGGAAAACAATATAAATATCTTCTTGTAAATTTGAGTTTTAATCCTAATCTCCTCCTCTATTTTGAGAAAGTAGTAGATATTATTTTTTACTAACTTCTAGAATTATTGCTGATTCAAAAGAAATGTTTCTACAGTTTTGATATGTTTCCATGAAAACAACTTTGTTTTTGTGGAAACATGTGAGTTTTGGTATTTTCCTAGTGTTTCGTTTCGGTCTACCATGAAACATAAATGTTTTGGCTGTTTCGATGAAAAATAAACAAAATTTTGGTCTTTGCTCTTACCCTCCTGCTAACCAAACTAGCCTCTTTATGAGGCCAACACCTTCACCATGGACTGTGGCATAACCTAATTGACTCCGAACAGCCCAATAAATAAAGTCCACTCCTCGGAATCATCTGGGCATAATTTATATGTATTATGTTCAATATTCTTATTATAGGATACTTATTATGTCCTAGGCATGTATGTTGTTTGGCAGTGAAAAAAGAAAGCTTGTCATGTATGTTATCTGGGCAGACCTTGTAATCACATGGCTGCTGTTATTTTTCTTATTTTGGTTTTCATGCTGAACTGAAAAGGGAATTTTCTATTTGCAGTGCAAAAGATGAGAATGAAGTTGCTTTATGTATAAAAGACTTGAACTCCCCAAGCTTCTATCCATCAATGATATTCATATGGGTCAATGACTCGTTTGAGAGGAAGGATAGGGACAGGGATCTTTTGGCCGGGCTTCTTGTTAATCTTACTAAGTCTAGGGATGGGATATTGAGCCGGGATCAGCTCATAGAGGGGTAAAGAACCACATCCTTCAGTACTTGACATGGTTGGCCCTGAACTGCTTCCAAACACTGTTTGGTCAGTTCAGGTCACTCTGGTCTAGTTTCTTGTTTAGCTTCAGTTACCTCCTTTCATAACTGATCATGATTGAATTTTGTTTGGCCAGGTTTGAATCAGTTCTAGCTACTTTGGAGGATGCCATAACTGATGCTCCAAAAGCAGCAGTATTTTTCGGTCATATTCTCGCCAGACTTATCATTGAAAATGTCGTTTCTTTAAGAGAGATTGAACGGCTAATACAGCAAGGTGGTGAGGAACCTGGTTATCTTCTACAAATTGGGCCTGGGAATAAAGTTCTGGAAAGTGCGTTTGAGACGATAAAGTCACAGAAGGGAGAGGCTGTCTTGAATGAGATCTGCAGGAGTTCCAATATACAGCCGGAGTATTTTCGATCATCGGGTCATGCCAAATGAAGTTGTTATTGATTTGAATCATAATCACGCTTTAGTGTATCTGGTAAGCAGAAATTCAAGTTTAGCTCTTTAAAGGTACTTAATATGAAAATAATTTTTCTGCCTGGCAATATATGTGCGTTATTATTTTTAATCTTATATTAAGATGTCTTATGATTATATATAATCTAAATGAAATGCTGAAGATCGAGCATCTATTCTGATGTATATATGTCCTTTATAAAGGTTGAACCTGGTAAAAAGAGGTATTTCTTTTCCATTGTTATCTGGTTCTTTGTCTTAGTTGCTCAATGCATTTTGGGTGGGGACCCATGTTTCTTGGGAGAATAAGTTAGGGTGCTCAAATATGGAGTTATGTCCAATACATTGGCTTGCACAGATCAATTCAACAAAGCCTTATCACAATTATTTGATATTTGTTACATAAATCTTGTCTTGCCTTTAATTTCAGAATTCATCAAACAAATTCGCCCAAATGTTTTTATTTTTTGGGGACTTTGGACCAATTGTGTAATGATATGACATTAGAGCCAATACTAGTGAAATTACCTACCCTCTAGAATAGTATGTGCAAAAGTATACAACTTGATTTAAGTAATTTTCTTCAAATATTTTTTTAAAGTGTACTGATTTAAAATTTCAAAGCCAAATGATAGGGTAATTCTTGTAGAGGATATGAATTCCTCAAACAGGCCTGACCTCTAATAGAGGGGGAGAAAACAAAGCTTAATGTACGACTCTTTTGGTAACCGTATAATTTTAATAGTATAAGAAGTAATAATGTGCTGTCTGGAGGCTGAAATTGCATTTTAAATGTAGGATAGTTAAAATTTGATGACAAAATGTGAAATGAAAAAGAAAAAAGAAGTGTTATGCACACTTTAAACATGTTGAGAGTTTGATATATATTGTTGGTTTATTGTATAACAGATCAAGTTTTTGGAGTAATTGGTTACTTAGAATGAAGGCAGATATTGAGTTCAAGTCCGTTATTTGCATTTATTTATTTTTTAGTTTGTTTTTTTTCACGTGTAAGTTTTGTTTGTATAAAATTATGCTTTGTTTGTGTCTCTGTCTTCCTCTCTGCGTGGGAGTTTGCGGTTGCACGTGATGAGAAGTTGATATTCATCTTTTGGAGTAATTAATTGCTTATTAAGTTAATGACTTTGGCCATGGAGAGGTAGTAAAACAAAACTGTGAATATATTCCCTCTGGTTATTCTATCAGTGACCCTCGCACGGCTTCTCTACATAAATTTTCTTAAAGTTGCGCCATATTTTTGAATGGACCACCCACTAATTGCTCTTATTGATGCTTTCTTTATTTTGCACTAAAAAATTAAGATTAAAAAAGAACGCGTTTTTGTAGACTAAAAAATTGCATAAAAGAGAAAAACTAATTCAAGATGAGAATTTTTGTGTGAATCTAGTTTTTGGACTTATAGCTATATCAATGGGATTATTTGGCTTTAAAGGAATAAAAAAAAAAAAAGTATATTTAATTGATAAATTATTGTTGATTTGATAAATCAATTTTTTACATTTGATATATTTTACATAAAGTGACTGTTCTCTGTCTCTCATATCTCGCATTTTTATACTTTTTTGACAACTCGAATATATTATGATTTTATATTTAATCAAAGTTCTCATTGTAACAAAATAATATTTAATAATTAATAAGTTATCACCCATCAAATGAGTTTAATTGTAAATTACACAATCACCTAATAATTTAAAAGCTAATAATACACATTTTAGGGCCAAGGACAAATTCAGTATATGAGACTTTTGTTATTGTAAGATTTGAGAAAGATTAAATGTATGCAATTTTATCTCGACAAGTAAATAAATTGTTTCTGTAACTTGAATTTATGATCACAATAGAACAATTATATTGTTACGTCAAGATTTACTCGCAATAATATACCTTTTCAAATAATATATTGGTCTCATGAAATGGTGATACAGAGAGATAGACTAGAAACATATTTAATATTTGACATTGTTTTATATAAACTCACATAACCAAATATTTTACCATTTCACATTTAATAAAAATTCTCGTCGTTGGTAAACAAATTTTGGCAATTGATAAAGCATCACACACAAAAATAAAACATTTAAGTACAAATTACACAAATATGAGACAGCTTGTAGTTTCCATCTGTTTGTACTTGACCACCTTATAATTCAAAGTAATAAATATACCTCTTCAGATGTTTGAAATGTATTTTATATATGTTAAGCTTGATTTAATTTTTGTGTCAACTTTCAAATCATTGAATGTCAAATAAAATGAATGAATTAAAGTAGGGCTAGAAAATTTTACCCAAACTCATAAATCCGTGCAAACCTGTCTAACAATTAATGAGTTTTGAGTGATTCATTTTAAATATGGATTAAATATAGGTTGGGATGAGAAAATTCAATCTTTTATATAGATAAAAAAAAATAGGTTAACAATAAGTTTCAAATGGGTAATGAATGAGTTGTGTAATAATTGACACCCTATTTCTATCTTTCACAATCTCATCTCAAGATAATTAGAAACCTAAATCGACTATTTCAAATGAGATTTTTTTAATAAAAATATTAAAATTATTTAATATTAAAATATATAACAAAACTCTAATATATATATATATATATATATATGTTTTTAAGGCTTTGTTTCATATATACAAATATATATATTTTTGCAATATAAAATTATAATAATGTTGAAATAAGAGAGATATATATGTTTAATAAAATTCTAATAATAGAGTTCTTATATATAACACAGTTATATATACTAATACATAATAAGTTATATTATATATATATATATATGTTATATACATATTATATATAACAAGTTATATATATATATAGATATATAATGAAATTGGTTGGGTGTGGAGTACATAGAATTTATTTTATATATATACCAATGAATAGAGTTTTATTGCAGAAGTATTAGTAGACTAATGCATTTGTACCTAGTGAATATGAATTTAAATTGATATATATATATATATATATATATATAAAAGCACGCATATATTATGTATATCATTATAAAATATAAAATATAAAATAACGGTAATTGATTGTTTGTCGACAACGGGGTAAGGACATTGCTTGTGAGTTCACACACAACAACTTGATCATAAAATATTATATCTATCTTAATTATTTATATAAATTATATATATATATAATATTAATGTCGTAAATGTATAATAATATATATATTATAATATAGTACTTTAAATACATATATATATAATTTTTTAATTCTTTTTAATATTTTTTATTAGAGTTGGGTTTTGAGTTGATTGGGTTAGTTTGTACCTAGTGATATGAATTTAATTGATATATATATATATATATATATATATAAAGCACGCATATTTGTTATTATTATAAAATATAAATAACGGTAATGATTGTTTGTCGTGAGGTAAGGGCATTGCTTGTGAGTTCACCACAACACTGATCATAAAATATTATATCTATCTAATATTTATATAATAGATTATATTAAGTCAAATGTATATATATATATATATATATACTTTAATTACGAATTTTAAACTAGAATTAACCCTGAATATTGCACTTTCTAGAACCTATCCAATTCAAACTATCTTTAAAACCGATTCAACTCAACCCATTCGATTCGGGTTTGGTTTGGATTAGGTTCGAGTTTACGATTCTTAATTTTGTGTACCTCTATTCTACATATTAGAAAAAAAGAATTTTTTTTTTTTTTTATAAAAAGTTTAGACTTGATGGATATAAAATAAAATTATATAATAAGAGAAGATCAAATATGGGTTAAATTTAGATTAACTTGACCCAAATTTAACTGTTCATATTTAACTCATTAAATTTAAGGTCAAATTTAAATTTAACTCATATTTAACCCAATTTATTTACAATCCATTCAAATTCGTCTAAAGTCTAAATTAAAGGTATTTGTTTAATTTTGCCAAAAGTTTAAAATGACAGAACTTTCAAAGCATTGCAGTTGGGTTTGAAATTATCTGCTGAAGAGAAGTAAAATTATTTTTCAACTATTAATAAAAGTTAATGTTATTATTATATACAAGAATGCAGTCTTTTATCAATTAAATTATTTAAAAAGTATATATATATATATATATTTTATTTATTTTAATTTTTAAATAAAATATAAATGCTAAAATATCTGACGGATATAAAAAACCCGATTGCGTACGAAACGAGCTCTCACTGCGCATTGCGATCCTCAATCCGAGCCAACCCGATCCATTATCAGCCTAACTGAAAACCGAACCAGATTCGACGCTATAAATTGCCCGAAGGAAAGGAGCTAGGGTTCTCTTTCAAGCAGCCGCTCTGTGTCCTCAGCCAGAGACCCTTCTCGTGAACCAACCAAGATGGTACTCTCTCTCTGTATATTTATAGATGTATACTTATATTTGCATATGCGTATATTTACCCAATTTTATCCTTCTTGAATGTGTGCCATTTCTTCGATTGTTCATTTGAGCCTTCAATTTGTTTACATTGTTTTGTGTTTTGAGTCTTGCTTAATGGTTCAGTATAGGGCTTGTTTAATTTTCACCATATTGATTATCCATGTTTCTGAAACTTATTGTGTCGTACCTAGATAAAGAACTCAGAAACTCGGTGAATTTGGGATATTGGGTCTTCAAAATTATTAATGTATGGACCCTTTATGCAAAAAAGGATGCAAGCTAGTAATCTACTGGTTTTCGTTGTTATCCTTATCGTTTATGGTAATTCACAACAACTTAAATATGGAAATATATACTTTTTCTAAGCATTTTAGCTGCAATCTCACTGTGACCCCAATCCTTACATGTTCAGGTTGCTTTATTCAGTCCATTTTATTCTATAGTAGCAGGATAGACTATATTATTTATCCATTTTTGTCCTTTGCACCTTCCTTTAGGGAGACAAGGGCACAGCTTTTCCCTTGGGAGTTTGGTGACCTTGGTATTTTTTTTTTTGAACCCTCAACCTCCCATCTTGGGAGGTGATGGAGATACCAACTAAGCTAGAACTAGTTGGTCGCCCATTATCTCTATCTCTTTGTTTCTTTTTCTTTTTTTTTTTTTTTTGGGGGGGGGGGGGGGGGGGGGGTGTTACCAAGCTTAGAAAAATTGAGCATTTCCTTGTATTGAGATGAAGAGATCCGTAGTTCATTAGGTAAAATATTCATGTTGTCTTGTGTAAACAATGGATGCTTTGACTGAAAATTGTCCCCCAACACCAAAAAAAAAAAGTTATATCTGTATTATGACAGAAATAGATATTGGAAGAAAAAGGATAGACTCGACTTTTTTATTGAAATTATTTTTTGGGTAGATGATTTAGACTTTAGAAACAGTTTAATTTGATTGCTTCTTAAGAACGGTTACCGTCTGATGAAAAGTGGCAGACTTCTGCATTAAGCTGAAAACATTGCAAATACTAGCAATCTTAAAATTATCTTCTGTGGTGTTTCATGTCTCTTTTGTGTAGTATTAGACTATTAGTACTTCCTTGGTTTTGCATGAGACGTTTTCGTATTAATGTTTTTCGCTTTGATGCAGACTAAGCGGACGAAGAAGGCTGGTATTGTTGGAAAGTATGGTAAGTACCAAGCAATGCTGTACAATGTTACAGTGTTTTGATTGTGTATGGTTTTGTTTATAAATCCTGATTCTAGGTTGTTGCTTTCCTTAATGTTAAAAAAATGCATTTATGTGGATTGCTTTCCTAAATGTGAAAAAACTGCATTTTTTTGTGGAACTTTATTCATAATATAGTCTTAGACTGGATTGAAGGATCCGATTAGTTCCTAATTCTTGTCCTCCCCTAGCTGTAAGTTCTCGGTCTGCCACTGATCATTTGGGATTTCTGTGCAATTGAATTTCTAATATTTAGCTGTAGCATTTGAAATTTGGATTGCTGGATTTAGCAAGGGTGTCATAGACTTAAAGGCAGTCTTTTATTTTGGTTTGAAAACTTTAAAATAATGCACAAGTATTTTGATAAGTAAATTTGAAGGGACTGTAGGTAGATTTTAATTCAATAATTTCTGCATCATTTGCAATTATTTCAGTTTTAAATTTTATCTGGATTCCTGCATTCATTATAATGCTACAATAGAATGGGATATGGATTCTAATTTCATTAAGGTTCAGATTGGTCCTTGCATGAAGAGTTCCTGAACTTCTAATTTTCCACTGACTTCAGGTACCCGTTATGGTGCTAGTCTGCGAAAGCAGATTAAGAAGATGGAGGTTAGTCAGCACAGCAAATATTTCTGTGAATTTTGTGGGAAGGTAATGCTTGTCTTAGTCACTTCTGAGTGTTTCAGTTTTCCTATTCTGGTATTATTATTTTATTATTTTCCTGGACGTTTTGGGCAGTTATGCTCAGCACTTGAATTCAAAAGGGCATGTTTTTGTTCTAATCAATTACTCTCAACTATTTGCAGTATGCCTGTGAAGAGAAAGGCAGTGGGGATATGGGGCTGCAAAGATTGTGGTAAAGTCAAAGCAGGCGGTGCTTACACATTGAAGTAATGATCCCTTTGGATTCCCCCCACCCAAATTTTTGTCTTCATTTATATGTCAAGATACTAATGCCCTTTTTTTTTTTCTTTCCTGTCCTGGTTATGGAACAGCACTGCTAGTGCTGTGACAGTTAGGAGCACAATTCGGAGGCTGAGGGAGCAAACTGAGAGTTGAGCCAGCATCAACCATTTTCTGTTAATTTTGACGTGTTTCTCATTTCTTGGATGGAGACAACTATGTTTTATTGGTGCTTATTATGATTTCTGGAAACTCATTGTTTTAGGCAACGAAAACTGTTGGAATTTGGTTTTTTACTATGGGACAATTTATAGGAATTTTCTGTTGCGAGACTATGTTCTAGCTTTGCTTGAATAGCTACTGGATCCTGTGATCAGGCTTCTAATTGGAATCTATTGATTTCTTGTTTGCCCACGAATATGGAACTGATTCCTGGTAGCTTCCTCAATGTGTGGTTTTTTTGGCCTGCAGCTCTTGCCAAATTGCTTTTGCCTTGCCTTAAGCTTGATCCTGTATATTAGCTGGATTGTCAAGATTGCTTCCCTTGTCAGATAGCCAGGAGGTAAAACAGGAACAAGGTTGCATAACGTTTGTAGGGAGTTTTAGGCTCCTACTTTCTTTTCCCCCTCTTTTTTCCTCAGTAAATGGAACTTAATGGATAAGGTAAGAGAAGGAAATAGTAGCAGAATCTTACTCCAACAAAGCTAAAATGTATTAAGCAGAATGATAATTCTCAAATTACATATCTGAGTAAACAAGAGCTAAGGTTACATCTGCAAATGATACAAGCACCTTACACAATGATTCTACTACTCAGTAGGATAGTAGAAGCATACAAAAAATAGTTTTACTTTTTTCTCTTGTTGAGCTATAAGATCATCTGGATCACCTAACATTTTGAGACTCCGACTAAGCAAAATCAAATATAGGGCAATACGAAAAAGACAACATATTTGCAGATGATAGTGCTTGGTGCACTCTATGTTGGCCGCCCCACCTTTTATCCCTAGTGATTGTGCAAGTTCCCTATATACTTGTAATGCAGGATGTTGAGAGCCTCTACAGGTTGTGCAGCCTATTTCAATAATGAAAAGATTTATTTTCTCAAGAAAAAGAAATACTGTCAGCAAGGGATATCCAAGAGACATTAAGAAATTCTTGTGTTTTGTGTGTTTGTGGAAGAAAAAACATGAATGTGTAAAAGCATGAAGAAGTGCAGAGAAGGCATACTCATATAAGACGTAGTTAATATACAGACACTGACTGTCTCTTTGGAGACACCTGATAAACATACAAAGTGGGCCGGCCAAATTAATTCAGGCCACAAGCACATACAACAGATAAAAGGGGGAGGAAAAAAAATCCTAGCCTAATCTCAACGCACCCAAGTGCTATTCACTCATAAGACCTTTGACCCATCCTATATACATATTATTGAAGCCATGAAAAAAGGAGGAACCCATCCTGCTCCTCAATCAGTCACACTTGCTCCAACTGATTGCGGTTCCAAGCAGGCACCTCGCAGTTGCATCACCTCTTTGAAAAACGAAATAGGAGAGGCAACATAAAAATGTTAAGGGGATGGCAAGCGAACCATTATTGGATTTGATGCATCATCATTGCTATTGTTGTGGTGAATTTGGTGTTGAACGGCCTTTACAGCTGCGACTCTAGCTGCATTGGCTGCCTTGTTGGCTGCTGCTAACAACTTTGTTTACCCTTTCATCCACCCTTGCCACATCATAAGCTTTCCCAGCAGCTCGCTGTGCTTCCTGATAGTAAGCCAATATACAAGTGAACTCTCCCTACTCTCTCAGCAAAATAAGTTTGTGCTATTAAAGCACCATATCATAATATGTCTTCAGACCAAAAAAATTAAAGGAAAAATAAAAGATGTTTTTAGTATTTTGTATGTTTGTGATGTGAAATGATTTTTTTAATAATTAAAGATAGTGGAAAAACAAATGTCTTCCCCCACACCCCACGAACAGCTAGGAAGTTGGAAGATGAAGTGGCTTGAGACTTGAAATAAAAGTTGATGGAACTCAGTCTCTCTCATTAACTTCCAGGGAGATAATGGGAAAATTTTGTTAGTACACAAGCTAAGTCTCACACGAGCAAATTTGACAAGCAGTAGGCTAGGGGCTGCCCTCAGCAAGCCACAAAAGGATAGCTCATCATAGATCTAAACCAAACATAATCTAGGTTACCCATTCTTTGCGAATTTTCAAGGTTTCCATTTCATGCCAAAAAAAAAAAAAAACCAAACCAGCACATGCTCAGAGCTTCGACTGCCCTTCTAACCAATTGAACCATTTTTTTTTCAAGAATTAAAAATCCGAGAATTTATTATTAGACATTGTGATAATAGACTCAAGTTGATGACATAATGCAAAATTATGATGGTAACCTCAAGCAGGATAACCCGACTTTTGGGTGTTAAAAAAAAATCACCAAAAAAGCAAAGAAAATTTACCTGGACTGCATTAAGAACTTTCGAATGGTCAACTGAGAAGGGAGACCCAAGGGTATCCTGAGTGCTTGAAACGTTGAGAACCCCATTTTGCCAGTGACCCGATTGAGTCTCCCCTATTTCTGAAAGTGTACATACCAAAACCCTGCCTTCTTCCCTCATGCCAGGCTCCTTCATATCGATGTCCAGTCCCAAAGTGATAGACTCCAAAACCATGCATCTTGTCTGCAAAATACTCTCCAGCATATGTGTCCCCATTTCTGCATAATCATGTGTAGCAGAAGACCTCAGCCAAAAGAGGGGAAAAAAAAAAGATCTTCATGTGTGCCCATGTACAAACTAGTGCACAAGGAAAATTACCATAATCTAATTTTTTACAATTGTAAGTGGTCAGTAATTGTAAATCAATTAAGGTGTCGATACCTTAGAGAAGAAACACTTCAAACAATATATTTTTTTTGATAAGTACTTCAAACAATATATCTAAAATAGGCAACCATACATCATACTATTGGAAAGATCCTTCCAAGCAAATCCTAAAGTGGATAAAGTTGCGGATTCATTTCGGGAAGGACAATGTGGCTGAGGAGAACTCAGAGAGTTTGTTTCAAGATCCCTATCCTTGCAAACGGGATTTCTGCAGGAAGTCAGGTTAATGCTTGCAGTAATAGAATCATAACTTATACCCAACAGTTCATTTATGATTTTTAATTTATCAAGTTTTAGGAGAAGGGTATTTGCTAATTTCAAAATTTGTGTGACAGGGGTTGTAATTGTGGTCCATCGATCTAATTTTGGGTCATTGTGTGTTATTTGAGAATTTTTTTTTTTTTTTTTGGAGTTGTATTTAGAATTCCAGTTAGTCTAGAGTTTTATCATAGTTAAAATTTTTCTAATTTCCTATTTTGGATTTAATAGGCATAGCAAAAGTAGAAAAACCCAGCAGCCTATAAATATTGATGTAATCTCTTTATTTTAGTAAAGTTTGTAAGGGTGAAGTATGATAGTTTTAGGTGAGATTCCTAGATTCTCCTTCTCATCTTCTTCTTTTCCGTCTCTCTTTCTTCTTTAATTCACTATTTCTGATTTACTATTCCAGCCATATGTCAGTCCCTTTTTTGACCCCAAAACCTACAATATCAGGCCTTAATCAACCCAAACTCATTCCCCTACCATAAAATAGTTCCTACCCAGATTTTCCAGCATACCTATTTGAAAAAATAAAAAATAAAAATCCTGCAATCTGTGATTTTCAAATTCAAATCCTTTTTAGTCCCCAAAAGCCTACAACCTCTATTCAACCTCTTAGGATCCTAATATAACAAGCTTTCTATAACCAAAACCCACCAAAAAACCAAACAGAAGCAGCTTTATTTAACATCTACAATTTTCCAACATCAGTTTGATATCGGAGTTCATAAAAATTCTTCTATCAAGATAGCGAGAAACAGCAAATTAAATTCAAAGTTGGGACTTCATTGCAAGGTTTTAAAAGAAAAAAGAACAACTTAGTTCAGTTGAATGACAAAAGGTAAATTCAATGAACAAGTTGGATTCAATTTTAGAATTCTTAACTTCGATGGAAACTACTTTTGAGGCTCTTTTTGGTAAGGATCCTACTGAAGATACAATGCAAGGATTAGAATCTTCTAATTCTTTTTTGACTTTAGTTTCAATGTGTTATCCTGTTGAAGCTAAAAACCAACAGATGGATGCAGGAAGAAACAAGGCTTGGGACTATCTTGCTATCTGAAGAAGGCAAAAGGGAATGCGATAATCATGATGCTAAAGCTAAAAAATTCAAAGTAAAGTTAGAGGATTCCGACTAAATTTCTTGTTCCTTGTCAACATGAAGATGTCTATTATCAGCAAGTTGTAATCTACCATTGGTTTCATAATTATGGAAATTTTGAATGGAATGATGGAAAAGATGGGCTCCTTGGTAGCATCCTTCTTGCTTCCAACTCATGAATTTAAATCAACTTGTCTCCAAACATTCATGTCAAGAAGAATTCAAGCTCAATGCACCAGGTTTCCTATACTTCAACACTATAAAAATTGAGGTTGAGTTTTTTGCAAATACAAGGGCGAATAACGCAGAGCATATTAACAAAAAAAGGAGGGGCCCCTGGGGGGAATTAGTAATTTTGCATGGAACATGACTTGGATCTTGTGTAACCAAGTTTTGAGTCTTTATCTATGTTTATTTTAAGTTAAAATCTTTATTTTTATTTCATCAAGTTATAGGATTTAAAGGATATTCTGGTAATATCTAGATTTGCTAGACATAGGCTGTAGTTATGGTCCATAAGTCTTATTTTGGGTAAGGTTATATTGTCTGAGAGTTTTATTTAGAATCCTAGTTCGTTAAGAATTTTCTTTACTAATTAAAACTTTGTAATTTCCTATTTTTGGAGTTGTAATCCTAACAAGAGTTACCAATAAAAGAAAATAAAATAATCCTAATAAGAGTAGGTAAACCTCACAGCCTATAAATATTGATGGCATCTCTTTATTTTTAAATTTTATAAGTATCATTAAAAAGTGCCATAAGGAGGGCAGGGACATACAAAATACAAAAAAGAGTCCCCACCTCAAAAGGCGGGGGAAATCAAAACCTACAAATACTATGAATTAGCTCTAAGTGCTCATAAAAGATACAAGGTTGTTTATAGACATTGTTGAACCCTCCTTAATCCCAAAAAAATAGAGTACTCAACACTAAAGCCTTTATAGTCCAAAGAGGAGCTTCTACCCCCTCAGAAAGCCTTTGATTTCTTTCCCTCCACACTACCCACCAAATGCAAAGCGGTGTCACTTGCCAAGCCCCCTCACCCTAGCTCTCACTGAGCTGCCATCTTCAAATAGCAAGAACTTCTGATGTAGATCGGAGCATCACCCACTGCACCCCAAAAAGCCCAATCAAAAGCAGCCACGTCACTCTAGTGACCGGGCAATGAATCAGGAGATAATTGACCCTTTTCTCATGCTGTTTACAAAGGCAACACCGATTCACAATGATTTGAGCTCTTCTTCTTAAGTTATCCAAAGTCAAAATCTTCCCCAAAGGCACGGTCCAAGCATAAACACAACATTCATTGCAGTGTGGTTCAATCCTTACAAGGTGAAGAGTGAGAATTTTAGGTAAGGTTTTTAGCTTATTCTCCTTTTCTTCTTTTCTCTTTATTATTTAATTCATATTTGTTTTATAGGTAAGACACGTACACCTGCTATATCCCAACTGGAACTTTTACCCTCAACCTCCTCTTTGGAAGGTGGAGGTAATACCATTCAAGCTAATACTTAATGGTTATTCTTTAATTCATTATTCTCGAGTTACTATTCACAACCTTATCTCAGCTCCCTTTTCAGTCTCAAAATCCTACAATACCAAGCCCTAACCCATTCCCGAACCCATTAACCTTTAATTTAACACAAAATCAAAAAATAGCCACTACACAGGGTTTTTAGCATATCTTTTATGAAAATCCAACAACCTGTCACTTCCAAATTCAAGCAAATACAAATCTTTTTCGTCTCCAAAAGTCGACAACCTTACTCCACCTCTTGGGGCCCTAACACTACAAGCTTTATATACCAAAACCCACTACAAAACCAATTAGAGACAACTTTATTTAAGGTTTTCTAAAGCTGTCCACAAGGATCAAAATATCGTTTCGATGTATAGTTTCGGTTTGTCCCGAAATGGAAACGTTTTGGAAACATAATGGAAACAGAGAAAAAATTAGAAACATGTGAAAATATAACTTAAAATTTATTTATTTATACAAATAAGCCTATTTATTGAATATTTGTGCATGTTTAAGGCATATACATCATATTCATGATAAATGACACTAATTTAAATTGATAAACTAAAGACTAACTATTTGTTTTTTCATTATACAGTGTGAAATACAATCTTTCTTGACTTTTTTATCCTGTAGATGACAATAATGGCATAAGAAGATCTTTGAAGGGATATAGAATCACAAATTGAGACGAATGTGCAAAAATAAATAGTAGAATTAATTAATTGTAAATATTTTAGGGAACATGTCCATCCACACTAATTACCAGGGTGAAATTGAAAAAAAAAAAATGTAAATGCAAATTAGTTATTAATACCAAATAACTCTTTATTAATCAAAAATAGTATAAAAAAATTAGAGCTAATTCTTTATATAATATGAAATTATTATATATTTTAAAATATATCTCCTTTTATTGTTTGCCCTTCTCGGACTGTTAATGAAATTCTCAGTTTTCCTATAAAAAAATTATATATTTTAAAATATATAAAATTATTATAATTAAATACAATACCATAACATAATAGATAAATATTATATAATATTCACGAATTAGATAATTTGACACAAGTTACATATAAAATAAAAAGTAAAACAAATAGCAATTTAAATCTATTATAATTAGTAACTTAGTATTAAAATAGTTGTTTCTCTACACTTTATTTTCCCTACTACTTTTCTATTATTTTAGGAAAAATAATAAAAATTATCTTCTTATAATTTTGAGTCTTAATCCTTGAAAAATAAATGGATATTATTTTTTACTAACTTCTAGAATTATTATTGATACAAAAGAAATGTTTCCTCTGATTCGATATGTTTCCACTAGTTTCAGTATATTTCCACGGAAACAAATTTATTTCTATGGAAACATGTGAATTTCGATATTACACTAGTGTTTCATTTTGGTTCCCTGAGAAACGGAAACATTTCGGCCGTTTCGATGGAAAAGAAATGAAATTTTGATCCTTGGCTGTCCTATGTCAGTTTGGTATCAGAGCTTGTAACAAAGTTCTTCCCATGCGAGTCCTACATCAATTAGGCAGTTATGTAGGAAACAAATGTAGATTTTGTCCTACATTATTTACGGATTTTGTCTCCTTGGAATCCAAGATTTAGATGAGATTTTCAAGACTACGAGTTAGATTTGATATCATTTTTATTGGAGGCACTTTGGGCTAAGACATTTTACCCCACCCTGATGCTTGTTGAAACATGTCCAGCACCGAACAAGTGTCCAAGTGAGCTTGGTGCAAATTGAACTTGGGCCATAGCAGTTCAACTACCATCTGGCGGGATGGTTTGACATCGTGGTAGCCTCTCCAGAAATCTGCCCCATGGAGACAAAGGTGATGTTGTCCTCTTAGGCTTACCGCAGATTACAGAGAGATCAAGATTTATCCATTATTTCTACGAAAATGGTTGCTTGACATTCAACTCATGCCACAACGCTGAGGATGATTGGACTTGATCCTGCAAGCCTAGCTATTGGGTTCTACAACTGACAAGCTTGCAAACCTAATGATCATCCATGAACCTACTCTAAGCCTACTTCCTTGTAAGGTTATCTACAGGCCTAAAGGACCTCATTTGAATAACATAACTGCCCTAATTACATTGCCCCTTCCCATACATTCTTGCAGCTCCCTACACTCGCCCATCAACCTTATCGTTAACTTGGGTTCACCTACTCCATCTTCAACTGGACTCACCTGACCTCACCTGCAGCCTTTAAAAAAGTGTGCATTATTACCATATAAATCCTTTCAGTGAGAGTTCTAGATTTGTAGAAGCCCAAGGTCTCAAAATCTCTATTACACCTGTTCAGAATTCCATAGGTGCATATATTCCAATAGTTTTTATCCAAACAAAAATTATGATACTGGATTTTTCCCCAGGTTTCTCCGAATAACAAGAAAAGAACTCAGCTAAAAAGTGACAAATATTAAACCAACTGAAAAGTGACAAAATATCAATCCGTAAAAGCCGACCAGCCAATCACAACAGGAACAGGAGGTTTTCTGTTTCACTTCAAGTTTTCTGACTACTAAAATTGATGGTTTTAATGGAATTTCAGTCAAAAACAAGTGAAAAAAGAGAATGGTTCAGTCTATTGTCCAACTAGGTAGATGCCACATCCTTTAAGACAGGTATAATTATCCAATATAGATACAAGGTCGTCAACAAAATAATTTGTGATAAGAGTGTAAAGTGGATGAAAGTGTCCAACACACAGATGCTTCGGTGTTTCTGACATGGAAAAAACTGCTATTTTACGAGGGTCCTTGTACATAAAAGCTGATAGAGATATTGCATGATTGTTGGAAGAGCCCCAAATTGTTAAGACAGAATATGTGCAGAAGGTGTTTCCTTGCAACATAAGAAAATAATAAGCCACAATTTTATCGTACTTTAAAACACAAAAATTATGAACCATTTTGAGTTCTTATTGGGGAATAAATGAAAATTCTTCTAAAGGTGTTTCCTTACAAGTTACAACATAAGAAAATGATGAGCTAAATTTGATCTTAATTACAAAGTACTTCAAAACACAAAATTAATGAACCATGCTGAGTTCTTATTGGCGAATAACTAAAAAATTTAATTTCTAATAGTTAATTGTTGTGTGAAAAACCTCAACTATTAGATCCCCCAACATCTGAAAACCTATAGGAAATATGATCAAGTGGATATGGAAGCACTTTGAAAATTCAAATGACTACTTTCAATCGTCAATGATTACAAATTCAATTTTGTGAAGGAAACACAAAGTTTGTGAAAGAAACTGCATACATCCTGCAAGAATATTCACTCAGAAATGCCAAAGCAGATAAAGCAAATGACAAATGGAGGAAACCTAATATTTAACAGTGCTTTAAACTCCTTTCTGAAAAGGAACCTGTTTGTACACGAATAAATTGACATCATCCAAGAATTAGTCAATATGAACATTACAAACACATGTAGGATTATGAACTTAATGCTAGAACCATGAAAATAACACAACAAACAAACATTAATTTGAGAGTTTAAAAACTCAGAATTGCAAAATGTGTAGATTCAATTCATCCGAATTTATACAATTCTACAAAACAGAATCACCTTCCTACTTCTAAGAAACTCACCGCACAAATTTTGTCATTCTATTTCCATTTTTTTTTTTAAAAAAAAAAAAACTTCAATTACTTCTCAATAAAGGTAACTATACAAAGAATGTTAACCTAATGAATGCACCCTGATGAACTCAAGAATGAAGATTTGGCTATCCACAGACGAATCAGAAAAAAAAAGGGCAGGCCAATAACACAATATCTAACGCCAAATCACAACTATGTTATGGAACATCACGATATTCAAAGCACAGATGCAACAATTCCAACCTTTCCACAAACACCCCGCACCCACCCACCCCAAAAAAGAAGAAATTCTCCCCCGTTTTCTTTTTTGAAAAATAACTAAAAGCAAACAAAAACAATGGACTATCAACATAGGAGATCCTTTGGTTACGTAAGGATAAAACATTGACAAAAAAACAAATACATATATATATATATATAGACACACACACACACACACATCAATGAAGAAATTCAACAAACACCATATGTAAAAAGTTTACCTGAAATGGTAACGACCAAGCCCGTGTTTGACGCCCCACTTAAACTCTCCAACATAGCGGCTCCCATCCTCACAAGTGTGCACTCCACACCCATGACACTGCCCATTAGACCACTCACCAGCATAGACATCACCAGTGTAAAACCTATAAACCCCAAACCCATGCCTCAAGCCTTGCCGATACTGCCCACGATACCGGCTCCCTTTCGCCCACGTTTCCACACCATGCCCATCATACTTCTCAGTCAATCCAGTCACCCTCATACCTCCCACTCATGTGATAGTAATACACTCCACTTCCGGAACACTTCCCTTTATGGAATTCGCCCTCATAAACATCTCCATTACCGTAAACCTGTACCCAAGACCCTGAATTTGCCCGTTTATCTGATTTGGGCTTTGATCCAATTGACCAGACAACCTGGGGTATGGGGTTTGGAGGCAGTAGCTGCTTGAAGAGAGCTTAATTGGGAATGAGCGGGAGAGAAGAAGGCGAATTGGAGGAAGACGAGGGAGAGCTAGATTAAGCGAAAATAAAAGGGCAGCAAAGAAACCAAGGACTGATAGGAACTCAAGAATGAAAGCGCGATGATAGTTCGAGGCAAAGAAGTATAGGGAAGGCAAAGAAAGAAGAATGAAAAACCGCAAACGAACTCGAAGCCACCGGGCACAGCAAAAATGGCGCGAGAGTTTCAAAGCAATTGTTTTAGTGGCCAAGGATACTGCAAATGAGGAAGAACAAAGAAAGGATGGTTGAGATGATTTTGATTCCAATACATTGGTATTGTGGTAACGGTGGAGAGATGAGAGAGTTGGGGAATGAGAAAGAGCTGATGGGGATTGGGACATTATAGGCCTTTTGTGAGGTGTTGAAGGAAGGGTTTTGTTTATTGATGGGTTGTTGCAAATGGGTTCATTTCGAAACTGGGTGTTGTGTTTGGGGTTTTGATGGATTGGCGCTGATGGGGTTGATTGATTTGATGATGGGTATTGAAGGGAAAAGAGAGATGGGATTTCGATTTTGAGATGGCTTTGATATTGAGTTGGTGTACGGTTGGTGTTGTGTGGGGATGGCTGGTTTTGGACGATTAAAGGAAGGGAAACAGGTAAAGTTGGGTCGAAATCGGAAGAGAGGTCCACAACTTTCTTCTCCGATCTGAAGTCGAGATTTCTTCTGATGCATTTACATACAGCAAATGATTCTTCTGTTGTTCCACCTTCTTCTTTCACTTTCTCTCTCTACATATCTCTCTCTATACATATCTTTACACTATACATATGTGCCTGTATCTGTTCCTGTGGGTTTCGAGTGTTCTTCCCATGCGTTTGTGCTACTCTTTCTGGTTTCGGTTTCAGGGTTCTGATGATGTCTGGTTTTTGTACAGACAAAACCTTCTAAGATAACTGATCAGATAACGAGAAGTGGGGCTCTTTGATTAATATTATAATCTTCAATCCAAATGAATTCACTGATTTGCCATTTTTTTAGTTCGCATTGAACGTTTTTCTGTTTGGACTCTCAGAAAGATTAGATGCCGCCGTAATTAATGGTACTCGCGAGCGATTTGATTAATCAGATATATATATATATATATATATATATATATTATATTGCAAATTTCTATTATCCATGACTGACAATAACATTTTATATAAATATCATTAATGTTTTATCCTAGTTCGGCTACTTCATTTATTTTATTTGTTTCAACCAAAGTATTTTTTACAATCAAATATTTTTCTTATAAAATCTACCAAAATAATATTTCTGTTATATATACCTTCTACTAAACTCAACAATTCATGAATAACTAATAGTTTTGGATTAGAAATCAATTTGAAATAGAAAATTTTCTTACGAAAAGATGCACAAGATATCAATCAATTGTTCAAGTCAGTCGATTGTTAGGTGTTTATATAACTTGTACAAACAATCTTTAAAAAAAAATAATATTAAAATTTTAATATATTTTTTACAATGTTTTATATTAACTGAATTTATATTGAACAAATCGAGCTAGGATGTTGGTTTCAATTATGATGTCATATTGTGATTTGTTTGTTATTGTTCATGAGTAAGGTAGGTTTTTTGTAAATTGTACACTTTCTATAATTAATGAATTTTTTTATCAACGTACTTTAAATATTGTTTCTATTTTTTTTGCACATTTATTCTAACTGAAAAATTCTTTTTTTAATCATTGAACATGTGGTCTAAAAACTCAATAAAACTAATACCATTTGAGATTTTTTTCAATTTTTATGAAAGTATAAAATTTTACACTTTGCTTTTACGAGTTTTTACAATTTTAAAATGATTTTTCTTTTTCTAGATTTTCATATTT
The DNA here is from genome assembly GCA_008638375.1 of Nyssa sinensis. Taxonomy (NCBI): domain Eukaryota; kingdom Viridiplantae; phylum Streptophyta; class Magnoliopsida; order Cornales; family Nyssaceae; genus Nyssa; species Nyssa sinensis. The sequence goes on from CM018046.1 coordinate 41,382,055, forward strand.
AATATGTATCTTGTTTGTAAATCTCAATGTTTGAAATCTAAATATATAATTTTTGTTATTAAAGATATATTTATAAATTACAAGTTATTGAATTTTAAAATTTTGTTAAAAATTTAAAATTGTGTCAAGATTTCACGGGATTGAACTAAAAGAGTATTTTCATGTCTAAATAATTAAAAGACTTTATAAATTAATATGTTTGGGCTTAAATTAAATAATAACTTTAAAACTTTTTATGAGCTTTGGGCCGAGTGACTCTAAAATTATTTATTGATGGCTTAGTAACATCTTTTAAATATTTTGTTTTAGTTAAATAAATAAAAATAATATTTGATTTGTGCCACAAAATACTATATGTACACCTAGATATTGATATATCTAAATACATAATTAATGTGTTCTCAATTTTAATATAATATTTATATGGGTAAAATATACATGTATACTTTCATATATACATATATGGTTACATATGTATAGATATTATATTAAATTTTTTTATAAAATTTATATTTATTTCTTTACCTTTACTTTTAAATAAAAAAAAATTATAAAAATTATTATTTTACTTATCAAAAATTTAATAAACAGGAGAAAACAATAATTGCTAACATAATTTGAATTAAAAAAGAATTAAACAACAACTAATTCAAGTTGCAAAGGAAGACATCAAAATAATACATAAAATATAAATTTAATGTTTGTATCTGAACTTATAATAATAATAATAATATAAAATATTCAAAAACCTAGTTGTCATGAAATGAGTAATTATATAACATTATTTTATAAGGAGAAGAGAGTGAAAGAAAACAACATCCTTCTCTTAGCTGTCTAATCAATTTATAATTGCTTCTACCATAAGCATGGCCTGTTTCTAAAATAATGTAAACTAACCATTATTCATTATGCTCCATCTCTAAGTCAATGGTATTATTATTATTATTAGGGCACAACATCTCAACCTTTATAGCCGACTCTAAACGTCTAAACCTTTAGTTTTTGTTTATTTTTTTATTTTATATGCCAATAATATTCTACAAAGCTGTCAAGTGGCAGCATTTTCAGATGCTACGAAGGAGATTATTAAGTGCATGATTGGTAACTCATGGTGGCTTCCAAATTGTGGTGTGGGAGTTGGATGTTAGGTCAAATTAACTCTAATTTTATATGAGTTTCAAATGAGATTTTATAATTTTAATACGTAAATGATCGTCATTAAAACTTTTTGGACAGTCGTTAACGTTAACGATCATTGGTAATTAGTTTCAATTGAAATGAATTTTCAATAACATTATTTGAAATCGAAACCAAATTTCAAGATAATAAAATGTAATTAATCCTTTATATATATATATATATCTATATATATGTGTGTGTGTGTGTGTGTGAACAGTTGAGACCTAATCAGAAGTTTTCTTGCTTGTAAGTTATGGATATTGTATAATAAGTTAATTTATCTCAAGTTGGGAAAGCATAGCTCACTCAGACGCTTTCATTATTTTGCCCCCATCACGTGCCATCCAAGATATGCATATTCGAAAGCCAAGCCATTTTTACAAAGTACATGGACAGTTAGGCCTGTAAATGGGTGATTCGACTCGAATCTGGACTCATTTATACAAGACTCAGATATGTTAACAAAACTTGTTAATAAAATTTGATTTGGATCTGTTAAAAATTAATTAAATGAGCCAAATATAGGTCTATTGGATAAGACCTGTTAAAGATCCCTGACCTGCTAAATCATTAACAAGTACTATCTTTATTTCTCTCTCTTTTTAATACAATATTGAAGTTAAAGTATTTAACTTTCTGACAAAATTACTATATATATAGATACATACATAAAAGTTAGAGAGAAAGAGAGTCTCTGTAAAATTATCGTCTTCAACCTTATAGCATCATCTTGTGCTATAAAAATGTTTTGAAAATCACTTTATAAAATTGTTTCATGAATCTAGCTATCAATATTCGATTCCATTGAATGAACATTCAATTAAAAATTATTATAAACATTCTTTGTCTTGAAAAAGTAATTTTTTTTTTATTCTATGTCATTTTCATTTCATTTCCTATTATAATTGAGAATAAAGCAACCTTTTGTAGGCCTAAATTTTTGATAAAAATAAAAATAATTTAGATTATAATTATTATCATTTTACCATTCATCATGTGTCTGATCATAAGAATAAAATATACAAATAATAGTGATTGTTACATAAAACAATTTCAATCAACAATGATATCAATGGAACCAATAAAACCATTTTTTATAAAGCTAAGTTGGACTACTTCAAATAGAAAATTTTAGTTTCCAAATTTTTATTTTTTATTTATTTTTTATAAACGGGTCAGGTTTTGAAACTAGATCCGAGTCCGGATCTAGTTGAGATAAGTCTTAACAAGTTCCAGTCTAAACCCATTTAAGCTTACCGAGTTCAAATTCGAGTCTAGATCTTAGAGAGTCTGCCCAAACCTGATACGTTGACAAGCCTAGATAGACTAGAGTAGTGTAACATTGACAGATTAATGCAAATTGGGCTTTCAATAATGTTACAAAAATTTAACATACATACCATAGGCATTACCCTTGTGTTTTCCCTCCATTTTAAGCATGTCTACATAAATTCTACAAATAACAGGCAGTTTCAGTGCAACTCGAATCCGCTACCTCTGTACCATTATATCAAGTCCACAAAAATACATAAATATATATATATATATATATATTTATCAAATATTAATTGCTTAGCAAGTGTTGAATTTAAACTCACGCCATTCAACTTATAGTGCTTAAAGCTCACAAAATCATCACTATTGGAGACAAATTTGCAGTGATCTAAGAACTACACTTTTTGGTGTGTGCCTTGAGAATGAAGCTAATATGAGTGATCGAGGACCCTGTATGAAGTCACTTTCTGTCACTTCACGCAATTAACCAAAAAGAGGAAAAAGGCAAACACGGCGCCACCCATTTCACATTAACAATTCCACAAGTATTACTTAGCAACAAGACCGTCCAACATCAATCATTTATTGACATATGTATAATATGTTAAATTTATAAGAAAAAATAAAATAATTTTTATTGATATAACAACTTATAATTGGTCGGAAAACAATATAATAAATTCTCACTCGGCAGCAATCTATTTCATGTCTATATCTACCAATATTCCTTAAAGGCTACTTGGACATTAAAATCTTATCATAATTATTTACAGTCAATTATATCAACCATATCTCATCATTCTACTTATAATTGCCAATAATAATAACAAATTATTATTATTACTTCTACTATTGCACATGTCTTATGTTTCATAGATAGTCCTGAAATGAGATGGAACATCCAAACATACCTTAAGGCCTTGAGCTAAGAATCAAATTGAATATGTAGAATAAGAAGCTGACTTGGTAATAAGCAGACTCAGCTAACTAGAATTCTCACATTTCTATCTTATTGTCCAACGCTTGCTAATTGGTCCTCTGTCCTACCCAACTGGTTGTTTGTTTATATTTGTCCGGTATTATACTATATATATATATATATATATATATATATAAAGATGGAGCTTCCACATCTATGACTAAGCAATTGGATAGCCTTACTTTTGTTCTTATCCAGCTCTATCCTTCCTTTTCATGGCATTCCATAACCCACACACTCTGTCTTTATCATCCCCATCACCTTTCCATGTTCCCTAATCCCTTATAAAAGACATTTTAGCATCATCTTTCAAAATGCTTGTTCTCTTACTTTTGTTCCTAAAAAGGGAAAAAGAAAAGCAACTAACACGTTTGTCAGTGTGACTTGTCTTCATACATATATATTATGAGAAGCAAAAGGAAAAACAAAGAGTAAGGGATGGAAATAGAATCATTCCAAATAGGGACAATGAGCAGGTTCAGGGCAGGGTCACTACCCATCTCCGTTCCATTTATGATGTCCCCCTTTCCGACCCCCGCCCTAGGACCCGTCTAAAAATTAATTTTTTTAAACTTTAAAAATAAAACTAATATTATTAGAAATAAAAATTTATATTTACATATATATATATATACAAACAATATATACATAATATATATATGCACATATTATATATATATACATATATGTAGACTTATATATGTGAGCATATTTAATGAAAAAATGAAAATATTAAAGAATATTTATATAATCGGAACAGGGGAGGAACCTTCCTCCATCACCGCCCCCACTCCATTTATTTTCTCTCCAAATTCTTCCCATTAGGGGTGGGACAAATTTCTCGAGAATTAAAATTCCTTTAAAATTCGATTTCATTTTCAAAAGGAATGTAAGATGGAACTGCAGCATTAATATTCTGCAGAATGCTATATGGGTGAGCTCTACCAATTGTGCTATATTCCCCCCACCCCCCCAAGCCAAGTGAAGCATGCATGACAAAGTCAGATGCTTCTTCTATTCTTTTCCCTGGCACAACCGGGCCATCATGGACTTGAACCAGAGAACACGCCTGTGAAGTAAATTATCGCACCTACAATCCAACCGATTGGGAGAGAATCAAAAGATTCCTTTACCGGTAGCGATTCATCCTTCCCTAAAGCAACATACAACTCTCCATTATACTGCGCTCTCCAAGTGTGCTTGTTCCCCCCTTCTTTCTTACCATGGCAAGTCTTTGTAAAACAATTCCGATGAGAAGAAAAAAGGGTGTTAAGAGACCCTCCTGGCCCAACCCTAGATATTCTAAGATCCTTTTTCAAACTTGCTCTCATTTCGAGTCAAAAGATAGATAAATAGACACATCCCTATTGCACTGATTGGGGGCATTTGAAAGGGGTCAAAGACCAAGAAGTGAGTTATTTATACCAAGCATTCTTCTTATGGGGAGAGAGCACCTAAGGGGATCTATTCCAGATAAGGGATAGGGTCTCGAAACAAAATCCTTAATCAAATGCTATGGTCAACAAAATGGTACTAAATAGCTTCATTTTGTGGGGAAGTACAACATTTAAGAGAGAGACATAAATCACTTACAAAAATATCACATGAACTCGAATTATATCCAAACTGTAAATGTATTGGCATATTGCCATAATCTGAAATTGATGTATCACATTATCACATCAGACTGTTGACTTACAATAAGATTCACTGAAATATCAAAATACAAGATGATACACCCTAAGAGAGCCCAAGACAACCATGGAATTTGAAAGGCTACATTGAAGTGCCATTAATCATGATGTGAAACTAAATTGGGATTGAAGAAGCCACTACAAGAAAGTTTAGATACATACTACAGCAAGAAAGAACAAAGTTTTGAAAAAGCCCTCCAAAAATAGGCAGCTTGAAAAGATAAAATTGCTTGGCGTGTAGGTCAGATTGCTCTTTCAGATATTTTCCACCTCACATATAAAAGGTGAATCTAGTTGATACCTTCAGAACCTCTGAACTATAACTGTATTATCAAAATCATTACCTCTAAACAGAAGTAAGAAATTTACCAATTGTACAGGCGATGAAAGGAACTCCAATGCCAAGTAGGCAGCTAGGATTCCACCCCAAATGGCAGCTTTGGAAATCCAGCATCATGGCTTGTGGACCTTAAAACCAAATACTCTTGGTACATAGCTCAGTGATGCCTTCTGTGGCCTGAGGTGCCCATAAGTCATCAAGAAGAGGTGAGGAAATGTGGTTCCAAAATAGGCTCCATCAATGTCTAGGTAAAGTTAAAAGAAACAATGAAAGCTCAAAGCAATGCATGGGACAAAATGGGGTAACTAATTATCACCAGACTCAACACCAACACAGTCAACATACAATCTATAGTCCAATCCACACTTCCCAAAAACATTATACAAGGATGAGACCCTCAACTCCTATAATAATTGAAAATGCATTGATTGAGAAAGATCAGAGTCAGCTCACAAAACAAATGCTTATATGCAGTGATTTCTAGATTATTTATAACTAACAAAAATGATATTACTATGAAGTCAAAAAGTAAAGAAAATAAATTAACTAAAGAAAAATTGAGAGAACTGAAATCACTTTCTGAAAAATCGCAATCACTGAAAGAATAATTAGCAGAAGGGACCTGATTCGCATTGTCAATATGCAACGGCGGATTCTAGAAAATATACTCTTTTTTGGGGGGATGGCGAGAAACCCCCACTGTGGAGTGTACTAGCTAGTGTAAACCCCAGATGTATGCAACCACCCCCCCAGTCATGCACATGCAGTAAGACTTGGACCCAAGACCTCAAGGTATTAACATCACTGAAACTTCCTGCCCATTATAATGCCTGCAGTAGGGGAAGAGGGGGTGGGGGTATGTTCCCAATTTTTAAATTTTTTTAGCAAAATAGTAATAGAAAAGGATGAATTCTTAAATCTTTGGGTTACCATGCCACCCTCTATCCTAGTCCATCAATCAAAATTTCAGATGACAATCTTTCAACTGCATCTATAATTTCACTTGAGGACAGAAGGGAAAGATTAAGCTCATTTTTTGTACCTTATATTTTGACTCATTTCATAAGTGTGTTGCGTATTGATTTTGCATAAATTTTAATGAAAATTTCAGAATTTTTTCCTGTAACTGAATTTGTCCCAGACCCCACACCTCTAGTGACAAAGACTAAATTTTGGATAATGCAAGAAGGGAGCAATTTAAATTGCAACGTGAAGTTCGGGTACAACTTATCAAAAGATCCAACCTTAAACCCTTCACATTGCAATTTAAAACACTTAGGTCATGTTTGGTACGTAGGAATTGAATGCTCATTCCATGGAATGAAAGGGAAATGACATGGAAATGGAATGATCATGCCTTGTCATTTGTTTGGTAACAATCGAATAGTATAAGAATGGAATGATCATAATTTATCAAATTAGGACAATGGAATGACCATAATTCCCTCATCTAATATTATTTTATGAGGCACGGACTGAAAAGTGTGTATGTATAGACACACACACACACACACACGTATATGTGATGTTATAGAGAGAGATACTGCGTGTGGGCTTGGGTACAAGGGTAGGCTTTTGGTAAAAGTTATTTGATTTTAAAACAATAACTAATATGATTGATCTTAATAAAAATAAGATCCGATACTCTTTATATATATATTTGTATTCAATAATATTATATATGTTTGTGTGTGTTGGCAGGATCAATATAGATTGGTTTTTTGAACAATATTATATATATGTTTGGGTAGAATTATTGAAATCCAATATAAATTGATTTTAAAGCTCCATTTTAAAACACTTATACGTGTATATAAATATGTGTGTATATATATAAATATATATATTTTCTGACTAATATTATAATTGATAAATTATACAAGGGGAGTGATAGAGGATTAGTTGAGGGTAGAATGAGTAAAGTGGTATTTTATTTGATTTTAGGTTAGAATGGAATGATGATTGCTCACCTGAACTAAAGGAATGCTTGAAATAATTTTGAATGGAATGCTCAATCCATGGAATAGGCATCCCCAATTTAATTTATCATACCAAACAAGAATATGGAATGAGCATTCCTGGAATGCTCACCGTACCAAACATAGCATTACAGTTGGATTATAAGTTTTAACTCGCAGATTAAGGAGTAGGAAATTTCATACTTACCGTTCTTTATTTCCAGCCAATGGAATTCCAAATTCAAACCTGCTCCCAATTCTCTATGTTCCCTTAACCCCCCAAACAAATAAATAGATGAAAATCATACCAGTGTAATCACAAATGCAGACTTTATAGAAGGAGAAGGAAGCATCTAAGAAAAGAGCAATTGTAAGTGTGTGTTAAACTCCTGCCAGGTGTCAGCAGCAAATACTTGCAAAATTGAAATAAGGATACTATTCTGAAACCTGGATCGAGGTGTATAGATATCTTCACACTTGGGACAGTAAATTTTTACGGTGCTTTGTCGAGGAATGTCCGATTGACCAACAGGAAGGCAGGGTTGTCCACAGCAGTAAACTCTAGGGCATCTGCCACACTCACCGTTCTTGTACTTCTCTAGCTGTAAAGATTAGCCAATGCTTACCATCACAGATTCCCCCCCCCCCCCCCCCCCCCCCAAAAAAAAAAACTAAACCCAGAAACTAATATTATGGAACAAATTCTCACCATAGCAGTCATTCCTTTAGTTGTCAATATGTATCGGACATGAATTAGACCATAAAGCATCTCTGCTGCTGATTCAACTAGTTCATTCTGTTCCTCTGAAAAAATATCGCCTACAAATTTCAGCCAATCCAATTTACTCATTTCAAAGATCCAATCACAAAGCAGTGATTAAGATTGCATCCTTTTTTTCTATCAGTGTGATTTACATACATATAACCATACCATTTAATTTCAAGCTCAAAGGAGATAAAATAAAAAAATGTTCTCAAGGATATTGGATGCCAGGAAAACCAAAAAAATCTGAGAAGAGCTGTCAGAATAATATAACCAAAATTAGGTAGTAACAGGATCATGCTAGCTAAGAAGACTATAACCATCCATGAACTTCCACGAGCAGTATTAACAATAGGAACTTGACAAAATCTACTTTGAAGAATCATGTGTAACTTGGCAAGACACTTTCTAACATGGAATGCTACTGGACAAGAGTAAATTTTTATCTGTTTTAAATTTCATTATATTGACACAAATATTTCTATTTTAAGTGTTTCTCAAACCCTTACAACTTGTATATAATTTCAGAGAATTACCTAAGCATTTTCAAAGTTAATTAAATTAGATATTTTATTCTTTTGAATTTCATTAAATTGACACAATGTTTCTATTTTAAGCATTTCTCAAACCCTCACAACTTGTATATAATTTCAGAGGAGACCTGTCAACAAACATTTTCAAAGACAGTTAATCAAATTAGAGATCATTGCATACTTGGACATTTCTAGCATACTTAACCCTATCTCTAGATCATATTTATTTTACATATTGTTGTGTTAGTATTCTAAGATGACATTAGTACAACTTTACCTATTAAATAATTATACCGTATTATACATTTTAAATTATGATTATGACACAGTATTAACTTAATAATAGTAATACAATATTTTTCAATAGGTAGTTATGGTAATATTATAAAGCTTTTATTAACATGATTACCTTCAGATTACTTTTTGGGATAATATAATATCACTGTTAGACTCCAAACATCATTTAATCGTACTAATTCTTTTTTCTTTTTTCAATTTATGCATCCTACTTGCGTTTCATTAATTGACAAATATCCTAAATACCACATTTTACCCTCCAGAATAAAAGACAAACAATAGGCAAGTCCAATGAAAGAGCTGTACAGGATTGATGCCAACAAATATCGCATAAATAATCCTTTCTTGAATCACAAATTTATAGGCAAAACACCTAGCAAGAAAAACACAACTGGGTCTAGAAAAATAAGCTTACCATGTGATGATTCAACATCCAGAATCAAATCAAGTGCATAATCATAATAAGGAACTTGACTGCTTAACCCACAGAGATTGAAATCATCTTGGATGTAATCATCATCAACTTCACAGAAATACTCATTCCCACGGAGATTGCAAAACCATGAGATCCATGATGTGTCATCCCCATCAGAACCACTAACATCCGACTCCTCACTGTCTGTTTCAGATTCTTCTGTAATTAATGCAAAATGGGAACTACATCAACAAAGATGAAATTATCCACATATTCAAGGGTAGTTCTGCATGAAGCAAAAGATCACAGAAGTAGAAAGTGTACCAAGCATTTAGCCAAAAGAAAATTCAACCTACCTTTGAAGACATATAACCAACCACACAAAAAAATACTGGCCAGAGATACAACAATCAGATCTCCAATTACTGTTGAATAAATTACATAAACTATTGCATTTGAATGACGATTAACAGTGAATAATATGAATCATCATAGCCCACACAACTGTAGTTAAAGGAGGAAGGTGCCATCAAGGCATTAAGGTCCCACATTGCCTGAAAAGTAAGGTAACAAAAAAGCGCTAGCTGAATTGAAGTAAGGTACCAACTTATAAAACTAATCAAAAAAAATATTGGACATTATAAATCAATTCATTCGAAGTAAAATAATATCTTATAGTTATAATAATTATCAAGTAATACTAAAAAGTTCTATCTAAATGAGACATACGACATATTTTATTTATTTATTGATGGGTAAATCATACACACACGCTTTGCCCCTTAGGGGACTGGAACCCTCAATCTCCCATATGTGGAGATGGAGGAGATACAAACTAAGCTAAAGCTTGTTGGTAGACATATGATGTATTTAAAAGATGTGATCATTCTAAACTTTCATAATTTCTTCTCAGTAAATAAGTTTTGCTATGTATCCAAATCTTATATAAAATAATTTTTTTATAACAAAAGACATGATAACACTGATGTCATAGACCTCTAAATTGATTTTCAAAGGCCAGACCTGTGTTGGAAAAGACTTCACATATAGATGGTTAATTTGTTAATAGGGAAAGAGGTTTTATTGTGTGCAGGCTCATATTTTGTCATTGCAGTTTATTGGTTATAGTGTAATGTTAATCCCTACTAATAACTTTTGTCAAGTTAAAAGTGTTACTCTTCTCAAAGCTTTGTATTTTTAGAAATGACTCAAATAATTTAAATGTTTATTACGTTATTTTTGTCCTAATGTTTGATTATAATATTTGTATTAATACAATAGATTGGATAATAATATTTTTAGACTACAACAAAGTTCTCGCATACTGATATGTCTCTCATAAAATTCTTAAATAAGAACTTAAAACACTATAAATATATGAGACATACAAGTAAAATATGTTACAATTAAAAGGTTATCGCTTGGTTGCCTTTCACCTTACCTAAGGCAATTACCTAGCCATCACCTCTTTTTGAAGAGGACTAGCCTAAAACATATTAAGGCACTCAAACTAAAAATTACCTTACTCGATCACCTAAGCAACCAGTCACTTGCCTTTGACAACACCGGTCGTAGTTTTCTTGACATGGTTGCTTTGCAGTGAACAAAAAGTTGCAATTCTGAAGAGGGATTCTAAGGTGTGAAGGGCAATAACACATCCAAATATATAGTTGGTTGTGTGCATACAACCAGCACTTTCGAAGCATGCATAACAATCCATCCACTTTTATGAATAACCATTTGATCAAAAAAGGGAAGCACAATGTGCTTCCATTACTCATTCAAAGCAAGAAAGGAGGGAAGAAACAGTTGGTAAAGTCTTTTCTTTTATGTCAATTATTTTCACCGTGCGTAGCAAGGCTCTTCAAATTAGATTTCACTACTCTCAAGACTATCCCATTCCAGTAAACGCCAGTAGCCAACTGTATCTGGCAAAGTCAACATGTATAGGAAAAAGTAAAGGGGGGAGAGAGAACACAACTGAGAGTCAAGAGACAGCGAACACCCTCTCTCTGACATGTGCGAGAGAAGATACGGACACACATGCACACAAATCATTCAAGCACGTAATGAGCTTTAGTTAAGTACTATCATAAAATCAAAAAAGGCAAACGCCAAGTTAGCATACAAATGAAGGAAACCCACCATTATTATTGGCTGAAGGAATGCTTCCATTCTTGATGATTTTGTTGTATTCTTTATACTCCCATTGATCACAATTTGCCACACTCTCTTTTCAATGGAATGCACATGTGTTTGAAAATAAATATGCAATTTTTGTATTGTACTAGGAAGACTTTTCTTATGAACTTGATCTACATGATATTCCCCATAGATGGTGAGTTTCATTCTTTTGTATCCTAGTGTGATGCCCCGCCCCAACCCACCCTCCCAGACCACCATAGAGTGTACTAGTTAGGGTAAACCCCTGATGTACACTATATCCCCAGCCATGCACATCAGGTAATTCAAGAGACTCAAACCCAAGACTTTGAGGTATTAAAAAAACTAAAATTTACCATCCAAGCTAGACCCAGATCCACCCCCCCCCCCCCGGGGACCCATGCAAGATCCCACTAATTACACATGCCAGGTAAATTGTGGGACTTATGTCTCGAGTGGGAGGCCCCAAGATTCAAATGGAAGACCTCCATGGTGACTCTAGAACACCTTACCACCTATTAGATATATTGTGCAATGAGTTGGGATTATAAATAAAGCACTGCATTCCAAATAGTGTGACTTTGGACCTCTTTTTCGAAATACACCATATGAGAACTAAGGCACCGCTTCCAAGATCCTTGGTTAGTTCCTTAACTTCCTTTGCTGGCAGCAAACTACTGTCCAAAACTTAATCAATTCTTCAACTGAGCTTAGCAAAACCCAATGCATTGCATACCAAAAAGGGAGAACATCCCCATGTCCCTAGCAACAATGTAATGAATCAAGAGGTGGATAATAGTCTCCTCTATAACCTTATATATGCAACACTAATTTGGGAGATTTTTCCCCTCTTACACAGATTATCAATAGTCAAAATCGCTTTCAAAGCTATAGTCCAATGTAAAACGAGACTTTGGAAGACACCTTGGCCCACAATATGCTTTCCAAGGAAATTGAGGTATACCATCAACCCTAACGCTTTGTAAAATGATCTTAACCCCAAGCTTGCAACTTTTGTTTGCCTTTCATTGCAACACTACTTCCCTATCACTAAAACTAGAGGCATTATAAAACATTTCAAAGAAAATATTTATCAACTCAAGCTCCCCATCCTGCATTCCCCTAATAAATCTAGGCTACCATAAAAAAAATCACTTTAGAGAATGGTATATATTGTGTGATTGACGGGCCTCCGTATTTGAAGCAATGATAAAAAGATTCAGGAACAGCTGTCTAAGAGGAGAATCCCCACACCATGCATTAAGCTAAAATTTAATTGAACAACACCCTTTGTAACAAGACTAATATACTTGGAGAACTCCCCCCATTCCTCCTAATACTCTTGCCATAACCCACCTAATAAGAGCATCTAATCTCATTTGAGGTCCAGTCACACCCATTACTCCCTAACTTCCCCCCTCCACCACCCTCCAAAAATTGTCTACCTCTATAGAAAAAGCCACATGACTAACAACCTATGAAGCATAGACACTCTATTTTGGATCATGTGTCGGATACTGACACTCTCAGACACTTCCCAGACAAGTAAAAAAAATAGTTCTATTTTTTTTTTTTTTTTTGAATTTCATACACTGTTATGGACATTAGGGACACGTTTTGCGGTTTTGGACACTTTTTTTTTTGTAAATATATATATTTTCAATATAATAAGTAAATTTGTTTTGAAACTTGAATCATGTATGTTGATGATTAAATGAAAAAATTCTTTAATTTTTATTTAATGATTGTTATTTTAGTATCTTAATAATATTTTTTGTAATTTGTGTGTTTTAATACCAATTTTAATTGAAACAATGTTGCGTTTTTATTATTTAGTCATATAAAAATATATAATATATGTGTGTGTGTGTGTGTTCAACGTGTCCCTGATGTATCCATATCCTACTTTTTTTTTCTTATAAGTAAATCCCCTATATTGAAAGCAAACAAGGGCCTTAATCAATTAAATGATATTTAAACTTCTCGCTAAAACCTCCACGCAAGAAGTCCCCTTAGAGCTTCTCCAGTCTTTTAGCAACCAAAGTTAGGATAGTCAAAAGGGGCATAAATGCATCAAGGACTCTATAGTGTGCTTGTAACAAGGATAAATATTTCTCCTTTGGAAAGAGATTAGTGCTTCCATTTAGCTAGTTGTCTTTTGAACCTCTCCATCACTAAGTCCCACATTGATGTAACCTTGAAAAACAAGACCAAAGGAACTCTCACGTACAAAGTAGGTAGAGAATCAACTTTACAAACCAAATTCCTTGCCAGCCCATTTTCAATCTCTGCCTCCCCAACAGGAATCATCTCCGCTTATCCCCTGGTTCACCACCAAACCTAAAATTGCATCAAAGCACAGCAGAAAATATAGAGGTATCTTGACAGCTCCTTAGAATTGTATTATCTGCAAACAGATTAGAAACTAAAATTTTCATGACATTGTTGTGTCCATTGATCAGGGCGTGTTGTTGAAACGCTGCACTTAGGGCTGCAAACGCAAATTGAATTGAATTACTTAGATGTGGCTCAATTAGTGGATCGTTCATGCCAAGATTGAACCCAACTTGGACGCTCATCTATTTCCCAAGCTGAGCTTGGCAGCCTTCTATGCAACTGGGTGGAGAAAGCACGCATAGAGGTTCGAAGTGGAAATGTTATTTCATGAAAGAGGGGGGAAAAAGACATGGTGCAATGAACTGTTGTACTCACACTGCTAAAAATTAGAAGTTTAAAATTTTCAAAATTTTGAGTATCTTATTCTTTTCACCTATCATGCATTGACAATAAATCTAGAAACTAACAAGGGTTTCCAAAACCACGTGAACAATCTTGTGTTGCAAGGTCAATTTAAACAAGCCACCTAGCCGAGTAATACCCAAGTAGCTCAATTGTGGTCAGTTGGTGACAAACCAAGCTCGAACATGGCTGCATAAACTTCAGCCAAACCCAAGCCCAGCTCGAGCACATCTCTTGACTAGTTGAGCCAAGTTCAAGCAACCAACTACTTGGCTTGACTCGATTCATTCAAACCCATGATGATGCTGACCAAGAGTGCCAACTTCATTCTCATAGCTTAACCCACTTCATTTTTTCACATTGTGCCTCCATACTTTCTTCAAAAGCAAGGAAACCGACCTCCCTATTTTAAGGGGAAGTTAACTAACTAATGTTTTTTCTCCTCTTAAATCTCCCTCCCCTATAGTGTCTTCTTCCTTCCGTGTTTTTCTCTTGATAATTAAACATCATTGATATTTTTGTCATTTCTACGCGTTATATGGGACACACATCTTATGACAGTCCAACAATGCGATGGTCATGAAAAGAAAATGAGGAAGGAAGATGGGCAGGGATTTAGGAGAGGAAGACAAGAAAAGGGAAAAATTAATTTCCCTTACGTAGGAGGTTAGTTTCATCACTATTTAACAAACCATTGAGACACTGTAATTATGATGAATAGGGTAACGATATGAGAGCGAGGTCAACCTTCGTCATCATTGCTCTAACGATATGAGAGCTAGGTTGGGAACCTTTGCCATCATTTCTATAGCATGGTCTTGACTCTCACACTCCACCCTATGCCAAATGACAAATCAAGATGGGGAAAAAAAACAACCTTTTATTTAAATCACACAACAATTTGACTTTTTAATTTGAGTCACATTTGAAGGATGTGGAGAAGCGGACAAACGAAGAAAAAATGAAACTCAGTGGTAAAATGTGGCAAAAATATGTTATTACAACTAAAACTTGCCTGCTTCATGCCACTGGATTTTCAAATGATTTACTTCTTTTCACTCTAGTCCCTGACCATGATGAAAAAAAAGGTACTCGTACATTAGAATTTTAATTATAGGAGAAGCACAATCTTTTAGATTATAAAATACATCCAAAACCGAACTGATTAAAAAAAAAATCCAAAACCGCCAACATTGCTCGGTCAGCAGCTGGTGAAGAAGATCCCAGACGTCTAATCTCTGTCAAGTTTGAAGGAGCCCACCAGTTTGTCCAACTCAAATCGCCTTGCGCTAATGAAATTGGAAAGGGCAATCTCATACTATTGATATTAAATTATGTTATTGGGATTGTAATATTCATATTGATTTATGCAATGTTAACAACATAATTGAAGCAACATTGAGTTTTTTTTGGGTGGGTTGGGGGGGGGGGGGGGGGGTCAGATGCTTTCAGATTCCATGCCAACACTTCTTCCATTGCACCACAATGGTTGTGGCATGGACATGAATGTTATGTGGTTGTTGGATGTACCAACACTTCAGGTTCAAGTTGAAAAGATGTGAAAGGATAACAAATGCTAAACACATGGCAGCCACACGGGGGGAATACTACCTGGATAGAAAACCAAAGTGACAACTACTACAGAATATGGTCAAGCCCATTGTCTATGAAGCATAGAGGAAATTTAGAAGCCCAAACGTCTAAATAGCACACTTCGAAGGATTCTGTCATTTGGGGCTTTTATTGAACTCCTACAAAAATCACAGCCAGACCAGCTGCCAGGAGCAATTCGCCACCCACAATATTAGTGATAATAAACAGACATAGCCCATATATGCACTTCAAAATAGCAATGTGTAGGCTTTATACACTGTAATCCTTTGATCAAGAGGACTATCAATTGACTCTACCCAGCAATATGTATTATGCAGGCCTTATAGACTGTAATCCATTGATCAAGAGGACTATCAATTGATAATTGACAGAAGCATTTTAGCAAACCAGCATAACGTAACTTCAAGTTTCGTCTCAGAAAGAATAAATTAATATATAGACGTCAGGTTGAGAAAGAATACCTGCCACATACCAGATTTTTATACCCTTATCTCACAACTGGTAAATTACACATTTTTCTTAAAGTACCCTTATCTCAGTCCAGTAAATAACACATACCAGATTTTTCATTTTTGTCTACAGCCCAAGGGCTTGATGTTTGTTTGCATCGGATGCAACTAATTTATATGCACTAAAATCATCACATTTTACCATAATCTAAGCAAGATTGTCAAAAATCCAGAAAAAAACCATATCATAATTAGCTATGTGAACTTGCACATAAACATGAACAACCGATCAAAGAACATGACACAGGCCGATAAATAAACTTCACCAACGTTCAGATCAAAGATGTATGTGTATATATGTAGAGAAAGAAAGAAAGAAAGAAACCATCTGAGCATTTGTTATCTTCCATAGACGTCGAACGAGGGTCCCTCTGATCAGGTGGTGGCTTGCTGGTTAATATCGACTGTGCCGACAATCGATCTTTATCCTTCCCGTTCAATCCCCTCGACGTCGAGGGCGAAGATCGCTCCAATTGCTTATCCAGGGCATCGTTGATTCGCTTCCGATCAACGTGACCCATCTCCGACTTCGATCCAACACCTTCAGCAAAAAAAACAACGTTTTTTTTTCAGCCCAGTACCAAAAAGAAAGAAAGAAAAAACTAGTTTTGAGATGAAGTATAAAGATACATGAACCGATACGAAAGTAATTTTTGATATGCTAAAATAGATATATAGAGAGAGAGGGACGAGAGGTTAGGGTTCTGGTGAGAGTGAGGAGAGAAAGATTAGGGTTTTGGTTGGAAGAAAGCTCACCCCTTCTCTCCCTTTTCGCCGCCCACATCAGTGGTCAGTGGAGAAACTGTAGGGCACGTATCAGTATGGAACTTTGGGGGATACACCATTGATTCAGTCGACCAAAATTCTCCAATATTTTAATATTTTTATCAGATAAATGAATTCAAATTTATTTTGAATATTTAAAAACATTAAATTATATAATTTTTTCATTTTAAAACACGATATAAGAAATAGAATCGAAATTACTGTCATTTATATAAAAAGTGAACACTTATATTATTTAAATAAATTTTAAATTTTAAAAATAATTAATCGCATGTATGAGATTTTGTCATTGTACGTACAGAAAAGGATTTAGAAGTATTTTTACAATCAATCACGAAATTTGAGTTTTCTTAATATAATTGATATGTGTATTTCACGTTATGCGTAATTTATACAAGTAGTTCATAAACTTATCACATTGCAAAAATTTAACATTTGCAACAGACTTAATTATTATTACGCATCCGCCTACTATACACGAATCAATATGTTACAAGGTTTAACTTCAACAACTAACACTATCATTTTTTGAAGAATTATGTTACATTTTTATTTATTTTTAAATTTTTTATAAATGTGAAATAGTAGGAATAGGGTACTAAACAGAATTTATTTATTTCACATTTGAAATAGTATAAATTTTATAAAAAAAATTATTTATTTTTTTTTCCATATTCCATAATCATCACATCAAAAATCTACTAAACATAATTCATATTTTAATACAAATTTTGTTGGGCTTTTCAAAAGTTTGGCTAGATATTTTCATTTTAATAAAAATCAAGAAATTGTAAAAAAAGAAAACAAATCTCAAGGAAATAATTACATTTTTTTTTATAAAATAAATTTATTTAATTTTAAATTTGAAATAAAAAAAAAAAAACTTAAATAATTTCATGCATGGCGCATGAACTTGCCTGGAATGTTAAAAATGTAATTTATTTTGATATTTGATTGGAGTAGGCCGATGTTTATTGAAGGGCTATTCTTCTCATACATTTCTAATTTATAATAATACTGATTCATCGTTCCTTGTAAAAGAAAAAAAGCATTCAACATCCATCTATTTTGTTAAACCAATATTAGCTGATGATTCATGGCAAAAGAAATGTTTAAGTGAATAATTGTTTGTTAAAAGGAGAGAGTAATTAATGTGAGTTTCACTGTTTTTCAAAGTTAAAAATAAATAAACTTATAGTTTATATGTCCTAAACTTGTTTTAAAAAGGTTAGAATTGAATTTGTAGAATATTTTTTAATCATATATTAATTTATATCTGGTCCTAAAAAGTACTTAAAATCTAAATAAAGTATACTTAAAACTGAACAAAGTCAGATCAGAGAAGAGTTAGTTTTTTTAAAAATCAGATAACTTAATAAAGATAGTTCTAACCTGATTCAATTTAAACAATTTCCAAACAGCCCTTATAGTTTGGGAATAAACCAGTTTAATTTGAACTCGTTTTTAAAGTATCAAGTTGTTTTATTCATTATTAAGCACTTAATTAATAACAGAGGGTTTGGGATGAAATTTCGAATCTCAACTATTGACCATAACTTTTTTATTAAATACAATTTGAAGGTCAGTTAGTAAGTCTAACTTTTTTTTATTAAATTATTTAAATTCATTAAGAATGTTTTTATTTTTTAACAACTCATCCAAACACTTAACTATTTAACTTAAATAACATTGTTTTACAATTGCTTAACTTAAACTGCATTTTCTTACTGCTTAACCAGATGAGCACAAAAAATATGTGTTATTATAAAAATATAATTTATATCATCTGACTTGAAAAATAAATACTTACACCACTCAAATAAGACATTATCTTTGATTTTAAATAATAATATATAGTAAATAATATAAGACATTATCTTTGATTTTAAATAATAATATATACTAAATGATATATTCCATAATTTTAAATCCCCACAATTCCGAATTTGGCTGTGGGAAATTTTCAACATTTCCAAGTGAAAGTTGAGTGAGCTGCGTCAGAACTGGCCTGGCAGTGGTTCTATTTTTGTAGGGGGGGAGAAAGGGGACATTATTGTCTCTCTTGGGCAGGGGGGTGGGGGGGGGGGGGACCACCTAGCAATGGATTCCAGTTCACAAAACGTTTCGTAACGTGTTAAAGTTTCTGAGATTGTGCTTCCAAATCCCCCCAAAATTCATATCATATGGAGTTATGTGAAAAGTTTTATTATCATTTTCTTTTTTCTTTATTTTTCTCATATTTTCAGGATGCTTTCCATTATATTATGCTTCCAAATCCCCTTCAAGTTATTGCACATACTCCACATCTCATGAGTCCTAATAATAATAAAAAGAAGATCTTAGTTAGTGACATGTTATTGAAAATTAGTGATACTTAGATACAATAGTTTATATACTTATTGTATTATTATATGAGGGGGTAAGGCATCTCCAACGAATAAGTTAGCAAGTAAATTAGTGTCAGATGTTAGTTAATGAATAAAAATAATTGCTCTAAAAGACAAACTATCTTATATGTTAAACGTGGGTTCCACACATCACATGTTAAACTTAATGTTAATTGTGGTTAGCCACGATGACACAATAATATTTTTAAATATTTTACGCGAGAAAGTAAAGAAAAAGAAAGGAAAAAAAGGGAAGAGACAATAAAAAAGAGTGGAGAGTAAGATAGGAGAAGGGCTAAGGTGTTTATTGGAAAAGAAAGGGTTTGTTAAAATTAACTTGTCATACAAGACCAACTAACATGTCTAGTAAGTGAATTTTTAGCCAACCCAATGGAAATGCAGTCATCAGAGCATGGGTAATAATGGGTGTGAGTAATCAATAGGGTTTAAATTCTCTGGACCTAGTCTTAATTTTTTTTTTTTTTTAATTTTAATGTTCCCTTCATTCTTGTGATAATATCCTTACAATATATTTTGAAATAATGACATATTATTAAGGATTGTAAGGTCAGAAGTCTATGAAAAGTAATCAATAATTCAAGTGTAATCAGTTCTTAAGTCAACAACGGGTCTCCCATATATTGTCGCACCCAATATTGTGAAACACAGGAAACTTTCTATTAATGCGAAATATAGGAAACTTTCTTTTATTTTTATTCACTTTTTTGAAGAAAAATCCCAAAACAAGAATCTATATATCTATTATACATCAGTCCCTATTCCCAAACCACGTTCCACAATAATTCATTGTATCACAAATTCAGGTTTAAAAAGTAAGCTTTCAGTCAATAATTCAATTCATACCCACTAGTCCAAAAATTGTCACGTTGCCTTTTCCTAACCAAGAATCCAAAACAATTTAGGATAACCATTTTGTTGGCACAAATAATTCCCTGACCTCAAAAATAAATTTCAAAACAAGAAAAATTAATTCATTCTGAAGCATAGGCTATTTGACAACTCAATAAAACATCACTGTCAAATAACATTCAAATACATACAAGATGTCAAGTATACCATAATCCACGGATAAAAAAGGACTGTGTGAAACAATTTTCAGCCCTAAAGTTGGAAATACGGGGATATGTTTGAGAAAAATACATTGTTCTATTTCCTCAGTAGCTGCTTCCATTCTTAAACATCGGCAAAGTACTTTTCTTCAGCATCTTGATTAGCCTCCTCCAGCCAGTGATCGTCCAAGGTCTCATCCTCGTCGATTTTTGAGTAATCTAAGTGCTGATGATCTTCACCAGACAAAAATTTTTGCTGCATGAAGTGGGTGAATTGGTCCATTTGATCTTGCATCTCTGCTGCAGATAAAGTTGCCCCCTCGGTGGGCCTCACAGTGGTGGAATGGGCATTATTGAAGGCATTGTGATTATCCGAGTTCATCTGATTGAGTTACAAGAGAAAAGATCATGAAATCTCAGGAAAAACAGCTAGTCCCATAACAATTGAAAATCTGAAATCGACATTACATTTAACATAAATATCTAAATTATAAAAATAGACATCATATGGAACATCTCATAATGCATGTTACATGATAATTTGAGAAGAGGAACAGTGAATATGCCACAGATATTAAATTAATACATAAAGACACACTGTGCATGTGAGAGGCTATTAGAAGCATGACGGAATGTATCCAACCTGTAATTACTAACAAATGTTTCATGCTACGCATATGATAAATAGTGGCTGGGAATCAGGTTTAATAAATTCCTACAATTTGGTCACTAGATGTCCCTGTATCATGAGACACCAGATGAGGAATGTGCCATCCAATCCAGGTACAGGGAATATGACTCATTTTTAAGGAATGAACTAGTACCCCATTTGTGTAGGGTCAAAGATGCAATAATTTTTTTTCTAAATCGGGTGCTGCTCCCACTCTCAACCATTGTACCCAAATGGATTTGGTAATTTCTGCCAATGAATTGACCATTAAAAAGTACACTACCCTCCTAGTGATCTACAACACGTTGCTTTAATCCATAGTAACTGATCCTAAGTATGCAGTCACTAGCTAGTATGCTCATGGACACCTGCCACAAAGTTACATGCATACACTTAAATTTTTTCATTCTACTTTTCTTCTTGGTCACAAAAACTACAATTTCCATATAAACTAAGGCAACAGTGTACTCAAATAAAAAGCCACATGCATTTCCTTTTCGCACACTCAATAAGAAAAACCTACAATTTCCATATGAATGAACTGATTGAATAACCTAGAACTCCTATATAACTCGTGGAAAAAGAAAGAAAAAAAGAAGAAAGCTAGAGTATAACAAAAGCACACACAAAAGAGTCAGGGAAGGTGGATTGGATCGAGATACAACGCCTATGCCTCTTCTTTATGAATAGATTATCATTTGCAGTCAAAGATAGGAACGCTCCACTAATCACCACCAGCTGTCCGATGCATGGTATTTCCTGCCACCTTCAAAGGGGAAGGTGCACAGTTTGACTACAAATTGAGACATGGGGGTGTGTGTATTGAAAAAGAAAAGGGGATGCTCAACTATCATTTTGATGCAAAATATCTGATGTGTTTAATGTCATCTCTGCATTTGCCCAGTCATTAGTGTTCGAGGCATTATTTGGCTTTTTCATCGATGATAATGGTGACTAACTGCCACACGTGCTGGCCCAAGGAGCAACATGTTGGGAATGAAGTGACTAGTGAGATGGGCCGGTATACAACCTGACCAACACCCAAGTCAAAACATATGTTCCAACCAAGAGGAGAGGCTTTTTTTGTGGGGTAGTGGTTGATATGGTAGTCGAGGATTCTGAACAAAGTTGCCTTTTTTTGTTGGGTAGCAGCTTGGGAGGCCATTCTTACGGGTGAGAATCTCAAGAGGAGAGGCTTTCAGTT
Organism: Nyssa sinensis; assembly: GCA_008638375.1. Classification (NCBI taxonomy): domain Eukaryota; kingdom Viridiplantae; phylum Streptophyta; class Magnoliopsida; order Cornales; family Nyssaceae; genus Nyssa; species Nyssa sinensis. The sequence goes on from CM018046.1 coordinate 41,404,630, forward strand.
TGCTAGTAGATGTTACATGTGTAATGATGCGGAGGAAACAATTGACCACCTTTTGATTCATTGCAAGGTGGCCAGTGTCGCATGGGGTTTGGTATTTTCCATTTTCGGAATCAAATGGGTGATGCCAGCTTCTATTCGTGAAGTTCTCTTGGGTTGGAATTGTAGCCACATTCGGAAGGACTTAAAGCTGGTTTGGAAAATGGCTCCCCTATGTGTGTTTCTTTAGTTGGAGGGAACGGAATAGAAGGGTGTTTGATGGAGTAGAGACGCCGATGTGGTTGGTGAAAGATTTTTTTTGAAATTACTTTATTTTTTAGTAAAAGAAGATTTCCCAACGTATTTAGATAGGTATATGTCCTTTTTGGGGAACATGAGACTATAATTTGAAGGTCTCTCCTTTTTTGTATACGGGTTCGCTCCCCTTGGGCGCCTTTATTTTTATATTATCTTCTAACTAATAAAAAAAAATGTTCCAACAACATACATATATGCGGATTTAGCATTTTGCAACATCCAAGGCATAATTTGGTGTTCAAGGTCTGATTGGGATTTTTGGAACCCCTCAAGGGCATGGGATTTGCTATAGCCAAGTGATGAAAATCCTACATGACCTGAGAACAACCCAAACATACTTAACCCAACTCGCCTTCAGATGTATGTGTCACCCTGGTATTTTCAATATTTGGAACAATTGAGAGAGAGAGAGAGAGAGAGAGGGAGAGATGTTTATTCAAGAGGCTTTAAGATTTTTGGACTGCCCTATCTCCATTCCCCCATTATTTATGTCATTACAAATACAACATGCTATCTCCATTTATCTTCATCTCTAATGCTTTGTGTAAGTATCTCATCGGCCATAGACCCAGTCCCAAGGAGGTGAAAATTAATAGAAAACCGGATTAACTTGTAGTATATATTCTTACCTCATGTACCTAGGCAAATTTGGTGGCTTTATAGATAAGATCACAGCTGCATTTAATGGCAATAGTGTATTTATGAAACATAAAACTCATGGCACACAAGTTCCCGCTGTGAACACCAGTCAAGTATGAAAAACTCCACTACCCCCCACCTAAAGCCAACTATGTTTAGCTGCAACGCGATCTCATCTTGATAGTGGCCAGTAACCTAATATTTTTTGCCATCCCTACATGGGGCAAATCTCACATAACATGGCAGCGTGTTCTACTTTGGCATCAAGTCCCATTTTACAAGCCTAGTAAGCAAAAGATTGCTAGATTGCATTCTTGACATGCACTTGGGAAGCTGCCAAAATGCATCATCACTCTGAAAAAAGAACACTTAAGTTTTTTAACTGTCTAACAATGAAAATAACAAAACACTGCAACAATAACAATGGGTGAGAAACAAACTGGACAAGGGGACCATTGCATTAATAGCAAAAAAGCAACCAGCCAACCATTAACAAACCTACATGACACCACCAGCGATAGAGATGCAAAACCATGTCCACGATGAAAAGAGCATACTCTAACATGGCACGAAACTATGTTTATTTATCTATTATTAGATTGGTGGTAAAGCCTAAGTAGTATTGACACGATATACAGGATATGATTTGACATGGATACACTGACACAACAAATTCTAAAAAAGTAAGATACAAACAAGGCAATATAGATATATATTTATTCTATAAATATAAGATTTTTATTAATTTTCTAAAATCTATATTAAGGTTGCATCAGGTGGAAGGTGAAGTTCAACAAATATCATAATGTTATTATACTATATACCACTACTACTCTCTTAATATATTTTATCTTTATAATTATCATAAAAGTGTCATGTGGTAATCACATTTGCAACATTAAATTTTATTTCCAAAAGAAAAGGTAGGACAACATTAGCTTTTACTAAAATGTATTTGTACCACATAAGTCGTGTTTGGGAGTATCTAACGTGTTGGCCAAGTGGTTGAAATAATGAAATTTATTTTGAATTATGGATGCGTGCACAAGGTGTCAGACACATGTCTAGGAGTGTCCATAAAGTGTCGGTATCTGATAAATGTATTTATAAAAGTTTCATGCTTCTTAGGATGAAGCAGTTGACGAAACAAAATTACACACAGCTAAGCATTGAAGACTCATCCCTGTGCACCAATTTTCTCATAGTTGTGGAAATATTTAATCTCCACACTATAAACCTTTACATATATACCATCAACTTTATTCTTTGGCAATAAGCTTGAATGCAAGGAATTTTCTCTATCAGAAACTCAGCCGTCAAATCTTCCCATTCAGTGTACTCAACTCACAGAGTCACATGGCAAATATCCAGAATCCCCTCAAAGAATGAAAATTTACCACAGATTTGATGTCTTGAGCGGTCATAAAGAGGTAAAGAGTGCAAGATAAAAAGAGCAAGACCTGTATCTTCACTCTTTCCTTTGGCCATCCCTTTGGTTCTCCACATAACCAAAAGAACTCAAACCGATACTACGAGTTCACAGAATCCCATGATTCCCATCCATTGGGACCTCTAGAATTCTTGTTTAGGTTAAACCCTCATTTAGACCATGGTTTTAATTTAGACAAAGCACTTGTAATATACTTATGGAAATTTTAAAATATATCTCCTACCAAATGCATTCCGTGCAAATGAGTTTTGAAGGTGTCGGATCATTTCGCTCCTCATGTTAGATGGACTTTGGTATGCATGTTAGGTGCGGGTCTGTGTCTCTGCATGATATCTTCTAATTCCTAAATGATCGGATATAAGGGATACTGCACCAGCGTTGAAAAGTTAAAAAAAAAAAAAAAAAAGGAAACACATTTATTTAAAAATATAATTGAATGGGAAGTTAAAACTGAATAAAAATATATGAGGTCAGGAAAAGTTAAGAAAAAAAAAGAAAAGAAACACATTTATTTAAAAATATAATTGAATGGGAAGTTAAAACTGAATAAAAATACATGAGGTTAGGAAAAGTTCAAAAAAAAGAAAAGGAAACACATATATTTAAAAATATAATTGAATGGGAAGTTAAAACTGAATAAAAATACATGAGGTTAGGAATTGTAAAATATATTAACTACTGATATCCTAGAACTATAGAAAAATGGCAATCAAATAAAAATTATTATTATTAATAATTAATTTTGTATCTGAAAGTATAGAAAACTTGGGATTATCAGAAAAATCTACATCAGTGTGTTACTTGGGGTTCTGAACCTTCGTTGTGTTCTCATTGCTGCCGCCAACAATGAATACAAAAAAAGGGCCACCATTAGCAACCACGTTTACTTTCGACAAACTCTTCTCTCAAGACAATGAATCTCCAAAAAGGGTAAGTAATTATCCTTTATCTTCCTTCCTTCCTCTTCCTCTTTTTTCTTGATAGGTTCCTCCTCCCCTTCCTCTTCTGTTTGGACATGGGAGTACCCTGTGCGCAAGACGTGTCCCATAGCATTACCTTTGTCACGTCCTGTCAAGTGTCAACAGACTCAATGCTGATCCCTTGGAGTAGCATGACTACTCCATGTAAAACAGCTTCTGTAGTCCAGTGGCTTTTGTGATTTAGCACTTCCATGTTATAGTTAATAGATTTAGTTCAATAGTTCAACAGCTTGTTCCATAAAAGATTTTCAGGTTTTGGTTGGTCAAAAAACCATTGACTTGGCCAAAGCATGTTCACCAATATATTCCATCACGTGGAATACATAACCTACATTGGAAAAAATCATGTCGCATGGAGATTTGAGTCCTACAAAATCTCAAGGAATTTATCTTTCCAACATTTGGACAGGTTGTAGGCATGAGACAGTGGCTGCCTCCAATCTTGTCAAGTCATGTGACAACTAAGTTAAACAGTTGATGGATGTTCATGCGGGTGTTGGAGTGGTATACAAAGATTAAAGTGGAACTTTTTCTGCATGACATTGATCAAATGACACAATGGTTTACCATTGGTCCTTGGATTTGCAATATTAGGGAAATTACTGAAAAATTAATAGCCATTAATAGTTGTTTCTTCTCTTGGTTTCTTAAGGAAGTGTGTTTTCTGGCAGACTATCTGGCTAAAAGGGCTGTAACTACTTAAGGTATATTCTACTAGATTGCTTGTGCACTTTCTACCCTCTTCCTAGTTACCTGTAGAACTATTGCTTTCTAGTATCTTTTATGTCTTCTTCTAAAGGGACCTCCTCTCCTTTGTGTGTCCCCTTTTGGATATTAAATTAAAATAGCTAAAGAATATGCATAGATCCACAGCCAGAAGGCATACTTGTGAAAGACTTCCAGTAATAAGTATATATGTATAAGTGTGAGTCGTTAATACTAATTTTTAAAATATTATTACTCATACACTTTATATGAACGTTGCCAATAAGAAAGATTCAAAATGATTTAAAAACATAAATGGAATATAATCATTAAAACTAGTGTATGAAGAAATATTGGAGGAATGACCAAAGCTTAACAAATAAGCTTAACCGAAGTTTGGAACCTCGTTAACAAATAAACTCGGTTATGAAATTGATAGAAAACATTAAACATTTTAGGATACAGAAATAGGTAAAAAAACAATGGTACAACCCATTTAACCTGTGCAATATGAATCCCAATACCTATAAGAGCCAATTTCCCATGATGATTGAAGCAATTTAAAATGAAACTGTAAATAAAATTTCAAATATTACATATTGAAAATTAGAGGAGTGCAGGAAGCTAAGGGAAAGAAACGGCCAACTGAAGTTTCCAACAAGATCCTGTTACAATTAGTTTCAATAATCAATCTACAACACCTCAAAGAGCTTATCTCTTAGCTTCTTAAATTATCCAATATTAAATCTTAAAGACTTAACAATTGCAACTAATGGTGGCTATAACCACAAGTTAATAGTCCAATAATGAGTATCAAATGGTTTTATCATTATGTTTTAAGAAGGTTCTTTTAAGGACGCATGATATAAATATACAAAATTCCTGTAAGGATGCAATCAATGTCAAAGTGGTTGGAATTACCAGATTTTATATCACAGATCACAAAACCATGCAACTCTATTAGCCGTAAAATCCTAGATTGGATGAGTTGGGAAGAAGCTTGAGTAATTCCTAAGGTCTCGGGTTCAACTCCCACCCTAAGTGTCACTTATCTATCAAAAAATATATATATATCTAGAGAAAAAACCTTTCACGATGAGAGCAACCACAAAATGCTAACTCAACAAGCTGTAGAAAACCTATATATGAGATATAAATAATTCATAAACAAGAACTAATCACAAGCAATCAATTCAAAAATGTACACTAAACTGTGGTATCCAACGATTCACTGAAAAATAACTCAACAAGCTGTAGAAAACCTATATATGAGATATAAATAATTCATAAACAAGAACTAATCACAAACAATCAATTCAAAAATGTGCTAAACTGTGGTATTCAACGATTCACTGAAAAATTACCTCCAGAGGACGCGAATTTCCATTAGCCTCGCCATCTACTTCACACTCTTTTCCTTCTTCTTCTTCTTCTTCTCCTTCCTCCTCCTCCTCCTCCTCTTCCTCTTCCTCTTCTTCTTCTTCTTCTTCTTCTCTCTCATTCCCAACCCAATCTCTCTCCGCCACACCCAACCTCTGCTGCTCCCCTCTAATCTTCTGCACCAAAATGGCCTCCTCTGAACGCCTCATCAACGTTTCGGACCACCGCTCCCCCGGCCTCGCCATACTCCTACCGCTTGGATCCTGAAACTTCCCCACATACTCATGATGCAAGTACGGCTCTCTCTCCCTCATTGCATCCTCAGAGAAGTACTGCCCATCACACATCAACTTATCCATGTACGCCAGCCTCCGGTTCTTAATCCTTGCCGACCTCAACCTGAGTTCCTCTGTCGTAGGACTAATTACACTTCGCAAATGCTTCAAATGCCAATTAATTTCATAATCATCTTTCAACACATCAAAATTTTGAAGCTCCTCAAATGTCAATTGTGATCCGTAACGTTCTGAATTCATAAATAAAAAAAAATATATAAAATTTAGATTCAACATCAGTGAATCAGAGAAAATCTTATAACATGTATACATATATATATATCACACACTCTTAGCAATCAGTTCTCAGTGAATTTGGGAACTGATTTGATATATCAAACTTATACGAAACAGTTCCCAAATTCATAGACATATATGTGTATACATAGACATATATATAGTGAGAGAGTACCTAAGAAGACGGCGACGTCGCGGGAGAGGAGGTCGAGGAGGAGGGATTTGCGTTGGGAGGGATTGATGGCGGAAGGTTGGACTGCGCGAGGGAAGTAGAGGTTTTCGAGTGACGATAATCTCTCTGATATAGCATCCATGGTTTTGCCGCTCAGAGCGCGCTCCATCGTCCCCGCCATCTGTTTGTCTCTCTAGTTTCTCTCTCTATTAACTTCTCTTTGCGGCTTTTCTCACTCGGCTCTATGTTTCTCTTTCGATCGAATAGAGCGCAACTGAACTGGAGTCGGTTTGTGCTCGGGTTTTGGGTCTCATAGTTACGGGCTGCAATTGGGCGGATCAATCTGAGCCCGGCCCAATTCCTTAGCACTTAGAGTTTTATATTTTATATTTTTGGGACGAAGTAGACAAGTTTATCTAAATTTGAATTGAGTTTAGATTGAGATTTAAAAAAATATTAAATATAAATATAATATTTTGTATATTATATTTTTTATACTGTAATTATTATTATTAGGTTAATAAAAATTATTTACAAGTATTATTATTTATAATTTTAATATTTACCTTTAACATTTTTTTCAAAATTAAATTATGTTAAAAAAATTATTTTAATGGATTTTAATTTTTTTTAAAAGGAGAAATTGAGAAAAGTTATTAGAATTTTTAATGTATAATCAAAATAGGAAAAAACTAGTAATTTATTGAATAAATTGTGAATAAAATATAAAAATTAGAATTAATAATTTAAATTATTAAAAATTTCTCGAGCTCGGATTAAATTCGATACTAATAAATTTTAATTCGGGTTGAGTTATTTAGGTTCTGGATCAAATTAAGACTAGACTTAGACTAATTATTTTATTACTTAAATTAAATTTAGATATGACTCAATCCAAGTTAGAGTTTCCTGAGTGGCACTCTACTCAGTCAATATATATAGGATCAAGTGGCAATCACGTGTGCTAAATATAAAAGTATTTAGGGAAAATTATATTAATTTTTTTAAAAATTTATAATAATTATATTAATTTTTTTAAAATTTTTTGAAATTATATTGATCTTTTCTACTTTACAAAATAATATATAAAAACCTTCATCGTATCAATTCTTTTTTTAAAAAATGATGAAACTGCTCTTTTATTTATTTATTTTTGTATTTTTTAATTTTGATCGATTTATTTTAACTTTTTTTCAAATATTTTTAATTTTTTTTATTTAAAAACAACTTTAAGATAAATAATTTATTTTTATTTTGTATAAAATAAATTTAAGATTTTTATCAATATTTATTTAAAATATGAAAAAAAAAATTGGTCAAAATTTAAAAAATATGAAATAGGTAATTTTGTTATTTTAACTAAAAAGAAGATTAAAAATTTATAAAATATTAATATAATTATTATAAACCTCATAAAATATCAACATAATTTATCCAACTATTTAAAATTTGACCCTGTGGATGATGCTGCTAAAGTGTTCGATGAAAGGACCGAACGAAATCTTATTTCATGGACATCGTTGACATCTTGGTATTCACAAACGGGTCTTGCCGAAGGAGTTTTAAATTGTTTTCTTCCTACGGACGTGGTTGGTAGGATTAAATGAATATTTTAGAATTATTTATTATAATTATTTTATTTATTATTTTTATTTATATGATTAATAATATATATTTAATAAAATAAATATTTTATTTTAATTTTTTTTATCTAAATGAGTAATTTATATTCTATTCAATGTCATTTTTATTTTATTTCATGTAATAATTATTTCATTTTTCTATATAAAAAATGACCTAATAAATGGCCCTTTTTATTTTTAAGAATGACAGGTAAATCACATGCTATTCCACCACAATGGTCAGAAATTGAGAAAAGCAGGTGCAACTCCATCTCCATCTTCTATAATAGGCTCCTCTTAGCATTCAATTACTAGACCTCCGGGCTGTGTGGTTCCTGGTTCACCCATTTGTGCATGTAGCACTGATCGTTGTGTTCAAAACAGGAACTGTAGAGAGGATAGCTGGAACCCATTGCAGAAAGCACTTGAACACACTGGAAAGCCAAGCAGAACATGAGGAGAATTGGGTATGCATACCAAAAGAGCACTTGTGGGAAAAAAAGTGAGGCCATAAGTGAAACAGTGAGAATGGTGGAAAAATCTCTGACTCGTATACGTATATGCCCTATATTGACAGGACAAGTTAGAGGGACTCCAATGGAGGCGAAGGAGAAGACAGAGGAAAATGACAAGAAGTGTGACCTTCAGTGTGGATTGATGACCAATTATGTCAAATGGATCCCAAGTCCACGGCATAGCTATTTGTGATTTCAGAATGTTAATCACAAGACAGCATATCTTAAATCAAAATAGTGCATATTCACCAGGTTCTTGATTTAGAATTTACGGAGTGAGTTGAAAATATAGTTAGTTGCATCAAGTATTTATAGCATTGTTTATGAAAAGAAGGATATGGTTGCTTTACATTTGTGTTTGATTATTCCTAGAGTATCTATAGGAACAACCTTATTCCTAAAATATTTCTTGTCTTCTCTCTACATGGGCCTAGCCTGCACCTTTTTGTCCCCTTTTCCAGCATTATCTAAATTGCTTGTCTGTTTACTCTTAAGTTTTGTTGTCTGAATCAGAAATGTAATGACTCCAGGAGAATCTGGTGCCATATTTATAGATTCTGAGAAGCAAACACAGGTGAGATGAATAATTTGGTTTAAAATTATTTATAAAAAAAAAAAAGAGAGATGAAGGGGTCTCTAGCTCAACCCTTATTTTGTCAACTTTTCAAAGAGTCATTTAATAAAATTTTTATAATATCGATAATAATTTTAAAATTAAAAAACTAAAAATAAAAAAGATCTCTCTATTTTAGGACATCTCAAAATATATAATAGTAAAATAATATAAAACACTTTTATTTCCTTTTTCTCTTATATCTTTTTTCAAGTAAGATGAGAGTATCATATATATATTTTTTTCATTAGTTATCCAAACACGAAAAAGTGATTATACTTTTATCTCTTCTCCTCCTCCCTCATTATTAATGTTGTCATTTCTTTCATTTCCCTCTTTATCCAAGCATAGTATAAGTGAATCTTATATGGGAAAACAGATTTAGTGGGATCAGTTGCATAGTAAGTGTCATACGTCGATCCAATTAAGCAAAGTAATTAACGATAATAACAATTATCATAAGTTAATTTGCTTAATAACCATAGGCAATACTAAATATGACTAGAAACCTGAAATACGAAAGCAAAGGTATAAAGGATGAAAATGATTAATTCTAAATTAGAGACGACCGATGTGAGAATGCAATTTAATGTTGAGGGCCATGATTTGATAAGAAATTATGACTAGTGTTAATCAAAGATTAACACACGAATGAATGTGAAAAAATTAGTGCACGAAGTGCACTTGAGCAAGATTAGCATAACGTACGACGGAAGTGCGTTTAATCAAAATTATTCCGATAATTATGATGGACTATTAGAATAATTAAAATATATTTAAATACATTAAGGCGAGACAATGAAGGCTATGAAAGCTTAATAAGATCTCAATTTATAAAATCGACACATGAAGAGAATAAACAAATGATACAAGTACACGAGGAAGAAATAAAATGAATTGAGAATTTTATAATAAAAATAATATATTTTTGGTATAAACCAAACACGATGGGACGTGTTAAAAATAAAATTAATGACATGAAGAGAAAGCATACAAGAATAAAAAACACGGTGAGAATGCTAAGAGATTTTACGGCAATTGACATGCAATTTTAAAAATTCAAGAAATATACCCAAAATGCCAAACAAGGCATAAGAAGAGAAAAAAATTGAGAAAATAAGGCCAAAAGTATTGGCTAAGGGACTTGAACCCAAGACCAAAAATTATGGGGATCTAAACAAAAAAAAAATCCAACTTGGGTACAACACTTTTGTGCTATATTTCTCACAAGATATACATATAAGTTACATAAAATGTAAAGTTTGCATGCTCTAGGGTTGAAGTGTCAACCCCTCGTTGGGCCCTCACATGGACCAATCAGATTTAATATATATATATATGTATATATGAGTTGTATATATATATATATTATGTGTATATTATATAAAATAAAAACAAAACAAAACAGAATAGTGTCTTGTGTGCATGTGTGCGGGTAAAGAGAGAGAAAAAATTGTAGAGAGAATGGGAGACTTGCTAAGAGAGGAAGAAAATGAAGGCCATGCAATCACTGTATGTTGCATGCAAGGCATAGTGTTAAATATAGGCCGTTACGTTACGTAACGACCGCGACTTAACGGATTTTCGAGGTGCCGATGCTGTTACGCACCGATAAAACGGAGTGAAAAAATTTCACAGCAGTAATGGTCGTGACGTCCGTTCCGAAACGGTAATGGCCGTTACGATACGTTACATACCAGTAACATCCGTTACGGACCGAAACAAGAAAGGAAAAAAAAGAACAGATAGAAACAAGAAAGGAAAAAGAAAAAGCAGCTTCTTCAGAGAATATAGACAGAGAATATAGACAGATTAAAGCAGTCGCTTTACTGAAAATTTGAATTTGAAGTGAAAGAAAGCAAAGAAAAGTTGGAACTGAAGCTTACCTGGAAAAATCAGTCGTCTCTCTTCAGTCTCTTTCATAACTTGAAGAACCAATTGTTGTTTGCTTTAGTTCGATCCAGCCAAAGGTACGTAAAATCTTCTCTTCTATTTTTTTTTCTTTCCCTGAATCGGCGCCGCTTCATCGGAAGTCGTCGATCGTCGTGGTCACAGCCTCACTCCGTCGTCGCGGCCTCACGCCGTCGTCGTGGGTCGTTTGTCGTCACCGTCGGAGTCACGGCCTCACGCCGTCGGACCTGTCGACTCTTCTCTGATTTGTTGCACGAAGGAGAGAGAGGAGGAGATTTGGGTTTTTTACGGGGTTGGTTTGGTTTTGTTGGAAGAGAGAAACAGAAACTTTTAGGCTCTTTTTTTTTTTTTTTTTAACTCTTTGTGCTGCCTTCCTGGTTTGTTTTTACACTCTTTTTCTTTCTTTTTCTTTTTTTTTTTTTTTCTCTTTTTTCAGTCTTTGGCTGTTGCACTATATGTTTTGTTTACATTTATTTTTTATTTTTTATTTTTTTTCAGTCTTTGCGTTACCCTGTGGCATATTTTAAGTTTTATTATTTATTATTTTTTTTCATTCTTACACCATTGTTTTGCTTCTTATTTTTATTTATTTATTTATTTTTTTCATTGCTTCTATAATGGTTTGTAGTTTGTTTTTTTTTTCTTTGCTTGAAATTTTTTTTCCTTACCTGTGGTTGAAAAACTTATTTATTGTAATGTTTAATTTATTTATTAACAATAAATTATTGATTGATTGAAAAACTTAATTGTTTTAAAAAAATTAAAAAAAAATTATATTGACAAAAAATTATTGATTGAGAAAAAATTAAAAAAATTTAATTGTAATGTTTAATATATTTATTAACAATAAGTTATTGATTGATTGAAAAACTTAATTGTTTTAACAAAATTAAAAAAATTATATTGACAAAAAATTATTGATTGAGAAAAAATTAAAAAAATTTAATTGTAATGTTTAATTTATTTATTAACAATAAGTTATTGATTGATTGAAAAACTTAATTGTTTTAAAAAAATTAATTGTTTTAAAAAAATTAAAAAAAAATTATATTGACAAAAAATTATTGATTGAGAAAAAATTAAAAAAATTTAATTGTAATTTTTAATTTATTTATTAACAATAAGTTATTGATTGATCGAAAAACTTAATTGTTTTAAAAAAATTTAAAAAAATTATTGATTGAGAAAAAATTAAAAAAAACTTAATTGTAATGTTTAATTTATTTATTAACAATAAGTTATTGATTGATTGAAAAATGTAATTGTTTTAAAAAACTTAATTGTTTCAAAAAAAATTATATTGACAAAAAATTATTGATTGAGAAAAAATTAAAAAAATTTAATTGTAATGTTTAATTTGTTTATTAACAATAAGTTATTGATTGATTGAAAAACTTAATTTTTTTAAAAAAATTAAAAAAAAAATTATATTGACAAAAAAATTATTGATTGAGAAAAAATTAAAAAAATTTAATTGTAATGTTTAATTTATTTATTAACAATAAGTTATTGATTGATTGAAAAACTTAATTGTTTTAAAAAAATTAAAAAAAATTATATTGACAAAAAATTATTGATTGAGAAAAAAATTAAAAAAATTTAATTGTAATGTTTAATTTATTTATTAACAATAAGTTATTGATTGATTGAAAAACTTAACTGTTTTAAAAAACTTAATTGTTTTAAAAAAATTAAAAAAAAAATTATATTAACAAAAAATTATTGATTGAGAAAAATTAAAAAAAATTAATTGTATGTTTAATTTATTTATTAACAATAAGTTATTGATTGATTGAAAAACTTAATTGTTTTAAAAAAATTTAAAAAAAATATTGATTGACAAAAAATTAATGATTGACAACAAATGATAACTTTAAAAAAATAATATAAAATTATAAAACATCTTTTTAAGTGTCATAAAAATGATAAAAATTACTTTAAAACCCTTAAAAGTAATAAACTGAAGTAAAAACATGTGTATCAGTAAAATTTAGGGGGTTTGTTAATGTTTAAAAAAAAATTCACAGTCGTGGTTTCCGATTCCCGTGACGGGTGGGCCGATACTCTCGATACCGTTACACCGCGACCGCGACCGCGTCATATCCCGCGACCGCGATTTAACACCATGATGCAAGGTCAGAAGCAAGGAGGAAGAGAGAAAATCAATAGAGGAAAAAGAAAACCGAAGAGAGAGAGAGAGAGAGAGAGAGAGAGAGGTAACTTCTCTCTTTAGGATTTTTTTGGTATAGCTTCTGATTTCTAGTTTTATATATGCATGCATACATCTTGTGTTGTAGAGGAAGGAAAGTAGAAGAAAAATGACGAATTTGGAAGCTTGAAAACTCGAAGAACCCTATGACCCGAAAATGTGAAAAAGTGATTTTTAAACAAACTTATTAAAGCTTCAAACAAATTACAAGGCTCAAAAGAACATGAAATGTGGATCATTCTACAACTTAAATCAATTAAAATGGTCAATAGACCAAAGAGAAAAGTTAAGTTGCAGGTACAGTCAGGTTTTAATGAGTGATTAAGTTTTTGGTTAATTCGTGGGGCTTAAGCAACAAGAAAGTATTCCTTAGGGTTTCAGAAACATTCTGGACCCAACAGTGGAGCCCATTTTAGCAAACAAAATACCAAAAAATGTGACGCGTGAAAGTGTAAAATTATGAAAATGCCTTAGGCTTAATGTAAGTCACATAAATGCAAATTAAGATCCGAAAATGCCTAAATTAATTATATTCAATATTTTGAACTTAATGATAACGTCCATTTGAGGAAAATAAGGCTGGTAACAAACTGAAAAATAATGAATACGTCCTTAGGACATAATGAAGTTACCAGAAGCATAATAATGAAATTAATAAGTCCACATAAATGATATAAGGACTGAATAGACTCAAAATGGAGTTTGAATATGTAAATTGTGTACAGAAAAATATGCAACATTAAAAAGTATAAATTTCTATTATGCCCTTAAAGGGCCAAATAAGTTATAAGATATCAAGAAACCCTAAATGAGAATTTGAAGACCCTTAATTGAATAGATTAAGTTCAAAAGAACTTAAAACATTGAATAACGAAGTTTGAGATTAGAATGAATACCAATTCATTATGCAATGTATTTTTGATTCGTGATTATAGGATCACCCAAATGATTGAAAAATGAAAAGAAAGTTATGGGATAGCTATTATAGTACTCGTATGGGAATGCGATGCTAAGAACTCAATGTAAGTAAACTCGAACTCTAACATGTGATAATTCTTAGTCATGTCACAATTTTATTTCCTCGATGCAGCCAATTTGTATTCTTATATATACCTGACATTTATTGATTTCACAATTTGATACATGTTCTATCTTGTGGATATGTTGAGAATTCAATTGCCAATATCCTGATGTGATTGTTTGTTCATTTCTATACCTTGTTTTGGATATTGAAAAATTGTTATTTTTCTCATTGCTGAGAATTTGATATTCTACATATATGTACATCCCTTGTGAAATTTTGTTGTTCATGACATTATTATGAGTGCCGAGAGTTGTGTCTGTCACAACATCCATCTTGATTCTATAGATGTTAATGTGGATCTATGGGTCGGTGATTGAAAATGATGCCCAACACTTAGTCCATGGAGGACATGATATATGTGAAGAACTCTAGTGCTATTCAGGAACCCGATTGAGGGGTGAACCTGAATGAGTGCTTTTGAAGGTAGCCGGGCCATTTTGATTGATAGCATCTATTCTATTAGTATCTCATATCTTTTATTGAATCATAATCTAATGATGCACTATTTGGTTGTTGATACGTTTTGCAAGCCTATCATTGAATTCGATTTGATAATTTGTGATATCTTGTGATATTTGGCAGTTGATTGTTGTACAGGCTAAACCCCTATTATTGACCTATTAAACTGTTTACATCACTTGTTTCAAACTGCTTTGGGATATGTCCTTTGGACCCATGGGTTATCTTTGTTGATCTATTTTCTTTATGACCGGCTACTGGTACATATATCTTTTTGCTTGCCATTTGATTGCATTCTCTTACCCAAACTAACCTTGCCCCATAGTAGAGCGAGGGAATTTACTTACTGAGCTAAGTTAGCTCATTCATATTTATAATAATTTTTCAGGTAACACCATATGGAAGGAAATGCAATGAGGCAACTGGTGAAACTAGTGATGTGCTTGTGAGCAATATTGATGATGTAAACTCCAAGTCATAATTTGAACATGTGTTCTGTAAGGTTGATCCTAATATTGAGTATTGTGATATTGTATCATTAGTAATGATGTTAGACTTGAATGATAATTCATGTTGATTAAATTGTACTTCGAGATATTTTGATTGCCAGTTGTTGGAGTTCGGTATGTAATCAGATGAGTTGCATTGGTGTAACTTCCGCATTTAATGATTCAATGATATAGGGAAAAAGAAAAAAAAATTCACTGTTGTGCAATTTATTTGATTCTCTATGGCTTGTCGGAGTGACAATGTCGGTCGTTACCCATAATCCGCATAGGATAGATTGTTGGTCGTGACAGTAAGATTGGTACCTTAAATTTAAGTATTTACCTATAATCTATATGTGAATCTCATAAAATGTTCAAATTTAAACCGAAAAAATTATCCAACTAATTTTTTTTTTCTTATTAATATGGCAGCTAGCCCTTCTTAAGGCAATCCATAAAGGCAACCACAGCAGAGGGTCACAAGTTATATTGTTTATTTAATTATTTTGCAGACTAAGTCAGTCAAACACAATGGTAATGTTATTATATCATGGCTTGGTGGTTATAGATAAAAATGATGAAAACAGGTTTTTTATTTATAAAAATAAAGTTACGTACATCTAACATTTTTCAGATTTCGCAATAGATGAAGTCATTTGTATTAAACTAATCATCTATATTAATTTAGAAGAATGTTGCTGAAGAGTTTCATTTAATAATTTGGGGAGCTTGAAAATAATTTGAAAATTACAAGAAAGTCTTTTATTTACCAAATTTAGTTTTATCCATATTAAACACAGTAGCTTAAATAGATTTTTTCACAAACTAATCCTCTTTCAACACATTTCTTATGCTCTCTCTTTTTTTTTTTTAAAAAAATAAAATATAAATTAATTTCAAACCTATATTATGGTGTACAGATTTAGAATATATATATATATATATATATAATACATGAGAAAATTTTATGTACAAAGACAATTAACTTTCAATTATATTCGACTGTTTTGATCAGGATAGTTTTTTATTTGAATAAACAATCTCAAACAAAATTTCTTTATTCTTGCAAGGCCTAATTAAGGGTGAGCTGTTGTGGAGAAGTGATAAGGATAAATCACTACAAGAGAAAGCCTTTATTCCGACACCATATGCGGTCGAAAATAACTCACTTAGCGTCGGTAATAATCATTTCCGACCAGTAATAGACGTCGCCCAAATTAGTCGGTAATAAAATCGTCAAAAAAAGATTACCGACGAAAACCTTGGCGTGTCGAAAATACTTAACTATTTTCGACGCATCTTAGCGTCGGTAAAAGATTATTTCCGACCACAAACAATGTCGGAAAAAAGCATTATTTCTGACCACAAACATTGTCGGAAAAAATCATTTTTTTCGACCACAAACAGTGTCAGAAAAAAGCATTATTTTCGACCACAAACATTGTCGGCAAAAATGATTTTTTCCGACCACAAACAGTGTCGGAAAACATCATTATTTTCGACTACAAACATTGTCGGAAAAAATGATTATTTCCGACGACAAACATTGTCGGAAAAAATCATTATTTCCGACCACAAACATTGTCGGAAAAAAGCATTATGTCCAACCACATACATGGTCAGAAAAAGCATTATTTCCAACCAAAAACACTGTCGGCAAAACATTATTTCCCACCATCGACGCCATCGGTAAAATACTATTTAAGACATATATCTATAGTGATAATTTAAAAGCTGACAGTTGATAACTGGTTAAAAAGTGCATATTTATTTTGTTAACCGTAGATATTCTTGCACTTTTATTATTTTAATTTCTCCAATCTATATGCATTTGCTAGTTAATTCTTATTTTATATTTTTGCGGAGAAAACTCGTTAAAGTTGATGATTTAATGGTAGATTTGGAGCAAAAGGAAAATATTGGGCTTTGAAGTGCGAAAAGAAGTGGAAAACAAGTGATTTTGGGTTAGAAGAGAGGCTTGGTCCATATGTTGGTGGACCAGGGCCTATTTTAGCATTATAGGCTTTATTTTGGAGCACTTTAGACTTCCTTTTTGGGCCCCTAATGTCTAATTACGGAATTTTATGTTATTTTCCTAAATTCTTATTTTGTAAGGGTATTTTTGGAAAAGGGGGAATAATATTGTAACCTAGGGTTTTGGAAAAGGAGGAGGCCGTCTTGGAGATCTAGGGAGGAAGAGAAGAAGAAAGGAGACAACTCTAAAGAAGAAGATGAAGAATTCCATGGCTATGGTCTCCTCTTCTACTACCATGGGCTAAGTTCTCTCATTCCTAGGGTTTAGATGAAACCCTAGTCAAGTAATATTACTTCTTTGTATTTTTATTTTTGGGTTAATTAGGTTTGGATGTTGATTGTATAACATTGGGATTTTATTAAGGCATTGATCGTATTATTCAGTTTCACATAATCAATTTCTGTGATTTTGTTTATGTGGTTTTACAATAGTAATATGTGTACATACATCAAAACCGTAGGACGAGTCATAACTCAAGGAAAACAAATTGTGACTATGACCTTAGAATTAGCGTAGACAATTTGTGTTGACCAAAGATGATTCGTGCTTAGGGTTTTGGTGCGTGATTTTCTTGATGATTGTATTGAGGCTTGTAGCCAAAATACGTCTTTTACATCCAAATTGAATGACCCAAGAATTAATACAATTGAAGCTAGTTACAAGATTAGTGGCGGATTCAACACCCTAGGAATTCCCTTTTAATTTGATCCCTCATTAATTCAGTTAAATATTTGCTTTAAGTATAGTTTTCATTTAATTTTAGGAAAAATCAACAACGATCACTCTTTGTGAATTTGAATTAAAATTAATCTCAACTTAGGTTTTTAAACAATCAACAGTCTCTGTGGGTTCGACCCTTACTTCTCTACTATACTAGTAGTTTAGTTTGGTAATTTTATTGATTTCCACGACAGATCAACAGTCAATGCAGAATGATATAATTTAGACATGAATTTACAGTGACAATGCTAAGCCAACACTTGTGAAGAAGCCAACATGTAATAACTTAACATCCCAACTGCTTTACTACATGGCACACTGGTACCATTTAAAACAATTACCCAATTATCAGGTAAACTCAATCCCACAAAGTCTCGTCACAACTTTCTAAAGTTTGGCTACATGAACCATATTTTGCTATTAGCTCTATCCAGAAGAAGGAAAAGAAATATGAGGTGTTTATGCAGAAAAATAAAATAAAATCTTATTCATATGCCCAACTCTAAAGCCCAACTTTATTTGTTCATTTTATCAATCCTATTCATATGCAAAATTCAAAGAATACAGCAGGCAGCCACCATCTAAAATATGCAAAACCATGAGACAAGGCACTTTATTCAAGAACAAATAATAGTATTGCAGTGGAACTTAATGACCACATATATCAGCAGAGCAGTCTCTTTAAGTACATTAAGGAATCTAACGCCCAACTTTATTTGTTCATTTTTATATTCTTAATACTGCATCTCTGACAAGAATAAAGAATATACATCATCAATTACCCAACTCAATTTATAACAGTATACGAAACATCAAGCTTCTCACCATTTTATCCTATCAAACTTTTATAATAGTAGGCTTTCCATCCATTACTTGAGTGTACAATCTTAATTTGTTATTTTTGGCCCTCCCATAGTCTCTCCTTGTAGAGGTCGAACCTGAACAAGAAAATTGAAATCATAATTAGAAAGTGTAATATAGATAGAAAGTAAAAAAAAAAATTATTAATCAATCTTAACTCGAATATTACCCTGATGAGAGGAAGATGTGGCAGCCATTGAATTTGACGAAGAACCATCACCATGTGTAGAGTCCATTTAGCTTTTGTTCAACAAAATGCAAACTAATCAATATGGATTGAGAAAAAAATAATCAATCATTAATATGGCAGCAAACAGATTCCTTCCTTGGCCAATAAGATTGAGGAAAAAAAAAGAAAGAATGTTGCTTATTTTCTGTTCTTGAATTTCTCTCTCTCTCTCTCTCTCTCTCTCTCTCTCTCTCTCTCTCTCTCTCTTTTCAAGTTTGAATGCATTAGACCAACAAGGAAGGGAATATAGTCTACAAGGGGCAAACCACAGGCAACCCACCAGAAGAACAAGCATATGCTAAAAACTAAGCTAGCAACAATAGCATAAAAAAAGAAAAAAAGAAAACAAAAAACAGAGAAGGGTAGACCAAGCTAACTCAGCAAAGCATAGGCCATCAAAATATTCTAGCATTGATGCAAACAATAATATTAGCAGATGCCCATTCTCTAATTCAAAAGCTATATTTTAATGCCAAATAATTAACGAATGTTAAATTTGTTACTATGCCAACCACCTAATTATACATTTGATATTGGCATTCTTCAATTCAAGCCTAATTTCATGGGTCCTGCAAGTTTAGACTATCCATTCTTCAAGGCTTTCCAATGAAAGTGATTTGGGGTGGGTTTGGGTAGTGTCCAAGCTTAAAAGAATAATAAATCAAAAATCAAAAAGAATAAAGACACTGTCACTCAGTTACATAAGACAGGGATCAGAACACCTTCTCATAATCCCACCAACCAAAGAACTGCCAAATTGAAACAACCAGTGCCAGATATCCACAATTTGCAGAAGCTTTACATCCAAACAACCCACAAAACCTTCCCACACCTGAACCACAACACACCAATTCCAAAGACCTGCTGAATAGGAAAATGAAATGAACAAGAGTTGCACTACCCACTCCAACACTTATTGGAGTGTTAACAATTATTGTTAGAGTTAACAATTTAAAAATCTGTTATAATTTTTATCTATGATTTTGAATCTGAATTTCATCTCAAATTGGAACAAACAGAACATTATCAACATCTAAAATACTTGCCAGAAATTAGAAACATATCCATCATCACTAAATAAATACATAAATAATGAGTCATTATCACAGATAGCATGGCAGGCTAGCAATAAAAAACTTGGTCACAAAAACACCCCTAGCTAGAACAACTCATGTAGGATTATGCTTCGACAAGAGAAGGTGAACTGCATAAAAAACTCATTTCACATACGCTTTTGTATCTTTATAATGATCCCAACTTCTACTTTATAATTACAAGGCCAAGTCAAGCATTACGGATTTACTGGCCTGTTAAAGAGATAGAAACCTCTCCTTTCATTTCCTTGAATGAAATAATTCAATGGAGAGACCTTATAAAGAAACAGGAAAAGAATAAGACGAAGAAAGAAAGAAAAAGAAAACTAATGCCATGCTTCCACATAGATGTTGACAGCCAGACCACCTAAACCAGATGTATAGATGATTCCTATATTTCATACAAGATCTAAAGAGCTCTCTCTGGGTGGGCACTAAAACCTTCCATGTATGGAGCAGTACATCAAAATATATATATATATATATATGGGAGTGTTTTAATAAAAACTACTCAACACTCATCCTTTCTTTAGGTTTAGGAATACAAAAAATGATATGCCTAAATATCCACAAAAAATGGAGTGCTTCTTGAACAAGACCAGTGTTACTTACTGAACAAGTGAGTGAGTTATCAAAGTCAAAACTCAAATCTAGAAAGCATACCATGTGCCTGTCATCTCTATCTAATTGGTACCGCTAAAACAGCAAGGAGAACGCAGATATTCTACAACAAACTTATTTTTGCAAAGCAAGTGGTATGAAAATTTCAGCATCCATGGAATTCCATCTTCATCACCACCAAGTAAACACATAGGATAGGAGGACCATTACTCAATTTCAGTCCCAGAAATACAGAAATTCCCCATTTGAAATCTGAAGATGGAAAATAATAAAATTTTATGTACACTAACGTTCTACCCAGATGAAATGCTATATAGCTTCATGATCCATCACAAATAGGTCTTAGTGGTGGAAAAATATCTTCAGTCACTGGAAAGTATCCCAAATACCATTTGAGGTCTTTTCCTCAATGAGAATCTCCTGTCCTTTGAATAACATCAATAGCTTTAAAACTGACACCATTGGATCCATTCTGGAATGAAAATGATTCAATAGACCTACCTACAGTGGCGGAGCCACGGCATCACTCAAGGGTCAACCCCACCCAAAAAAAAAAAAATTTGATATTTTTATTTTTTTAGCTTTCATTTGTATAGAATTTTTTTTTTTTTAAAAAAAGGAAATAGAAGTTGTCCCCCCCCCAAAAAAAAATATATATATATTTTCATAAGATACCTTCTTAAATCCAACTGATAAACAATAAAAGAAGAAGAAGAATAAGAGGAGGAGGAGGCATACCTGGCTTTGGGGAGAGAGAGAGAGCTGTTGACGATGCAGAGGGCTTAAATCGATCAGCGGCGACGACGACGACGACGCGAGAGGGGCTTGCTTCGACGACGACTGAGAAAATCTCCTTCATTTCGTGCCCTAAGTCTCTCTGCGACGAAGAAGACGGAGGCAAAACGTACGAGAGACAAAGAGATCTCGAACACTGTTATTTTTTTGTGGATCTAGAGGTTCGATCGGCGAGAGAGGTGAGAGATCACAGAGCTCGATTGGCGAAAGACAGAGAGAGAGGTGAGAGATCAGAGAGAGGCGCGAGGTTTGAGAGTGGCGCGAGGTTGAAAGTGCCTAGACAGATTGAAAGCATAACAGGTTATTTCCGACTAATATATACGTCGGAAATAATACACTGTTATTTCCGACCAAAAACATGGTCGGTTCTAGATACTTATTTCCGACAACGACTAGTATAGTCGGTAATAGTAACTTTTATTTCCGACATATAATATTTTGGTCGGTAATAATTAATTATTTCCGACACGCAGAAGTTTTGGTCGGTAATAGTATTATTTCCGACGCTATTAAGCGTCGGAATATATGCTTTATTAATTTTAGTTATTTCTTACCCATAAAATGGTCGATTATAATTTATTATTTCCGACACATAATATTTTGGTCGGTAATAATTAATTATTTCCGACACACAGAAGTTTTGGTCGGTAATATTTATTATTTCCGACGCTATTACGCGTCGGAATATATGCTTTATTAATTTTAGTTATTTCCAACTCATAAAATGGTCGATTATAATTTATTATTTCCGACACATAATATTTTAGTCGGTAATAATAATTATGTCCGACCCACAAAAGTTTTGGTCGGGAATAATTATTATTTCCGACGATTAATAGCGTCGGAAATAATTCCGTCGCCTTTCTCCCACCATTCCCGACATTTAATTTTTTTTTATCGTAAATATTCAATATAACCGACGAAACTATAACCGACGGCTAAATATGCGTCGGAAATAATCTGAATTCTTGTAGTGAATAATGAATCGATCTTAAACAAAAATAAATAAAAGAAGATTTATGTATTTTGATACGATGTTTATGTTTATCAATAATGATGATCAATTTATTATGTATTGAAAATGTTATAAAAATATAACACTTACAAATTCAAAAACTCCTTACACCAACGATGGCTCACACACGTTGGCTCTATCCCAAGAGAAAGAATCCTAAAAACAAGACTTTTATATATACATGTTACAAAATAGAAAACGAAATGCGTAAAAAATATCCAAACAAAATGGGTCAAAATTTTTTGATACTCGTACTATTTGGATAAGATCTCGATTCTCTATTTTCTTATTTGTTTTTCTAACTCATGTTTTTTTTTTTAAAGAAAGATACGTCTTTACCCCTCCAAAGACTTCTTTTCAAGAAATTTTTTTTGTTAAAAACATTTTTTTTTAAAGAGATGTCTTTAAAGAGAACTTTCTATTTAAAAATATCTTCTGATAAAAATGCTTTAACAAATAACATGGTTTGCGGAATAAGTATAAAAATAAGTGACAACCAAAAAATTAATTTAAAAACATGTTTTTATCGTCAAAAACTCATGTTTTATTTGTATGTGTTGTGAAATGATGATATAGGCAAGTAAAAATGTTAAAGAAAGAGAGATAAATAACACATAAAATTTACATGATTTGATAATATGTATATATTTACGAGGGTAATTATATTTTTTACTATTCAAAAAATATTATTACAATGTATTTATACCGTCTCAGTTAAAACTCTAACACAATATATTAAAAATTTTCGATATATTTTTATTAATTTTATATATTAAAAGAATATAAATCGCTACCTCCAATCGTTTGTATCTACAGTATACGATCCTAGTGGTAGATGGACCATCCTCTGGTTTATAGTCAACATTTGTGACTTGTAGGCTAAGAAAACAAATTAAGTGATATAGTTCATACGTGAGCCGACCTTTTGTTGGTAGACAAGAAATAAAAGTCTTTTGTCTGTGGAAAAGGGTAATGGTGGATATTTCAATTCATAACAACAAAATTTTGAATAATAAATAAAATAATTAACTAGTGATTGTTTTCTGATAAATTACCGGAAAATCAATAGATGAGGGGAATATTGGCATTTTTGTTTTCATTCTTTTTTTTTATTATTGAAACAATGAAAATTTTGAAAATAGATGAGTTTTTGGTTCATTTTTATTTTTTTAATAAATTTAAAATTTTGAAAACACAAAAATTACTTTTTCTTTCCTGATTTTCACTTTCATTCTCTTCCTCATTACAGGGTTGATTCTGGATTTTGGTAAAGAGTTTTGGAAGGCTCATCCATGCTCTTTTTCTTTAAAAACTCATTAATTATATTAGGTTTTTATTTTAACGTGAGAATAACGAGTTTGACCAATCCAAAGCTCGAGAAAAAAACACAGAGAAAGTTTACAACAGCGAAGTTTCCTACCAACTCCTTTGTTTACCTCATCTATTTGTTTGTATCACCAACGTTGTCAATGACGGATAGTCTCTCTCTCTCCCTCTCTCTCTCTCTCTCTCTATATATATATATATACACACACACACACACACATATATATATTTATATATATATATATATATCTCTTCGTTTTTTTATTCTGGTTGCTGATGAGATTTTGCAAACAGGAACCTGAACAGTATAGAATGGTTTGCAGCCAGTGGCAGATTTGGGGGTGGCAAGGGGGTCACCGCTCCTCTAAAAGTTTGCCAATTTTTTTTTCCCACTAATAATAGCTTATTATAATTTAAAAATTGTCTCTTCTAAAATTTTAAAATCTCCATAACAATCTTCCTAAAGATATTTTTTTGTCCCCTCTATGAATAGTCTCTGAATCCGCCATTAGCTGTCACTACTGAGGTGGTCCATAACACACTTTGTTTCAACAATAAAAATAATCTTTCTTAAATTTAGACAGCGAGAAATTCTTTGTATAAATTAGGTCAATTGAATATTTATTAATCTTATAATCATACATTGCTATGTAAGTAAAGATATGCATCTTATTAAATAACACAATATTATAAACCGGATCTATCTATACAAAAAAGGTCATACGACATAATTAAGGGAGAATTGATGTCACGAATTCTAAATGAAATACAAACCAGCTATCATAGAACCCAGGTTAGTTGGAGCCTTCAAATTAGCCTTAGCTGAGAGGCAACAATCTCCCCCCTCCCCGCCCCAAAAAATAATTATTTCATATTTTCAATAAAAAAATTCAAATATATTGTACCCTTT
Source organism: Nyssa sinensis (assembly GCA_008638375.1). Classification (NCBI taxonomy): domain Eukaryota; kingdom Viridiplantae; phylum Streptophyta; class Magnoliopsida; order Cornales; family Nyssaceae; genus Nyssa; species Nyssa sinensis. The sequence goes on from CM018046.1 coordinate 41,429,329, forward strand.
CAATTTATACTTTTGCTTGACCCTCTTAATGAAATTTTTATCATTTTTTTTTATGTATTCTCTATTTAATTATTTATCAAAATTATTATTAATTAATATTAAAATTTTATTCCTCTTGAATTTTAAAATGTGTAATTTAACATTAAAAACAAAGTTGTTCTTTCTCAAATAAAATTTTGGCTCCATCCTTGATTCAAGTGCTAGTAACCACTTTAGAATTTTCAAAAGCAGCATGAATATCATTTGCAAGATGGATATTATTCCTCCTGATATGATCTCGAGAAATATATATGGGTGTTTATTAAAAAAAAATTATCATTTATTGAACAACCTTATTGTGATAAATAAGATCAAATCTACCTTAAACTGATAATTAACAATTTTTTTTACCCTATTTCCTCATTTAAGGTGAGAAAAATAGATTATAATACATTTTTTATTACAGGAACCATCTGGTATCATTACAATAGAAGATTTTTATTCCTCACTTATAATAAGCAATAGTTTTTAATACATGATCCAAACTTCACACACAACAGAGAGAAAAGTTGATAGATATTGTAATAAATTACAACGATAGTACTGCATCCACTAAAATCTTGATACACAACTATATATATATATATATATATATATATTTTTATGCATGTCCATAAATTACTTCCAGATATTCATGATCCGAAGGTAGCTGCTCACTGAGAAGGTAGTATTCATCAACTTCATCCAACTCAGGTCGTGAATGGGGGCTGCTTGGAGGTTCCAAAGTCGGCTGCTGATCACTCAGAAAGTAGTGTTTGTCAACTTCATTTAATTCAACTCCAGAATGAGTGGTACTGCCTGGTTCGGCAATGGATGTTTCTTTGTGCTGAGTTTTGCATATGATTATGAAGGTATGAATTTTTTGAAGATGGCGATTAAGCATGTCTAAAATTGAATGCAACCAAGGGGAAATGCAAAAGCAAATGATGTACACATACCAGAAGCGTGGCTGGGGAAAAAGAAATGAGGCTAGCAATGAAACTGTAAGAGGCCAAGAAAAGTATAAATTTCCAAATTGCAGGCGAATGGGTTCCGCAAAAACGGTAACGACGAGAGAGATCTCGACGAAGAAGACAAAGAAGAGGAAGAGGAAGAAGGCGAGAATCAGCAAGCTCATATTCAAAATTGGGTGATCCAAATTCCAAGAGTTGCCTTCATCAGAAATTGATAGCAGGTGTACGAGAATGTTCACAAAGGGTGGAACTGCAAATCTCAAATCTATGGAGTGGTACATGTTTTTTCCCTAATTGATGGCCTACTCGTTTTTCATGCACTTGATCACCTCAAATCCATACATACACACACACACACACATATATATATATATATGTATATGTATATGTATATGTATATGTGTTGTGTGTGCGCGCGTGTGTTGGGGGTTGGGGTGGGTGGGGTTGTATCCAGTGTCCTACTTTTCTATGAAAGAGAGAGCGACTTTTAGATGTTTTCGATGATGTTTCTTATCCACCACTTGCATGGTTTGCTTTGCTAATTCTTGCGTTTTGTCTGGACATCCATTTCCAACAACATTGGTCATGCTTACGTTATGTTTTGTGTTCCATTTCCACCGCCAAAAGCCCCTGTCAGCCGACATTCATTTTACTGAGAAATGCTTGGTTGTTTTTTTCATTTTTATTTTTATTTTATGAAAGTCATCGTATTAGAATCAATCAATTTCATTTAAGTTAATGCTATTATAAATTTGAATGTATATTAGTAAAATATTTTTATTTTTGAATGATTTAAGAATTAAATTTTTATTTATTTTACTCACTTTATTTCTAGTTTTTATTAAAACACATTGTCATATATTCTCGATCTTACAATAATATTATTCTTTAATTTAACAGCATAATTATAATATTATATTATATAACGATAACATATAATTTAATAGTAATAAAAGTTTCTCACATATAAGTTTTGTATAGGCAAATTAACTAAATTTATGAGTGAGGAAAAATAATACTCAAATCCCATTCTTTGATGATGATAGTAAAATTTGAACACACGATCTTTTTTTTTTTTGAATTACGTTTGAGAACCCTTATTTTTAATTGTATTTTCAATTATTATATTATTTTTTTAAAATCAGATCAGGCAAGACCCAAAAGTCTCACCTAATGAAACATTACAATAGAACTATAATTAGAGTCATGAATTGAGATCTCTCTTAACATTTTTCTTTTTGTTTATATATGTTAATGATATTATTAGAATTCACAAAAACTTTTTTTTAATATAGAATTTAAAGATAATTATGATGATTCAAGTCGTGGGCGAATAAATTTAGTTTAAGATATTTTTTTTGATGAATCGATTAAAGATATTTTGGACCAGTTTACGTAATATCAGACTAAATTTTTATTCCAGTAATAGTAATATCTACCTTTTCAGTTGTAACTGTCAAAGATCGAGGACAAAGAAGATTCAACTCGAGTCGCTTGAATTTTATCATCAATATTTTTATCGCTCAACCACCCGAATGATTAGTTTAAAGTATTTATTGATCGGGAAAAGAGTATTTGAGGAAGTAATTGGTTTAAGATTTTGTAAATTAATTAAGATAATTATGGCAGTTTCAACTTCCAAAGAGTAGCCAAGGGTCCTAAAATTTTGAAAAATATAACTTTTATGACTTTATCTAAGTAAGTTTGCTAAATATTTTGAGATCGTCCATTTTGAATTAGTAAAGTGTTTTTTTTTAATCAACGCAGTTCAGATTCGAGTTTCAGTATATATAAACACGCATAATTAGGTAAATTCTTTCTCTTTTGATGTACTCAGAAAAAAATTGTAAAAATTAAGAATTAGTCTCCCAAAATTATTAATTTTTCATAAAAACTTATTTTAAATTTTTAATATATACACTTTGCCCCTCTTAATCACAATTTTTAAATCCGCCCTAAATCAGGAGATAGACGTGGAGAAAATTTAGGAACAGATTAAGCTAGGAGGATTTTAGAAATTATTCAAACGTTACTTTAAAAACTTTCTTTTTCCTCCAACCATTGACTTAGTCTTCAATTATTATTTTTTTATTCATTAGAGCTTCCATAAGAGGAACGAAGCCAAGTTGGCACCATTAAGTTATTTTATTTAAAAAATAAAAAATAAACTTCTGTAGTCAACTTTGTTTAAATTTTAAACATGTTTTGGGAATCAATGAAGATCTCAATACTAATTAAATAGTCGATGCTTTAAAATGCTTTTAGTTGTTTGATATATTATAATTTAACAGTTATATTCAGGACATACACATGTTTATTAGCTTTTTAAGGTACAGATTAAAAAATATTATTTTTATCTACGTCAATTAGACATAAAGGATTCAGAAATAATAGATTCAGAACCTAACACCACCTTTCATATTATACTGACCTTAGTATAAAAACCTTCCATATCATACTGACCTTACACATAGTTCGATATGATAACTACACTATCTTCAGGATATTTTTAAATTCCTATCTTCACGACTCATAATCTTACTCAATTTAAGAGGTATACAACTTATAAAAAAGGTGATAAGATATGTTTTTAATTTATGTTGAATTATTCTCTTAGATTATTGTTTTTATTTCTTTACTGATTTTGTCAAAAGCTGCTGCTACCAAAACTTTTTCGATAACTCTCTGACCTCATGTTATTAACTGATAACGAAGGACATAAAATCTTCTAACAAAAAAGAGCAATATTATTAATTATGATAAAATACTCATCCCACCTCATTCTTTTTCGTGCTCAATTAAATGAATTTGAAGATAACATAAATGGGATGAATTTGAAAAAAAAAAAAAAAGAGATAAAACGAGATAGGAATAAAAAAAATATTAAAACCTAACTCATGTTCAGGAACAGGGTTAGGTTACTTCAGCCTGATTATATTTTTAAATTACTTAAATTTCATTCAATATTCTCGTATTATTTTATGTTTTACAACATATACAACTCTAAATATGTATAATATACATTATATATATATGTGTAATAAATTTTTATTTTTATTTGTTTTTTTATTTAAAAAATTAATTTTTAAATAGACTGAGTGAAAAAATGTTAATTTTAAATTTGATATATCTAAGAAGGCATCAAGTAGGCGATGCATCAAAATTTGAATTTCATGGGACTTCGTACACGTGTCTAATAGTTTCTCCTCCCAACACTACTTAAAAAAGAAAAAATAAAAAAAAAAGTGGCATCCCAAGTTCCCAACCCAACACGTTGCGATCTACTTTTAGTTAGGTTTCTTGGCAATTACTTGAGGTTTCTTACCTGTTCAGATATTAAATGGCAAGTACTTTTTTGGGGAAAGTGATACGATCGGCATATCGTTCTATCCACGTCATTTGACAGTTTCTAACCAGTCGGTCTTTTCAACCGGAGTAAGTGGCATGATCTGCCTATCATTCTGTCCGTGTCATCACGTTGACAGTATCTTCCCAGTCGGTCTTTTCTTACCCGAATCAATTATTTAAGGGGAAAAGGAGGGATCTGTTCCCACTCCTACCCTGAATCAATTTTCCCACTACAACCCTGAATCAATTATTTAAGGGGTAAAGGAGGGATCCATTCCCACTCGCCCAAAGTAGATCTACACTCTCTCCTATAGAGACATCACATAGGTGTATAAGTGAACGAAATGCCTTGTATCGGGAATAGAAATGGCAATTAGAAAGGTTGAATTTTGTACAAGTCTTTGTTAATTTTTTTTATTTAATTCGATGCAGGTAAGTTTTTATTTATTTATTAAATTTATGTAATTTTTGAAATTATGATTTTAAAATTAATTTTTTAAAAAAATTATATTTTTTAAAAAATTATATTTTTAAAATGTGAGTTTAAAATCGTCTATTAAAAATGTAATTTTAAATTAATAACAATTTGGGATGATTTACACAAATCAATTAGTAATTCAAATTTTTGTTAGTTTGAAATCGAACATTCAAAATGTGATTTTAAACTCCCATCTTGAATATGCAATTTCGTTAAAAAATTAATTTTAAAATCTTATCTTAAAAATGCGATTACAAAAACTACATGAGTTTGATAAATAAGTAAAAATTTACTTGATTCAAATTAAATCAAACCCAAACCACATGGGTTTGGTAAAAAAATTGAGAAGGGTTTAGGATGAGGTGTCCTCCCTCCGATCTTGTTTCTGTTTATATTTTATGTCTCTGATTTCATCCCATCTTGTCTAAAGGTTTACCTCACCCTGTTCCTATTCCTCTTGCCCCTACTTTCAATCCCAATTTATATATTTTTTTAAAGTAAGTTAAAATTTTTTTTGGTAAATAAAATAAAAACAATTAATACAAGAAAAAATAATATTAATGTGATATGAAAAATCTTAAAAGTAATTTTATATAATGTAATTTATTGGTAAAACCAATGTAAATAAAGATAATATAAAAAATATATATAAATTAAGCAATGTTATCATTTCCTGATCCCACATTGAACCGATCATATTTTCAAAATTGCATCTTGATTTTGTTTCAATCCTATTTATAAATATCTCATATTTGTCCTATTAAAGGTCGATTACACATACATCATCTTTTTAACAATTATAAAATTCTTCTTAAAATTTTTAAAATTATATTATTTTTTTATTCTTATTAACAAATTGAACTTACTTTCTTTTTTTCTTTTTTTTTTTTATATATAAAAATCTTACGATAAATCTTATTTAATTTATAGTTTGGATGGGATGACCGCGTGCATTTGTGAAATGACAAGACAAGAAAGCTATACCTCCAAACGGTCGTCGGTCTTTTCTACACACGGTCATGACATCGCTTTTCTTTTCGGTCCATTCACATTAAGAGCAATAATTTCCATTGAATCCCAATTTCTTTTGGGAATGTTACGTGTCTTATGTATTTTTATTTAAAAACAATATTTGATATAAAATTATTAATTAATAAAATAATTTTTAAAAAATAATTGATATAATAATAATTAATAATTGTTTTTTATTCAAATAAAAAAAAACATGCATAAATTATAAAACATTGTCCGATCATAAAACTTTTTGAATTTATTTTATATATTATTATTTAAAGAAAAAAAGTAATCACATTCTACCATATAAATTGCTCTCCCACAAAATATTTGTTTAATAATAAAAAAAATACACCTTTTATTAGAATATAAGTGTAAATGTGGGGATCCGAAATAACTCAGTTGATATTTAATTATATACTTTGTTAAAAAATGGTTTATTTAATTACATACTTAATTATAAGATATGGGTCCCAAAATATCTTCTTGTGCAAGCTCGTTCAGCTCTAAGTATTTTAATCTCAAAAATATTCACTTATGTTTTGACTAAAATATCTTAGCGCATTTTTATTATGTTATGCAATAAATTTGAGCAGAAATAAAATGCATATTCTATTTTTTTTAAAAAAAATCAAAATTCAATGACTTATAATAAATAATTATTTTTATAAAATCAATATATTTGAACTCTAAGAGTCAAGATCTATAAAACATGATTCAAATTGAATATTAATTTTTTTTTTTTAAAAAATCACTCCCTTGAAATTTCATTATTTCCCTTAGAAAGTGAAATTTTATTGCTTCAAAAAACCACAGAAAAAATTCCAACTATAATTGGACTTGAGATGTTAAAATAATTAGTGTTAGACTTTATCTTAAATTCAAAGGATTTGTCACAAAGTAAAAGTTCACTTTATTTACTATCCAAAAGCGAAGGTGCGAAGATTAACATTGCTCTTTAGACTATATAATATACCGTTTTGACCATTATATTATATAATTTTAAAAGAAATTTGTTTTTTAAAAAGATTTATTAGAATAACATTGCAAAAATTAATCACAATTATTGTAGAAAAGGCAGATATTTGAGCAACTAGATGGGCTTAGAGCTACTTTGTATTACATTTATTGTCATAATTTCGATTGTCCATGGGCCAGGCTGGGCCACGTGCACTGGCCCAACCCCGATCCTAGTAAACTATTGAATGGTTAGGGCCGGCCCAAATATATCCTGGGCTGCTGGGCTAAGCATCATCCAAGCCCGAAAATTGGTTGACCCTTGAAGTATGAGGCAGTCTTATCCTACAGGTTCAAATGCAGACCAAAATCTGTAATGGAGAGGCCCAATCAATATTGCTAAGCTTTCAAAATTTCCTGTCATGCCAAAACACAATGTAATCTCGTAACCTAGTAAAAAACAGAGTTCCAAAAACAAAGTTTCTCAACTCTGCTGCTCAAATAACAGCTGTCCAATTGATTAGTCTTAATTAGTTAAAATAGATGCTCAAGGGTTTAGGACATGGTTTTTTTTTTTTGGGTCATATCCGATAAAATTTACTACTCAACTCAATTCAATAAAAACTTATCTCAGTTATTTGAAATCAGTTACAGAAATTTTATCTGATCATTTTACTTAGGATTCATATTCATAAAAATTGTCAACTACCTAACACAACCTCCTCCTTTATCTGAACTTACAATCGGTTATGTAATGATATGATACTAAACACAACAATGACAGAGATAGGGGTGCAATTCAGGCGGGCCGGGTTCGAGTTGAGTCATGTCAAAGTCCAACTCAAGTTTTAAAAAGTTAACTCAAATTAGAATTAATCAATATCAGGTTCAATCCGAGTCTGATTATTAATTTTAATTTTTAAGTTTTATTCACAATTTTTAAAATAAATTATTGTATTTTTTCCTATTTTGATTATACAAAAAAAATCCAATAAATTATTCTTTTAAAAGAAACCAAAAACCGTTAACATAATTCCTTCTACACAATTTAATTTAAAAAAAATGTTAAAGGTCACACAAGTTTTAAAAATGATAAAAATATAAATAGTAATTCTTGTAAGGAATTTTTACTAATCTAATGATGAACAATTAAAGTAAAAAAAGTATGAAATTCAGGTTTGAGTTTCTAAAATTTCAATCCAAGCCTTACTCTAATTTAAATTAGATGTGAGTTATTTTGTCCAATTCAAACCCAAAGTTTAAAAATAAAGTCGAGTCCTAAAAAATTTGAGCTAAATTTGGATTGGATCAGGTTATCCCACGTTATCCCACCCAAAAAAATACACTCATAAGCGGAGATATATCCAATTAAATTCAGTCTCATACAATTGAATAAATGAATAATTTTTTTGGTAGAGATGACATCATGACAACATAAAAAACCAAAAGACCCTATGACACTAGCATATATTTCAACTGAATACATATAAAATCCATATATCCACACCCCTTTACTGCATAATCCCACACTTCACTATAAATTTTTATGATTTTTTTTGGGGTGGTTTCAACATTGCCTACACCTGCTCATCAATCACCACTAGACAGTTCTGATCCATCCCTGGCTGCTGCTGGAGAGGGTACCCTTCAATCTCTACTACTTCAGCTTCAACTTGAGGTGGTTCTCTCTCCAGGTTTTCTTCTTGTTGTGTGAACCAAATGATGTTCAGAGGAGGGAAGGCTTGAAGGGTGTGATAAAAATCATAAAACCAGTAGAACAATTGCTGAAGTAGATTCAGAAGTGAATTGAACCAAGGAGAAATGCATATGATGATGGGGATGGCAGTCCAAGAATATGGGTGTGGCAGAAATATTGAGCAGAGCAATGAAATAGCCAGAGGAGCTGAGAAATCTCCAGCTTGCAATTGAATTGAATCTATTGTAATATGGAGAGGGAGTTTGATGGAGATGAGGAGGAAAAGCAGCGTGGAAATGATTATAAGAAGTAAAAATGCAATCTTCCCAACTGAAAGCCGACCAGTCTTCCATAGATCATCATAATGAACCCAAGAGTTCAATTGGAAATGTAAGAGCTTGAAGATGAGGTATAATATTGATAGAACAACATACCTTAGGTCGATATAGCAATACATTCTTCTGTGCCTATTTTTTGAAACAATAAACTCAGAGAAGTTTAGATTGCCGTATTTGCCTTTGTGCGTATATATAGCCAGGGGTTCATATATATGTATATATTTATATGTATGGACATTTGGTTAGAAGATATGATAATAAATCCATCAAAAAGTCATATGGTTTGATGGTGACGTGAACTGGCTGAACTGGTTAAACTTGTTAACTGGTCCAGATAACGCGTGGACGCATGAAACAGAGAGAGAAACCCAAGAAATAGTTAAAAAGTTAAGGCTTAAGGGGTCAAATGGGTTCAACAGCAGATGGGCTGGTGGAGAGAAGGATGGTCCAACTTTTACAAAGATGAAAGACTTTGTTGGAGGAAACTTCTACGTTGGTAGAGTGAAATAAACTTGCATTTTGGTAGAGTGAAATTATTGTCTGTCGCGACAGGAAAACTGTTAATAGTTATTTAAATAAAAAGAAGAAAAACATTTAGTAGTTATTTTAATTATATAATAGTGAATCAAAAGTTAAAGTAACTAAAGTATGTCTGGTTAAATCTATTTATTCTAAGGAATAATTTTTTTTTTTCGATTCAACGATGAGGAGAGAGAATTAAACTTACGTCGACTGTGCGAGAAATAGACATTTGCATCACTTGGGTAGAACCTCGATTCTCATCACTCCAAAGATTTTATTTGAACAAAAAACAATAAAAACCTTTTAGGAAGAAAGATTTCTATAAGGAATAGAGGGAATTACTGTTTGAAGGTTCATTCAATGAATAAAAAAAAAGAAAAATGTATTAGATTCAAAGAAATTTGTAACAATTGTGACTTGTTACATCTCTAATATATGTAAGAAACAATTGTGGCACAAACCAAGAATGTATTTCACCAATTGATGCTGACTTAATTGGTGACACAAGTAAACTATTTCTAATTCTGTGTCATGAATCTTAATTCCATGGCCCGAAATTTTATATGTTTTCTTTTAAGACAGAAAATGAATTGTTTCACTCTCAGGGTCAGGGAATTGAACCAAAGAGTTGCAGTAGTATGAATAAGCAATATGAAGGTTGACTCAAATAAATAAATATACAAAGATAAAGTAAAGCAAATCAGCATGAAGGTGAGAGTAACTCAAAACAAGATAATATTGTTTCTGTACACCAGGAAGCCATTCAAACTTAATGGGAAGACCTGCAAATTCCATTTCACCATTCAGGGTTTTGCTTACTTTAAGAATCATATATAAAACATGGTGGCCTACCAATACAAGGTGGGTTTATATATGTTTAATTTGTAATTTACACTTTGTCATAATAAGTCCAATTGTATATTTTTGACAACAAAATTAATAGAATTGCAGCACAACACTTGAATGAGAATTGGTTAATTAGATTTCACTGGGTCTGCGGAATCTAATCATCATAACATGTACAAATCAAAACGGCTGCAATCTAGACACGAATCATGTTTGAGATTCAGTACATGCGCGTGTATACACTTAAGAAAAAGTTTTTTCTCTCGATCGTTGTACTAAAAGAAAAAAGAAAACGGAAAAAAGAGAGGCTGCAATCTCTCTTTTTCTTCAATTAAATTTTTTCAATTTGTCTAATTACCATTAGATCAAATTCAATGCACTTGCTAAACAACTTACTATATCTATATTTTAGTAGGTGGTGTGAAAAAATTATTCCAATGCATTTCTTAAAAAGTTCCTATAATTTAACTTTGTAAAAAACTTAGTCAAAATAATATAGCTATATTTTGAAAATGATAGTTGAGAAGAAGAATGATGTCGTACTAAAAAATAACATTTGAATATTAGAGTAAAAAAAAAATAAAAAATTAGCATTTTGATTACAGTAACAAAGCTTAAATTTAAGTTTAACGTGATTCAAGGAATTTTTTGCACCGGAGATGCTCCTATCCCCCTTAGATGAAGGGTAGGGAAAAATTAAGAGCGAAAGAGAAATTACATTCCAAAATTACCATTATTTTTTTTTTGAAAGTGACATAAATACCCCCACTTTATATATGTTAGAAGATTACTATTTTGCCCACCAGCCACCCATTGTCTTCTTTTTTTCATCATCTTTTTCTCTCCTCTCTTTCATCTATAACTCAACTGGCCTCTAATAATGGATTGTACATATACACATATATATGAACACTAATTTTTTTTAAAAACAATAAGTAAAAATACCCTTCTGAAAAATGGCTTCAATGCTTATTGATATATACCATTACCATATATATGAAAAGATTGAAATGACAATTGTTGTGCAATGCTTGGAGAGATTGCCTTATAAAGTTTGATTTTTCTTTGGCTTTGAGTTGGAATATTCCACTATTCCAGAAGAGGAGATCCAGAGACTCTCTTGTTTCATTTAGCTTTCATGCTGGATCTACATATAAGCATAGTATCCTTTATAGACTCAGACTTTCAGAGAAAAAGATTGAAAATTACTGGAGTTCTCCATTTACAATGGATGGTAAAGGTTTATACAGGGTGCTTATATTTTTTTTTTTGTAAGATGACAAAAGGGGCCACTACCAACTAAAGCAATGGGAAGCTTTGTTTTTGTTCATGTTTCTATTTTTTTTTTTTTTTTAATGTTTTCCTCTAATTAAAACCTTAAATTGTGTGTAACTTGTTAATATAAAAGTGAGTAATATTATGAGTCTCAAATTTCAATACTAAATTTCGTATTTTAAGAGCATATTCGGTGATGACTTAAATCATTACTCAAATTTAAATTTGAGGCAAAATTTATATAAATCTTCTCTAGTAGTTACTCAGAATAAGACTGAAATAGGATTTTACTTAAATCCAGATTCAAATCAGTGCATCTATATTTATAAACTCAAATTTAAGTCAGCATTAATGAAGAACATGATATTCAAATTCAATTTTTATTTAAATTTTGACTTAAATTTGTATAAAAATTTGAGTCATCACTGAAAATGCTCTAAATGACATGATATTAAGTCATTGGTCAATCATTAAATAATATGTCTATACACCACTAATGATTTGATGTCATATTATTTGAGATGCAACATTTGGTACAAAAACTTAGAATATTTAGTGGTGTTGTATAAAAGTCATTTTTTCTTCTCTATAGACAATATTTGACAAGTAATCCACATGCTAATTAATTCATCACATAATTGTTAATTTTTTTCCCTAAAAAGTTTTTTTTTTTTTTAAAAGAGTAATGGGAAGAGAAAAGATAGAAAAGGGAAAAACTGGAAGAGAAAAGTATCATGCTCTTTATGCAATATTAAAGCAGTATGGGATGCTTGCAAATTTGCAATGATACATAGACGACAATGATAATGGCCTAAACTGCTCTGAGCCACCTGCTCACTCCCACTCCATATATATATATATATATATATATTCAAGAGAAAGAAAAAAGAAGGTAGAACTATAGGGAGAAACTCCCATAAGATCCTGTCTAAGAAGCTGCAGAATTTCCTTGGCAAGATCATCCAAAATGCAGATGACAGTCTCAACTTGATGTCCCTGACTAGCAAGACAGTCTGCACTCCTACTTCCCTCTCAAAGAGTGTGGAGCATCTTTCATCCACAAGGTTATGCCAGGAGGTTTCTACAGTAAAGATTTCCCTCGGGCTGAGTGCTATTGTCTGCATTTTTGAGAAAGTTCACTGCCACTTTCAAGTCTGTTTCCACTATTAGTATTGGAAAATTGCAACTTCCCAGCAATGCTTAATCCCTGCCTGATTGCCTACAATTCAAAGTGGTAACATCACAAAGTCCCAGTCCGGCTTTAGAGAGTCCAATCCATCCACCATTATCATTTCTTACTAAGCTTCCCACAGGTGCACTATTAGGATTGAACCTAATTATTTTCACCCATCCTTGAGCGAAAAGGATCAAGAGACATATCTGGGGGTAGTTACACTTAATCTGATTCAGGTACTTTTCCTTCACACCAAAAAAAAAAAAAAAAGATGTGATCTCTCTCAGAACAGTGGCGGTCTATTTGGAAATGTTTCAAATATATGCAAAGTTTCTCATTTTCCATTGATACCAGACGGTAGAGACAAAGAAATGAGGCTATTAGATATCAGGCCAATTAATAGGAATATGGGACTGGTTGGTAGTGAGAAGTATGTCCTGATTGACAAGCAAAACAACAATTTTCATTTTCTGGGACGTTTTTTAGCTTCCAAATCCAATTCTAAACATTAGAAGAAGTGTTTGAATTGTGCTGGTGGAGTATCGGGTAAGCAGTTTCGGATGTAAGTCTACCACCACCAAAATGTCTTCAGTACATTTTAACCTGGTTGAGGGTATATAAAGGAATTGGGATTCCTAGAATAAGATCCTTGACCTCTTGGAGGTTGCTTTTTCTAATTCTAAAATATCCCAGGTCCCATTGCTAATGATGTTACTGACTTTCATAAACAGGTCATTCTGATCAATGTCATGATCAAAAAGCTCTCGAAGAGGCTTCTCCTGTCCAAATATCAAACCACAGAAATTTTTCGTGTTCGAATTCTCCAGGAAACACTTCTTTCCAAGGCTTTTATAATTTTTTTTATAAATACATTCCCAGGTAAATGAAGCAGAAGACACGGGGGTATAACTAAAGATGTCAGGATTTTTGAGATGCCTAGCTTCAAAGGTTATCTCCCACAAGGCAATATCTATAGTGTTAGTTTTCCAACCAGCCTTGGCTAGAAGAGAGGTATTCAATAACTTGGCAGATCTAAGGCCAACACCACCATATTTCTTTGGGTTAGTAACAGTCTCCCTATTAACAAGACAAGGGCTATTTCAATTAGGGTCATTAGACCACAAAAAGTTCCTGTTTAATTTGTCAAGATTGTCATTCTCAGCAAGTTACATACAAGTGAGGCCATAGCCCTAGGCCTCCTTTTATAGATTGGTGGCCTATCAGTGGCAAAAAGGGAGCAAAAGTATATACATAGAAGATCCTTGATAAACCAACATATGCATTAGCAAAGGGAAAAAAAGGACAACATAATATATATACGGGCAAATTATACTTACCTCCCCTGAGGTTTCTGACAATTACAGAAACCTCCCCTATAGTTTTAAAAATAACACTGACCTCCCTTCTGCTTTAATGTCTGTAACAAAAACCTCCCTCTGTTAGTCAACCGTTAGTTGACCAAACGGTTTAAGATGATGTCATCTTCTACTTTTTCCTAAATACCAATTTTACCCTCATCATACTACCTTTTCTTTATTCCCTCTTAACCATCCATTTGCCGCCGGGACGGCAATCAACGCGCTAGCGTTTGATCTTTGACCGAACAATCTATCAACGGTAACATCAATGCCACGTCACAAACCGTAGAAGCTCATCCAATCGTTCCTCTTATCTCTCTACAGAGCTTGTTTTTTCTTTCCTCTTTCCGGCAACGAACCTGTTGGATCTTCCTTCGCTGTCCATTTAATTTCGATGGCTTGAACCCCTCTCTCTGTATATGTATTTATAGTTATATATACCTATATGTATATATCTGATTATTGGGCCCAGAAAAATGGAAGAGAGCTTCTTCGATTTGGTGGATTTTGTGAAGAAATTAACCAGCGGTTGTGGAAACATTCGTCGATATCTTGCTATGTGCAGTCCCGATATGGGTCGCGGTCATGATCGGCCTGGTTATCGGATGGTCTTGGAGCCCTCGGTGGACGGGTCTGGTCTTGCTCGGGTCTGGCCCTCCTCTCCATCTTATTATCATCTCTGTCAATTTCTCTACAGGCCAGGGCCACCATTGATAAAAATCAACACCACCGCCAATGGCATCATCACCACCAAATTTACCCTTTGAGTTTACTCATTTTAACAAAATCTTTTTTTTTTCCTATTTTCTCTCTCTGCAATCTTTCTTATCTTCTCTCTCTCTGAATTACTCCACCGCCATACCCCAATTTCAAGCCTGATCTTCTCTATCAGAGGATCGGACGGCTGTGGTGGGAGTGGGAGATCAATGGCTTCAGCTAAACTGCAAAAAGAAAAAAAAAACAGAGATTGAAAGTTTGAATTGGAATATATTAACAGATCCAAAAATAAATTGAAAAGTTCAGATTTTATGCCAAGAATTAGCTTGAAATTAATTGGAAAATGATTGAATCAAGTTGTAAAAAATTCGGATTATGCAGATGAGAGAAATCGAGTGGTATGTGCCGTAGCATCCTTCACTGATCGTCCCTCACCAACCCCCAGCCCGCTTTCACGTTCTTCATCTTCAAAAATGACAATACAATGTTAGACGCCAACGTAGAGACCAGCTTCCTCCTCTAACATTTCCACTCTTTAACCAGTTCCAATCTATGGCCTCTTTTGCAAACCCTTCTTCTTTCTGTTTCTCCTCAAAACCTTGCACGCAGTCCTCTCTCTCTGGATCCAACTCTCGCGACTTATTTCTCCGATACCAGAATTCCAACGGGATTTCTCTCCGGTCTTCTTTCGTTTCGTCGCGTTCTCTTGAGTTGAATCGGCCCAGTATTTCTGTGTTGAATGCGGATCGAATGCGATTGGGTTTGTGTATTTGTGATTTGTTTATGGGTATGTAAAATATGGATGTGAGGGTTTGTGATTTGTTTATGGGTTTGCAATAAGATGATGTGGGTTTCATTGAGTTCTTGATTTCTTCTCACATGGTGGATCTAAAGCATCGTGATGCCGCCATTACTGGGATGGCTCGATTCGAACACAGCAGTTGGTGGAGGTAAACTGATGAAGTGCTTGAACAACACCAAATGGGATCAATTTCTTTCCCCTGCAATTCGTGGGCCTCTTGGTCTTGAATAAGAACATCAGTTGGCTCCCACTCCCAAGAAGATGTGATCAGAATCCTAGTCAGCTCGGTGGTGTTGTCGATGGCGGTAGTGACGATAGTGGAGGTAGTGGGTGGAAGGAAGGGGAGGGAGAGAGAATGGCGTCGGTGGAGGTGGTGGTGGAAAGGAAGGGTTATAGGTTTCCTGTGGTGGGTGGAAGGAAGGGTAGTTTTGTCATTTAACCATAATATGTAAGGGTAACTTAGTAAATGAATCTAATCCGTTAACGTCGTTTGGGGACAAATTCTGACAGGGGGGACAGTGTTATTTTTGAAACCATAGGGGAGGTTTCTATAATTGTCAAAAACCTCAGAGGAGGTAAGTGTAATTATCTCTATATATACATATATATATATATATATATATATATATATATATATATATATATATATGACGAGCCTTTCAATACAACAAAGACAAGAATGATATTCCATCACCAGGCTACGCTTGTGCGCCTCCATTTCTAAATCAGGGCATACAATTCCATGAGTTTCAGGTGATGTCTCTGGGTTGATGTCATCTGCAGCGTATGCTGCAGAGATGAATACATTCAATTCAGAACTGTAATGAACATAGTCCGCACCCAACATAGAAAGCTGTTGAACATATTGGAACTCCAAGCAGAACACGAGGAAAGCAATATGATAACTAGGAAGGCATACCAGAAGAGCACTTGTGAGAACAGAAGTGAGATAATCAATGACACAGTGAGTGGTAGAGAAATCTCATACTCCTATGTGCAATTCATTTGATTTTGTACGACCTGTACAAGTGACAATGTCGATCGTTGTCCTTAATTCTCGCATAGGATAGATTGCGAGTCGCGACAGTAAAATTGGTACTTTAAATTTGAGTATTTATCTATGATCTATGTGAGTCTCATAAAATGTTCAAATTTAAGTTGGAGGAATTATCCAACTAATTTTTTTTCTTATTTATATGGCAGCTGGTCCTTCCTAAGGCAATCAATAAAAGCAACTACAACAGGTCACAAGTTATATTGTTTATTTAATTATTTTGTAGAGTCAGCCAGCTAGAGGCAGCGGTAATGTTATTATATCATGACTTGGTGGTTACAGTTAAAAATGGTAAAAACATTTTTTTTTATATATAAGAATAAAATTACGTACATTTAACATTTTTCACATTCTGCAAGGAAATAAGTTGTGTATTAAACTAATCTTCTATATTTATTTAGAATGAATAATTTAGAAGAATGTTACTGAAGAGTTTCATTTAATAATTTGGGGAGTTTGAAAAAAATTTGGAAAGTTTGAAAATTACAAGAAAGTCTTTCATTTACCAAATTTAGTTTTATCCATATTAAACACAGTACGTAGCTTAAATAGATTTTTTCACAAACTAATCCTCTTTCAACACATTTCTTATGCTCACTGTTTTTTTTTTAAATATAAAACTAATTTCAAACCTATATTATTGTGTACAGATTTAGAATATATATATATATATATATATATATATATATAATACATGAGAGAATTTTATGTACAAAGACAATTAACTTTCAATTATATTCGACTGACATTTCTGACTTACAGGCTAAGAAAACAGATTAAGTGCCATAGTTCATACGTGAGCTGACCTTCTGTTGGGAGACAAGAAATAAAAGTCTTTTGTCTGTGGAAAAGGGTAATGGTGGATATTTTAATTCATAACAACAAAATTTTGAATAATAAATAAAATAATTAACTAGTGATTTGTTTTCTGATCAATTACCGGAAAATCAGTAGATGTGGGAAATATTGGCATTTTTGTTTTCATTCTTTCTTTTTTTTTATTATTATTAAAACAATGAAAATAATGAAGATTTCGAAAATAGATGTGTTTTTGGTTCATTTTTATTTTTTTAATAAATTTAAAATTTTGAAAACACAAAAATTACTTTTTCTTTCCTGATTTTCACTTGCCTTCTCTTCCTCATAACAGGGTTGATTCTAGATTTTGGTAAAGAGTTTTGGAAGGCTTATCCATGCTCTTTTTCTTTAAAATCTCATTAATTATATTAGTTTTTTTCTTTTCACGTGAGAATAACTAGTTTGACTAATCCAAAGCTCGAGAAAAAACACACAGAAAGTTTACAACAGCAAAGTTTCCTACCAACATCTTTGTTTACCTCATCTATTTTGTTTGTATCACCAACGTTGTCAATGACGGATATAATTATCTGTGTGTGTGTGTGTCTCTATATATATATACACACACATATATCTCCCTCTTCATTTTTATTCTGGTTGCTTATGAGATTTTGCAAACAGGAACCTGAACAGTATAGAATGGTTTGCAGCCAGTGACGGATTTGGGGTTGGCAAGGGGCCGGGGTCACCGCTCCACTAAAAGTTTGCCAATTTTTTTCGACTAATAACTTATTATAATTTAAAAACTATCTCTTCTAGAATTTTAAAATCTCCATAATAATCTTCCCATATATATTTTTGGCCCCCTCTATAAGTAGCCTCTGGATCCATCATTGGCTGTCACTACTGAGGTGATCCATAACACACTTTGTATCAACGATAAAAATAATCTTTTTTAAATTCAGACAGCAAGAAATTCTTGCACGAATTAGGTTAATTGAACTGATTTATAAATCTTATAATCATACATTGCTATGTAAATAAGATATTACTTTTGTATTTCTTAAAATTCAAGCATCTTATCAAAATAACACGATATTATAAACCGGATCTATCCATACAAAAAAAGGTCATAAGACACAATTGTGGGAGAGATTGATGTCACGGATTCTAAATGAAATACAAACCAGCAATCATAGAACCCCGGTTAATTCGAGTCTTCAAATTAGCCTTAGCTGAGGGGCAACAATCTCCCCCTTCCCCGCCCCAAAAAATTAATTATTTCCTATTCTCAATAAAAAAATTCAAATATACTATAACCTTTCAATTTATACTTCTGCTCGACCCGCTTAATGAAATTTTTACCATTTTGTTTTTTATGTATTCTCTATTTAATTATTTATCAAAATTATTATTAATTAATATTAAAATCCTATTCTTCTTGAATTTTAAAATTTGTAATTTAACATTAAAAACAAAGTTGTTCTTTCTCAAATAAAATTTTGGCGCCATCCTTGATTCAAGTGGTAGTAACAACTTTAGAATTTTCAAAAGCAGCATTACTATCATTTGCAAGATGGATATAATTCCGTCTGATATGATCTCGAGAAATAGGGGTGTTTATTAAAAAAAAATTATCATTTATTGAACAACCTTATTTTGATAAATAAGATTGAATCTACCTTATAATTAACAATTTTTTTTTACCCTATTTCCTCATTTAAGGTAAGAAAATGGATTATAATACATTTTTTATTACAGGAACCATCTGGTATCATTACAATAGAAGATTTTCATTCCTCACTTATAATAAGTAATAGTTTTTAATCCATGATCCAAACTTCACACACAAGAGAGAGAAAAGTTGATATATATATATATATATATTGTAATAAATTACAACGATAGTACTGCATCCACTAAAATCTTGATACACAACTATATATTATATATATATATATATATAGGTAAATATGATCATTTACTGGAATATTTTTATGCATGTCCATAAATTACTTCCAGATATTCATGATCCGAAGTTGGCTGCTCACTCAGAAGGAAGTATTCATCAACTTATCCAACTCAGGTCGAGAATGGGGGCTGCTTGGGGGTTCCAAAGTCGGCTGCTGATCACTCAGAAGGTAGTGTTTGTCAACTTCATTTAATTCAACTCCAGAATCAGTGGTACTGCCTGGTTCAGCAATGGAGGTTTCTTGGTGCTGAGTTTTGCATATGATTATGAAGGTATGGATTTTTTGGAGATGGCGATTAAGCATGTCTAAAATTGAATGTAACCAAGGGGAAATGCAAAAGCAAATGATGTACACATACCAGAAGTGTGGCTGGGGAAAAAGAAATGAGGCTAGCAATGAAACTGTAAGAGGCCAAGAAAAGTATAAATTTCCAAATTGCAGGCGAATGGGTTCTGCAAAAAGGGTAACGACGAGAGAGATCTCGACGAAGAAGACAAAGAAGAGGAAGAGGAATAGGAAGAAGGTGATGCAGCTATTTTTGACTCGTCATGGATTTGTCCGTTGGTGCGTACCTGAAAGAGCTGACATATAAAACAAAGCCACCGGGAAAGGTTCCGGTGGTAACCTCTCCGATAGTTAAATTAGTTTCTTTTTCTTTTATCAAAGGTTGAGCCTTTAATAATTTATAATTCAGATGCAGATCCTTTTGTACATACCTCCTGTTCGATATTTATAGTATGAAGAAGTATTTAAATGTGTCTGACAAGCGGTGGATGTCATGTTCATCGTAACTTTCCATTTGATGGCTCCCTTTACACGTGTACTTGTAGAAATGGTCCTCAACCCTGCATCT
Source organism: Nyssa sinensis (assembly GCA_008638375.1). Taxonomy (NCBI): domain Eukaryota; kingdom Viridiplantae; phylum Streptophyta; class Magnoliopsida; order Cornales; family Nyssaceae; genus Nyssa; species Nyssa sinensis. The sequence continues at coordinate 41,449,524 of CM018046.1, forward strand.
CTGTTTTTGCAGGGCTAGGGTTCACCGCCTGTCAGACTATAGTAAAGTAATCATGAGAATGATGTCATTCCTTTTTGTCGTTATTTGTTCCCTTGTTTTGAGATCGGTACACTGGAGTGGACATCGGTATACCCTCTCTGCCTTAGAATGCGAGTAGAGCTAATCTTTATATATGTGTTTAGATCGTTGATTAGGTAGAACATTTTATGACGTATCAGTTACTCCCCCCTGAAGCCTTAGTTCTGTAAATGTGTACAGAACTTTGGTTTTGTTTTTAGGGTTTTTCTGAGGGATGACGTGTACAGCCGTTTGAATCATATTTCGAGGGGTTTGTAGCCATCATGTACAATTACCACGCGTCTTACGGCTTTGGTAACTGGAATAATTAATAACATAGCAGTCCTGTTAATTAATTTGCTTTGAGATTCGAACGGCTGTTCGTACCGTTTTGTGTGAAGTATTTAATGATGAATCTTTTTATAAAAAATGTGGATGGTTTATTTTGAACCTGTTTTGCAATTGCTCCAATCCTCTCAAATAGTTGAGTGACTTCTAAACAGCTAGTGCGATTTCCGGCAACCCGTCAGAGTTCCTCCATTCTTGACAGTCTTCTTCTTCTTCTCGACTGGTAATTTCATTTTTCCTTTTTCTCCTTTTTCTTTTCACTCTGTTTTCCTCCCAATCTATTTTGCTATAATGTCTGATCCGAATATAGAGGAGATTAGAAGCGAGTCTGAGGCTATCGAAAAAGATGGCCCTTCCTCATCTCCTACTACTTCGTCTTCTCCCTCATCTAATGCTTCTCTAGAGTCTAGTGATGTGGTTAGTATATCCACTAGGGAGAAGGGAGCGAGTGCCATGACGAAGGGGATTTTAAAAGCCATTATGAAAAAATTTAATTTTCCAAAAAATATTACCTGTAGGGTTCCCAAACCTACGGATCGCCCCTCTGGTATAAAAAGGGGGGAGATCTGTGCATATCTCGAGTGGTTTGAGATGGGTGTTCGCTTCCCTTTCCATCCCCTCTTTATAGAATTTTTTATTTGGTATAACATCTGCCCTGCCGAACTCAATGTAAACAGTTGGCGGCAGCTTTTAGCTTTCATAGTGTTAGGGCATTTAAATAAGGTCCAGGTAGATTTGGACCTTATCCACAGTCAGATGGAACTGAAACATCTGAGTGCGGAAGAGCTCTATTATACTTGCTTCGATCAGAGGTTTAGACCTCTGACATCGGTACCCTCTTCCAACAAAACGTGGAAGAAATGGTACTTCTTCGTTGGAGGAGGTTGGGAGCAGGAAGATTATGAAGGCAAAATTAGTATTTTTCTTCGGCACTCCAGCCCGAAGGGTGAGTATTTTTAAAGTTTGTGCTTTCAATTTGTTGCCTGATCGTTTAACTATTTTAATGAATGTTTTGTTTGCTATGTCGTTTTGCAGATAAAAGAAAGTGGAAAAGAGCTGAGTTCACACCTGAAATCGAAGACGGGTATCGGCGTATTTTAAAACTAGTTCTTCGACCACATTACCAAATTCTTTCACCTCGAAATTTAATGGAGGCCGGTCTAACCAAAGAGGAAGCTGCAGCGGTGAAAAAGAGTATTTTATCTGCATGCGCCCCTCCTCTTGTGAAAGCAAAGGATGCAGGTCCTTCTGCTGCCCCTCCGGCGAAAAAGAAGAGAAGGATCATCTCTCGGGCCAATAGGGAAGCTGCCCGCCCTGCTGCTTCTATTGCTGATGAGGTATCCAGACCTGAGAAAGATCAGGATACTGATGTGCAACAGCCAACCAAGACTCTGGGGACTGAGGATGTCCCAGCTCCAACCGGGGTATCGCAGTCGATCGAGACGGCTAGGTCATCTATGCCCATTCAACAACCAGATGTTGAAGGTACCAACGTGGTTCCGTCACATCCGTTTGAGGCCTCTTCAGGAACCGATGCGATGAAGTTGGCGTTGAAAGCGGCTTTACCACCAGGGTTTCCTGGTCAAAGCACAAGACGAATTCTGGGCGACCTTATGCTGGGCTATACCAGGGTAAGTTTCGCTCATAGATTTTGCTTTGTTAGTTTATTTGTGGAGTTTTTATTTTTGTAGGGACTTCGGGCTGTGGGCATTCTGATGGATCGCGACGATCAAATACAGAAGATCAGTGACCTTGAAGGGGAACTAAAGATAGCTCGTTCCGAGCTGGCAACGACCCAGTCAGAATTGAAGGCCACCAAAGCAGTACTCTCGGCTGCCCAGTTAGACGTGCAAAGTGCTCAATCGTCACTAAAGGCTGCCCAGTCCGAGCTCGAAGTATCCCGAGCTAAATGCAAAACTTTCGAAGCCAAGTGTGAAGAACTTAGCAAAGATCTTAATATGGCGAAGCAGGGAACAGAGACTTTGATCGTTCAGAGGTCAAAGCTGAATAAGCAGGTCACTGATTTACAAAGTAAGCTTAAGGAAGTAGAGGCTTCCGAGGTGAAGAAGATAGAAGAAGCCAAAGTGACCATGAAAGAGGCCACTAAAGCGAGCATGATGGAGATTTTAAAATCCATGGGGAAGGTGCTCTCGGACTCTGGTTACTATCTATGTCTGAAGAGGGTTCAAACGTTGTATCCTGATCTGGACCTCTCCAGACTGGATGAAGTAGAAGTCACTGATTCTCGTCCGACCTCCACAGAAGCTGAAGTGTTTGATGGCGGGGTCCCTTCATCCTCGGTGCCTTCAAACCAGCCGAAGTAGATACATTGTTGTTGTTGTTTTTTTTTTTTTTTTGTGGTTGTACTTTAAAAATTTTAGAAATGGGAAACAATAGTTAATGTTTGAATTTCGTTGGTTTTATCTAAGTTCTGAATGCCTGGTAGTCCATACTGAAGTAGTGTGTTTCAACAAGTAAAGAAGAATATGTGTAAAGACGAATATGACTATTTTAATTTGTTTTGGACATAAATCAAACGATCATGAATCAAGATATAACAAACATGTCTCCATTTATAATAAATATGTAACTCTAACCTGGTTTCATTGGAGGTGGACCAGGTCGGTGAGGGGTTCGTGATTTTGAGATCAGGTTTGTAGACCAATAATTTTACCTGGAACCATATTTACAGTATTTATGCTAGTAAGGGCTTTTATGTGTTTTTTGAAACTAGGTCCGTAGACCAGTATCTTCACTTGGAGCCATACCTACAGCACTTATGCTTGTAGGGGCCATTGAGATAGAAAAAGTTGGTAGACATTTTGTGTTTGATAAGATATATCACCTGAAGGATAGGAATAGTTTTATTGATAGTATTTTCTCAGGTGCTCAATGTTCCATGGTCTGGGAATCGGTTTTCCGGCCATATCTTCCAACCAGTAAGTCGTAGGCCTATTAATCTTCACAACTTTATAAGGTCCTTCCCAATTTGGGGATAACTTTCCCATTGTAGGCTCCTTGGTATTAGGGAAGATCCTTCGCAGAACCAAATCACCTAATTCAAATGTTTTTACTCTTACCTTCTAATTAAAACTTTTGGTCATCCTTCGACGACATTCTTCCATTCTGATTGCAGCCTGTTCTCTTTTTCCTTCTAATAAGTCAAGGTTCTCGGTTAACTGAAGATGATTAGCTTCCTGGTTGAAGGCTTCAGTTCTCAACGTGGGCATACCGATTTCTACAGGAATGACCGCCTCGGTCCCATAAGTAAGTGAGAATGGTGTTTCCTGAGTGGAGATTTTCCTTGTCGTTCGGTAGGCCCAAAGTACACCGGGGAGCTCTTCTACCCATTTTCCTTTTGCTCATTCTAACCTCTTTTTGATGCCACTTAATATTGTATGATTAGTCACCTCGGCCTGCCCATTTGCCTGTGGATGTCCTGGTGAGGAAAAATGATGATTGATATGGAGATCGTCACAGAATTTTCTAAATACTTTTCCTATAAACTGGGTGCCGTTGTTTGATATGATAGTTCGTGGCACTCCAAACCTGCAAACGATATTTCTCCATGTAAAATTCTTTACATTCACCTCGGTAATGTGAGTCAATGGCTCTGCTTCTGCCCATTTGGAGAAATAATCAATAGCGATTAGCAAATATCTCCTGTTTTGAGGGGCCTTTGGCAAAGGTCCTAAGATATCCATCCCTCATTGGGCAAAAGGCCAGGGACTTGCAATGGGCGTAAGTTCCTGCTGTGGTAGATGTTGATATGAAGCGAAACGCTGACATTTGTCACATTTTTTCACGTATTCTCGGACTTGATTTAGCATACCAGGCCAGTGATAACCATGGGTTAACGCTCGATGTGAGATGGTCCTGCCACCATTGTGATTGCCACATATCCCTTCATGGATCTCGGCTAGTACATACTCCGATTCTTCTGGAGATAGGCACCTCAGTAGGGGTTGGGTGTACGACCTACGGTAGAGTTGCTCATTTAAAATTAGGTACCGAGCTGATCTGATCCGTAGTTTTCGCGCTTGATTTCTGTCGTCTTGAAGTTGCCCTTCTTTCAAATATCTGAATATAGGAGCCCTCCAGTCCTGACACTATTCCGAGATGTAAACATTTTGGACATCGTCAATGCTGGGGCGATCTCGGGAGGAGATAGATAATTCTGAGTCTCCTTTGGTACCGAGGTGAGAGGCCATATTTGCTAAGGCATCCGCTCTCGTGTTCTATCTTCTCTCTATTTTGTGAATACAGAAAGTGACAAATGATTGTTTTAGAGAGTTTAATGTTTCAGCATATTTGATCATTCTTTCGTCTTTTACTACGAATTCACCCAGAACTTGGCCCACTACTAATTGTGAATCAAAGAAGGCTTCGAGGTCACGAGCCTCATGTTCTATGGCTAGTTGCATGCCAAGTATTAATGCTTCGTACTCGGCTTCATTGTTTGAAGCTCTGAAACCCAAGGTAACCGCCTTTTCTGTGGTAATACCGTTAGGAGATCTGAGGATAATACCAACCCCGGAACCTTTATCAGTTGAAGAACCATCCACATATAGTTGCCATATGGCCATAGTTGGGTTAGCCTCTAATTTCTGTTTCAACGCTGGAGTGAATTCGATAATAAAATTTGCTAAAGCCTGAGCTTTAATGGCAGTCTGAGGTGTGTATACTATGTCGAATTCTCCCAGTTCTATTAACCATTTCACAAGACGACCTGAAGTTTCGGGTTTGTGTAATATGGCTTTTAAGGGGTATGAGGTTGGAACTATAATTGAATGGGATTGAAAATAAGGCCTGAGTTTTCTGGCGGATATAATTAGTGCAAAGGCTAACTTCTCTACCTCAGGATATCGTTTTTCTGATCCCAGAAGTGCTTTACTTACGTAGAATATGGGTTTTTGAATCCCTTTCTCCTCTCGAAGTAGCGCAGAGCTTACTGCATTCTCAGATACCGCAAGATATAAGAGAAGCTTTTCTCCTTTCTTTGGTTTGGATAACAGCTCTGGAGATGCCATATACGTTTTAAGTTCCATAAAAGCTTTGTCGCATTCAGAGGTCCATTCCAAGACCTTATTCCCCCGCAGAGCTTTGAAGAAAGGAAGACAACGGTCTGTGGACCTTGATATGAAGCGATTCAATGCCGCAATCCGGCCATTTAATGTCTGCATATCCTTCCTGGACCTCGGTGGTTCAAGTTCTGTCAAAGCTTTGATCTGGGAGGGATCGGCTTCGATGCCTCGCTGTGAGACAAGAAAACCTAGAAACTTCCCACGGCTGACCCCAAAGGTACATTTGGATGGGTTTAACTTCATCTTATGTTTGTTCAAAATGTCGAATGTCTTCTTCAAGTGTTCAACGTGGTCCTCCTTTTGCTGACTCTTGACTAGCATGTCATCAATGTAAACCTCCATCGTGTCGCCGATTAGAGGTGCAAACATTTTATTGACCAAGCGTTGATATGTGGCTCCAGCGTTTTTAAGGCCGAAAAGGCATCACTTTATAACAGTACAAACCTCGTTCAGAGATGAAGGACGTTTTTTCTTGGTCGGGAGGATACATTTGAATCTGGTTGTATCCGGAATATGCATCCATGAAGCTCATCAATTCATAGCCAGCAGTTGCGTCAACGAGTTGATCAATTCTCAGGATAGGGAAGCTATCTTTTGGGCAGGCTTTGTAAAGATCAGTGTAGTCAACACAGACTCGCCATTTCCCATTTTTCTTTTTAACCAGGACGGTATTTGCAAGCCATTCTGGGTAAAAAACCTCCCGGATTAACTTTGCAGCCAGTAACCTCTGAACTTCGTCATTGATAATCTTATGTCTCTCTAGAGCGAACGTTCGTCTCTTTTGCTGCACGGAGTGGCAATCAGGATTCGTCGTGAGCTTGTGGCAAATACATGATGGATCAATACCTTCCATGTCTTTAGTTTCCCATGCAAAAGCTGATAATTGAGTTTTCAGAAACTTTATTATCACTTTCTATTCTGGTGGACGTAGATCGGCACCAACCTGTAAATAATGTTCTTCTTCCTCCAAACCCACCGAGATCTTAAGTGGTTCTTGGACTGGCGCGGCCCTGCTATCTACACCGCGCGGGCTCAAAGGTTCATCAATGTCGGTAGGACATTCCATGCTCTCACGTTGGCTAGAGAGATCGGAAATAATGAGTTCCCAAGGTGCCTGTAATTGCTATTGCTGGGTCTTACCTTTGAGTGCGACAACGTGGCATTCCCGAGATGACGATTGGGAACCTCGAATAGTACAGACTTGATCGTTCTGTACGTATTTGAGGCACTGATGAAGGGTGGATGTGACGGCCCCCATTTGATGGAGCCATGGTCTGCCCATGATTATGTTGTATGGAGATCGACAATCGACAATCACATATTCAGCTATCACGGTTCTTTGTTCTTCGTCGACTCCGATAGTTGTTGGGAAGTCAATACTGCCCATGGGAGAACTTAGGTGTCCATCAAAACCAGACATCACTGCCGCGGTGCCTTTGAGGTCAGATACGTGGAGATTCATCTTCTGGAAGGGCTCAAAAAATAGGATATTAGCGGAGCTGCCCGTGTCCACCAATACTCTAGAAATGTCAAAATTTGCGACACGCAGAGTGATGACAAGCGCATCGGTATGTGGACAGTGTATGCCAGCCAGGTCCAGCTCGGAGAATTGGATTTGTGGTGAGGATTTCAACCTCTTCTCAAGAGTCATAACTTGGATTGGTGCTACCTTTGCTTCTTGAGCATAGCGTTTCCTTGCCCGCTTTGAGATGCCAGAGATGGAACTAGTAGTACGGAGGACGAGGATAACGTGATTATTTGTTTGGGGTAGTTGGCTTTGACTTGTCCCAGGAGTGGACCCCGGATCTTGTCGTTGTGGTTGAGGCCTAGGTTCCTGCCGAGGTGGTTGGGATTTCTGAGTTTGAGTATTTGGTCCACCCTCTCGTTGAATGAACTCTTTCAGTCGTCGCCTCCGAATTAATTGATCAATTTCTTATTGAAGATGTCGGCAAAATTCTGTAGTATGGCCGTGATCTCGGTGGAACTCACAGTATTTACTACGATCTCGGTGGTCCGGGTCACTATATAATGGTTTTGGACGCTTGAAAGTTTCATGCGCCTTGACTTGATGATAGATCTGGGAAATAGAAGCAGTCAAGAGAGGGAGTGGTACACTCAGAGGTGCATATGATCTGAAGCGTCCCGAGGTGGGCTGAGTTGGACCTCGGGATGTTATTTTTGTATCAGGACTCCTTTGTCGTTTATTGGTATTGCCAGCGCTCTGTGTTTGTGACTTTCCCTCCAATTGTGCTTGTTCCTTAGAAAGGCGAAGGGATGTCCTGGTGTCTTCCAGGTTAATATGCTTTCTCGCCCGTTCCATAAGTGATGCCATGTCTACAGGAGGGTTTTTTGTCAAGGAGTCGTGAAAACGCCCTGGCCATAGTCCCGCATGTAAGGCGGCCACCAAAAAGGCTGCACCGCAGTCAGTAATCTCTGTCAGCTCGGCATTAAATCGAGCAATATAATCCCTGAGTGATTTTCCTTTTCGTTGCTTGATGGATAATAGAAATTCTGGCCCCTTTTTGAGTCTCTGGCTAGTTAAAAAGCGGTCGAGGAAACGTCTATTGAGCTCATAAAAATTGGGGACTGAATTGGGAGGGAGGTTGTGGAACCATCGAAGGGCTACGCCTTTAAGACTTGTGACAAATGTTCGGCACAGAAATGCGTCGGTGGGCCATGAAGGGCCATCGTATGTTGATAATTAGAAAGATGATCACCAGGATCATCTAACCCTTCATAAGGAGTGAACTTTGGCACAATGAATTTGCGAGGACGTTCCTCGGCCAAAATAGCTATTGTAAACGGAGTTGTAAACCTACCGAGAAGCTTTGCTATCTCATCCTGTTGAGGAGGTTGATTCCCTCTCGAACAAGTGCTGCCTGTCCCATGGAATCCGTCACTTCCTCCGATCTCATCGGTGCTCTGGACGGAACAGAATGCTGAAAGCCTGGAATACCGACCTCAGCTCGAGTGGGTTGAGGATTATTTTGACTAGGAATAGCATGTTCGGATGGTCTTTGAAAGGAAGTAAGTGTCGGCTGAAGTGGTGGTCCGGATTGTACCAAATTGGCTTCGGAATTCGCGGGGCTGACAACACGGCCCCTGCTATGATTAATGATATTAGGTTGAACATTAGGCATGCCCCCCGGACTGTCATCTCGAAGTGGAGTTACACCTGGTGGAGAAAAGGGACGAGCACTAGGGCCGCCTGCTTTATATCGCCTCCCTCCAGGGGGATATAACATGGGATATCCATTTTTGGGAGCTCCTGAGTGAGGGAGAACCGATGGATTTTGAGTTAAGGAAGCCAAGACTTGGGATATGGCTAAGAGCTGAGCTTGAGTCTGATCAGATTGTTTCTGCATCTGAGCTCGAATTTGATCAAGTTGTTGCTGTACAGGATCAGAGGTCGCAACCTCCTCATCTTGAGCCAACGGTTGAGTTGATATTGGTGTAGAGCGACGGTTGGAAGCCATGACTACCAAAAACTGAAAAATGAAGAAAATGATATCAAGAAGAACGATAAAACGTTTCCCACAGACGGCGCCAAGCTGATGCAGCTATTTTTGGCTCGTCATGGATTTGTCCGTCGGTGCGTACCTGAAAAGAGCTGACATATAAAACAAAGCCACCGGGAAAGGTTTCGGTGGTAACCTCTTCGATGGTTAAATTAGTTTCTTTTTCTTTTATCAAAGGTTGGGCCTTTAATAATTTATAATTCAGATGCAGATCCTTTTCTAAATACCTCTTGTTCGATATTTATAGTATGGAGAAGTATTTAAATGTGTCTGACAAGCGGTGGATGTCATGTTCACCGTAACTTTCCATTTGATGGCTTTCTTTACACGTGTACCTGTAGAAATGGTCCTCAACCTTGCATCTCTGTTTTTGCAGGGCTAGGATTCACCGCCTGTCAAGCTATAGTAAAGTAATCATGAGAATGACGTCATTCTTTTTTGTCGTTATTTGTTCTCTTGTTCCGAGGTCGGTACACCAGAGTAGACATCGGTATACCCTCTCTGCCTTAGAATGCGAGTAGAACTAATCTTTATATATGTGTTTAGACCGTTGATTAGGTAGAATATTTTATGACGTATCAGAAGGCAAGAATCAGCAAGCTCATATTCAAAATTGGGTGATACAAATTCCAAGAGTTGCTTTCATCAGAGATTGATAGCAGGTGTACGACAATGTTCACAAAGGGTGGAACTGCAAATCTCAAATCTATGGAGTGGTACATTTTTTTGCCTAATTGATGGCCTACTCGTTTTTCATGCATTTGATCACCTCAAATCCATACATATACATATATATATATATATACATATACATATATATATATATGTACATGTACATGTGTTGTGTGTGTGTGTGTGTGTGTGTGTTGGGATGGGTGGGGTTGTATCCCGTGTCCTACTTTTCTATGAAAGACAGTGACTTTAAGATGTTTTCGATGAAGTTTCTTATCCACCACTTGCATGGTTTGCTTTGCTAATGCTTACGTTTTGTCTGGAGATCTATTTCCACCAACATTGGTCATGCTTACGTTTTGTTTTGTGTTACATTTCCACCGCCGAAAGCCCCTGTCAGCCGACATATTTGTCTGGAGATCTATTTCCACCAACATTGGTCATGCTTACGTTTTGTTTTGTGTTACATTCCCGCAGCCGAAAGCCCCTGTCAGCCGACATTCATTTTATTGAGAAATGCTTGATTGCTTTTTTTATTTTTATTTTATGGAAGTCATCATATTAGAATCAATCAATTTAATTTAAGTTAATGCTATTATAAATTTAAATAAATATGAGTAAAGTATTTTTATTTTTGAATGATTTAAGAATTAAATTTTTATTTGTTTTAATCACTTTATTTTAATTTTCTGTCATCTAATTATTAAAATACATTGTTTCATATGTTTTCGATTTTATAGTGATATTACTCTTTAATTTAGTAGTATAATTATAATATTATATTATATAATAATGAACACATAATTTAATAGTAATAAAAGTTTCTTACATATAAGTTTTGTATAGACAAATTAACTAAATTTATGAGTGAGTAAAAATAATGCTCAAATCACATTCTTTAATGATGATAGTGGGATTTGAACACTCATCCCCCTTTTTGTTTGAATTACATTTGAAAACTCTTATTTTTAATTGTACTTTCAATTATTATATTATTTTTTTAAAATGCGATCAAGAAAGACCCAAAAGTCTCACGTAATGAAACATTATATTAGAAATATAATTAGAGTCACGAATTGAGATCTCTCTTAACATTTTTCTTTTGTTTATATATGTTAATGATATTATTAGAATTCACAAAAAACTTTTTTTAATATAGAATTTAAAGATAATTATGATGATTCAAGTTGCAGGCGAATAAATTTAGTTTAAGGTTTTTTTTTATGGATCGGTTAAGAATATTTTGGATCAGTTTACGTAAATCAGACTAAATTTTCATTCATGTAATAGCAATGCCCATCTTTTAAGTTCTAACTGTCAATAATCGAAACAAAAAAGACTCAAACTCGAAATGCTTAAATTTTATTATCAATATTTTTATTGTTCAATCACCTGAGTGATTAGTTTAAGGTATTTATTGATAGGGAAAAGAATATTTGAGGAAGTAACTGGTTTAAGATTTTGTAAATTATTGAAGATAATTATGGCATTTCCAACTTCCAAAGAGTGGCCAGGGTCCTAAAATTTTGAAAAATATAACTTTATGACTTTATCTAGTATGTTTGCTAAATATTTTGAGATCGTCCAATTTGAATTGGCAAAGTGTTCTTTTTTTACCGATACAATTCAGATTTGAAGTTCAGTACATGTAGGCACACACATAATTAGGTAAAATTTTTCTCTTTCAATGTACTCAGAAAAAAAACTTTGCTAAAATTGTAAAAATTAAGAATTAGTCTCCCAAAATTATTAGTTTTTTATAAGAATTTATTTTAAATTTTTAATATATGCACTTTGCCCCTCTTAATCACAATTTTTAAATCCGCCGTAAATCAGGAGATAGATGTGTAGAAAATTTAGGGACAGATTAAGCTAAGAGTGTTTTAGAAATTATTCAAACGTAACTTTAAAAATTTATTACTTTTTCCTCCAAGCATTGACTTAGTCTTTAATTATTATTATTATTTTATTAATTAGAGCTTCCATATCTTATCGACCTGAGAATAAAAAAATAAAATTCAATATGACAACTATTATCTTCAAGATATTTTCAAATTCCTATTTTCACGACTCTTAATCCTACTCAATTTAGGATGTCTACGACCTATAAATAAGGTGATAAGATATGTTTTTAATTTGTATTCAATTTTTCTCTTAAATTACTGTCTTTATTTTTTTACTGACTTTATCAGGAGCGGTTACCATCAGAACTTTTCCGGTAACCCTTTGACTTTATGTTATTGATAGATAACAAAGGACAGAAAGTCTTTCGATTAGAAAAGAGCAACATCATTAGTTATGATAAAATACTCATCCCACCTCATTCTTTTTCGTGCTTAATGAAATGAATTTGAAGAAAAAAATAAATGGGATGAATTTGAAAAAAAAAGAAAGAGATAAAACGAGATTGGAATGAAAGAAAATATTAAAATCTAACACATGTTCAGAACGGTGCCAAAATTTGGTGTGCTGTCGCAGGTAACCAAAAATAAAATCTAAACTCCTAAAAATATATATAGTAGTGGAAGTAAGGATCATTTTCACGGAAAATATCTAGTCTAGTTTTATACTATGTGAACAATGATAAGAGGTTTGAGTATAACGAAAACAATTTAAAAAAAAAAAACAACTAAGAAACAATTTAAATTAAATTACCCTGATTAAAATCTAACACATGTTCAGAACAGGATTAAGTTACCTTACCTTGATTATATTTTTAAATTATTTAAATTTCTTTCAACATTCTCATGTTATTTTATGTTTTACAACATATACAAATCTAATATGTATCATATACATTATATATATATATATATATGTGTGTGTAATAAATTTTTATTTTGATTTGTTTTATTATTTAAAAAATTAATTTTTAAATAGACTGAATGAAAAAATGTTATTTTTAAATTTAATATATGTAAAAACGCATCAAGTATGCGATACATCAAAAATTGAATTTCATGCGACTTCGTACACGTGTCTAATAGTTTCTCCTCCCAACACTACTTAAAAACAGAAAAAACAAAAAAAAAATGGCATCCCAACCCAACACCTTGCGATCTACTTTTAGTGAGGTTTCTTGCCAATTAAGATATTAAATGGCAATTACTTTGTTAAATGATCTGCTAATCACATCCTACCATATAAAATTTCTCTCCCACAAAATATTTGTTTAATAATAAAAAATACACCTTTTGGAATCTAAGTGTAAACGCGGGGAGCCGAAATAAATAATAACTCACTCCATATTTAATTACATATTTAATTATAAGCTATGGGTCCCCAAATATCTTCTTGTGCAAGCTTGTTCAACTCTAAACATTTTAATCTAAAAAATATTGACTTATTTTTTGACTAAAATACCTTAGTGTATTTTTATTATGTTACACAATGAATTTGAACAAAAATAAGACACATGTTTTATTTTTTTAAAAAAATCAAAATCTAATAACTTATAATAAATAATTTTTTTTATAAAATCAATATATTTGAACTTTAAGAAATCGAGATCTATAAAACATGATTCATATTGAATATTAATTTTTTTTTTAAAATCGCTCCCTGAACAGTGAAATTTCACTATTTCCTTGAGAGAGTGAAATTTTATTGCTTTATAAAATCATAGAAAATTTCACTCATAAAAATAAAAGAAATTCATGAGATGATTTAATACTACTTTAAATTACAAACCAAAAGCCCTTTCATAAATGTAAAAAATTATCAAAACGACATATAATATTGCAACTCATAAAAATAATATAGTGAAATTTCATTGTTTCTTAAAATAACCCCATCATACAAATTAGGTAGTGCATATATAATTTAAAGCAACATACATATGTATGGTGTGTGTGAGTGTGTGTGTATATATATATATATATATGTGCATATATATAGTAGGAAAGACCAAACCTTAAGAAATATATCAAAAGATAAAAAAGTAGTTATTGTTAGATAAGTTTGGAGAGAGAACTTGGTGGAAGAGTTTGCTTTAATTCAAAAAGTTGCAATCCATTACACATATGCTTCCTTGAACACCGAATTTTCAGCCACAATCTTTCAACATTTCAACATTTCAACATTCACACCAATAATTATTGTGTTAAGAAGGCTACTACCAATTCCCTAAAGCTCATAGATGTCGATTTTATTCTATCTAACGTCAAAGGGAACCTTCCTGATTGTGGTTGATATTGGTCGATGGCATTACATATGGATAAGATGATGGGTGGTTTCGAATGGAGGGGAGGAGCTATAGGCACATTCTTCTGTCGATGGTGTTGTAGGACAGAGATGAAGGTAGACATTAGGATTAACAAATATTGTAGATATTTATTTTAAAGGGTAAAAGTGTCATTAAAAAAAATTATTAATAACACATCATCACATATGTCTCTAGTCTAAAAAAAGTCCAACTATAATTGGACTTGAGATGTTAACATAATTAGTGTTAGACTTTATCTTAAATTCGAAGGATTTGTCACGAAGTAAAAGTCCATTTTATTTAATGTCCAAAAACGAAGGTCGGAAGAATAACTTTGCTCTTTAAACTATGTAATGTACCGTTTTGATCATTGAATCATATAATTTTAAAAGAAAATTGTTTGTTAAACAGATTTTTTAGAATAACATTACAAAAATTAATCATAATTATTGTAGAAAAGGCAGATATTTGAGGAACTAGATGGGTTTAGAGCTACTTTGTATTACATTTGTTGTCATAATTTCAATTGTCCATGGGCCAGGCTGGGCCACGTGCACTGACCCAACCCCGATCCTTGTAAACTATTAAATGGTTAGGTTCCGGCCCAAATATGTCCTGGGCTGCTGGGCTAAGCATCATCAAAGCCCGAAAATTGTTTGACCCTTGAAGTATGAGGCAGTCTTACCCTACAGGTTCAAATGCAGACCAAAATCTGTAATGGAGAGGCCCAATCAATATTGCTAAGCTTTAAAAATTTCCTGTGATGCCAAAACACAATTAAAAAACAGAGTTCCAAAAACAGAGTTCCAAAGGAAGCCTAGTAAAAACATTTTGAATATAATCTCGTAACCTAGTAAAAAACAGAGTTCCAAAAACAGAGTTTCTCAACTCTGTTGCTCAAATAACAGTTGTCCAATTGATTAGTCTTAATTAGTTAAAGTAGATGCTCAAGGGCTTAGGACATGGAATAATTTTTTTTTTGGCAAAACAGAGTTCCAAAAACAGAGTTTCTCAACTCTGTTGCTCAAATAACAGTTGTCCAATTGATTAGTCTTAATTAGTTAAAATAGATGCTCAAGGGCTTAGGACATGGAATAATTTTTTTTTTGGCCATATACGATAAAATTTTACTACTCAACTCAATTCAATGAAATCTTATCTCAATTATTTGAAATCAAGTTACATAAATTTTATCTGGTCATTTTACTTAGGATTCATATTCATAAGAATTGTCAACTACTTAACACAACCTTCTCCTTTATCTGAATTTACAGTCGGTTATGTAATGATATGATACTAAACACAACAATGACAGAGATATGGGTGCCATTCAGGCGGGTCGGGTTCGGGTTGAGTTATGTTTAAGTCTAACCCAAGTTCTAAAAAGTTAACCCTAGCTCGACCTGAACCAAAACCCGAACAACCAAATCTGAGTCTGACTCGAATTAGAATTAATCAATATCAGGTTCAACCCAAGTTTGATTATTAATTTCAATTTTTAAAATTTATTCACAATTTTTTTAATAAATTATTGTATTTTTTTCTTATTTTGATTATACAAAAGAAATCCAATAAATTCTCCTTCTAAAAAAAAATCAAAAATTGTTAACATAATTACTTCAACACAGTTTAATTTAAAAAAAAATGTTAAAAGTCACATAAGTTTTAAAAATTATAAAAATATAAATAGTAATTCTTAGAAGGAATTCCTACTAATCTAATGATGAATAACTAAAGTAGAAAAAAATTAAATTCAAGTTCGGTTTTCAAAATTTCAATTCCAAGCCTAACTCTAATTTAAATTGGATGTGAGTTATTTTGTCTAATCTCAACCTGAAGTTTAAAAATGAAGTCGAGCCCTAAAAAATTTGAACCGAGTTTGGATTGGATCAGGTTAGCCTACCCAAATTACTACTCATAAGCGGAGATATATCCAATTAAATTCAGTCTCATACAATTCAATAAATGAATAGTTTTTTTGGTTGAGATGATATCATGACAACATAAAAAACCAAAAGACCCTATGACACTACCGTATATTTCAACTGAATACATATAAAATCCATATATCCACACCCCTTTACTGCATAATCCCACACTTCACTATAAATTTTTATGATTTTTTTTGGGGTGGTTTCAACATTGCCTACACCTGCTCATCAATCACCACTAGACAGTTCTGATCCATCCCTGGCTGCTGCTGGAGAGGGTACCCTTCAATCTCTACTACTTCAGCTTCAACTTGAGGTGGTTCTCTCTCCAGGTTTTCTTCTTGTTGTGTGAACCAAATGATGGTCAGAGGAGGGAAGGCTTGAAGGGTGTGATAAAAATCATAAAACCAGTAGAACAATTGCTGAAGTAGATTCAGAAGTGAATTGAACCAAGGAGAAATGCATATGATGATGGGGATGGCAGTCCAAGGATATGGGTGTGGCAGAAATATTGAGCAGAGCAATGAAATAGCCAGAGGAGCTGAGAAATCTCCAGCTTGCAATTGAATTGAATCTATTGTAATATGGAGAGGGAGTTTGATGGAGATGAGGAGGAAAAGCAACGTGGAAATGATTATAAGAAGTAAAAATGCAATCTTCCCAATTGAAAGCTGACCAGTCTTCCATAGATCATCATAATGAACCCAAGAGTTCAATTGGAAATGTAAGAGCTTGAAGATGAGGTATAATATTGATAGAACAACATACCTTAGGTCGATATAGCAATACATTCTTCTGTGCCTATTTTTTGAAACAATAAACTCAGAGAAGTTTAGATTGCCGTATTTGCATTTGTGTGTATATATATGATGGGCATATATATGTATATATTTATATGTATGGACATTTGGTTAGAAGATATGATGATAAATCCATCAAAAAGTCATATGGTTTGATGGTGACGTGAACTGGCTGAACTGGTTAAACTGGTTAACTGGTCCAGATAAAGCGTGGACACATGAGACAGAGAGAGAGAAACCCAAGAAATAGTTAAAAAGGTCAAGGGTTAAGGGGTCAAATGGGTTCAACAGGGCTGGTGGAGAGAAGGATGGTCCAACTTTTACAAAGATGAAAGACTTTGTTGGAGGAAACTTCTACGCTGGTAGAGTGAAATAAACTTGCATTTTGGGTTAAAGCCTTCATTTCCATATGTCCAACCAAAAGTATTGATTTGCCATATAAAAACTTTGGAGTATCACTGTGCTTAAGGCATGAATGGTACCTTAAAAGAAGTGATTTGGAATTACAAGTTTGATTTTCAGTCCACAAGATTTCTGTCACCACAGAAAAACTGTTAATAGTTATTTAAATAAAAAGAAGAAAAATTTTTAGTAGTTATTTTAATTATTTTTTATAATAGTGAATCAAAAGTTAAATGTAACCAAAGTATGTCTGGTTAAATCCATTCATTTCAAGGAATAACTTTTTTTGCTTTTCGATTCAACGATGAGGAGAGGGAATTAAACTTACGTTGACTGTGCGAGAAATAGACACTTGCATCACTTGGATAGAACCTCGATCCTCATCATCCCAAGGATTTTATTTGAACAAACAACAATAAAAACCTTTTAGGAAGAAAGATTTTCTATAAGGAATAGAGGGAATTACTGTTTGAAGGTTCATTCAATGAATAAGAAAAAAGAAAAATGTATTAAATTCAAAGAAATTTGTAACAATTGTGAATTGTTACATCTCTAATATATGTAAGAAACAATTGTGGCACAAACCAAGAATGTATTTCACCAATTGATGCTGACTTAATTGGTGACACAAGTAAACTATTTCTAATTCTGTCATGAATCTTAATTCCATGGCCCAAAATTTCATATGTTTTCTTTTAAGAAAGAAAATGAATTGTTTCACTGTCAGGGTCACGGAATTGAACAAAAGAGTTGCAGTAGTGTGAATAAGCAATATGAAGGTTGACTCAAATAAATAAATATACAAAGATAAAGTAAAGCAAATTAGCATGAAGGTGAGAGTAACTCAAAACAAGAAATTATTGTTTCTGTACACCAGGAAGCCATTCAAACTTAATGGGAAGACCTGCAAATTCCATTTCACCATTCAGGGTTTTGCTTACTTTAAGAATCATATATAAAACATGGTGGCCTACCAATACAAGGTGGGTTTATATATGTTTAATTTGTAATTTACACTTTGTCATTATAAGTCCAATTGTATATTTTTGACAACAAAATCAATAGAACTGCAACACAACACTTGAATGGGAATTGGTTAATTAGATTTCCCTGCGGTCTGCGGAATCTAATTATCATAACATGTACAAACTAAAATGGCTGCAATATAGACACGACTCATAGTTAAGATTCAGTACATGTGTACGTATACATTTTAGTAGAATTTTTTTCTCTCCATCATTGTACTAAAAAGAAAAAGAAAAGAGAGAGGCTGCAATCTCTCTTTTTCTTCAATTAAATTTTTTCAATTTATCTAATTACCATTAGATCAAGTTCAATGCACTTGCTAAATAACTTGCTATATTTATATTTTAGCAGGTTGTGTGAAAAAATTATTCCAATACATTGCTAAAAAGTTCCTATAATTTAACTTTGTCAAAAATTTAGTCAAAATAATATAGCTATATTTTGAAAATGATAGTTAAAAGGAAAAATAGTTGTCGTACTAAAAAAATAACATTTGAATATTGGAACAAAAAAAATAAAAAATTAGCATTTTAGATACAGTAACAAACTTAAATTTAAGTTTAACATGATTCAAGTAATTTTTAGCACGGCTCCTATCCCTCCTTAGATGAAGGGTAGGGAAAAATTAAGAGAGAAAGAGAAATTACATTCCAAAATTACCCTTATTTCTTTATGAAAGTGACATAAATACCCCCACTTCATATTACAAGATTACTATTTTGCCCACCAGCCACCCATTGTCTTCGTTTTTTCATCATCTTTTTCTCTCCTCTCTTTCATCTATAACTCAACTGAACTCTAACAATGGATTGTACATGTACACACACACACACATATATATATATATATATATATATAAACACTAATTTTTTTTTTTAAAACAATAAGTAAAATTACCCTTCTGAAAAATGGCTTCAATGCTCAATGATATACACCATTACCAGCTATATGAAAAGATTGAAATGACATTTGTTGTGCAATGCTTGGAGAGATTGCCTTATAAAGTTTGATTTTTCTTTGGCTTTGAGTTGGAATCTTCCACTATTCCAGAAGAGGAGATCCAGAGACTTTCTTGTTTTAGTTAGCTTTCAGTTGTGAAGGACCCACAATTTCATTGGACAGAATTGACAGATTTAATCATTACACATGCTGGATCTGCATATAAGCATAGTATCTTTTATAGACTCAGACTTTCAGAGAAAAAAAATTGAAAATTACTGGAGTTCTCCATTTACAATGGATGGTAAAGGTTTATACAGGGTGCTGATATATATATATATATATATAAGGGTTTATACAGGGTGCTTATATATATATATATATTTTTTTAAGATGACAAAAGGGGCCACTACCAAATAAAGCAATGGGAAGCTTTGTTTTTGTTCATGTTTCTATTTTTTTTTTAATATTTTCCTCTAATTAAAACCTTAAATTATGTCTAACTTGTTAATATAAAAACAAGTAATACTACGAGTCTTAAATTTCAATATCAAATTTTGTATTTTAAGAGCATTTTCAGTGGTGACTTAAATTATTATTTAAATTTAAATTTGAATCAAACTTTATATAAATCTTTTTTAGTGGTTACTCAAATCTAGATTCAAATAGAATTTTACTTAAATTCAGATTCAAATCAGTGCACTTCTGTTCATAGACTCAAATTTAAGTGACAATTGAAAAACATGATATTCAAATTTAATTTTTTTTAAAATTTTAACTTAAATTTGAATAAGAATTTAAGTCATCACTGAAAAGACTCTAAATGACGTGGTATTAAGTCATTGGTCAATCATTAAATAATATGTCTATACACCACTAATGATTTGATGTTACATCATTTGAGATGCAACATTTGATACAAAAATTTAGAATATTTGGTGGTGCTATATAAAAGTCATTTTTCTTCTCTATAGACAATATTTGACAAGTAATCCACATGCTAATTAATTCATCACATAATTGTTAATTTTTTTTTCCTAAAAAGTTTTTTCTTTTTAAAAAAAGAGTAATGGGAAGAGAAAAGATAGAAAAGGGAAAAACTGGAAGAGAAAAGTATCATGCTCTTTATGCAATATTAAAGCAGTATGGGATGCTTGCAAATTTGCAATGATTTGCAATGGTACATAGACGACAATGATAATGGCCTAAACTGGTGGACAAACTCTGAGCCACCTGCTCACTCCCACTCCATATATATATATATATATATATATATATATATATTCAAGGGAAAGAAAAAAGAAGCTAGAACTATAGGGAGAAACTTCCATAAGATCCTGTCTAAGAAGCTGCAGAATTTCCTTGGCAAGATCATCCAAAATGCAGATGACAGTCTCAACTTGATGTCCCTGACTAGCAAGACATTCTGCACTCCTACTTCCCTCTCAAAGAGTGTGGAGCATTTTTCATCCACAAGGTTATGCCAGGAGGTTTCTATAGTAAAGATTTCCCTCGGGCTGAGTGCTATTGTCTGCATTTTTGAGAAAGTTCACTGCCACTTTCAAGTCTGTTTCCACTATTAGTATTGGAAAATTGCAACTTCCCAGCAATGCTTAATCCTTGCCTGATTGCCTACAATTCAAAGTGGTAACATCACAAAGTCCCAGTCCGGCTTTAGAGAGTCCAATCCATCCACCATTATCATTTCTTATTAAGCTTCCCACAGGTGCACTATTAGGATTGAACCTAATTATTTTCACCCATCCTTGAGCGAAAAGGATCTAAGAGACATATCTGGGGTTAGTTACGCTTAATCTGATTCAGGTACTTTTCCTTTGTTGGAGTGTCCTACATCGCCCGTCTCTAGCTCCTCTGGTTTGTATATAAGGCCCTCTCTACCTCTCCTTAACACCTGGGTTTTAAAGATGAGCTAATTGGGAGTTGGGCCTTCAAATTTCAATATGGTATCTGAGCCAGGCCAGAGCCTAACTTTGGGCTAGAGGAGTCGGGGCGCGCCCATCTGGGCTTCACTGAGACACGCGATGTAATCCAGGAGGCGTGTTGGAGTGTCCCACATCGCCCGTCCTAGCTCCTCTGGTCTGTATATAAGGGCCCTCTCTACCTCTCCTTAACACCTGAGTTTTAATTGGGAGTTGGGCTTCCAAATTTCAATATCCTTCACACCAAAAAAAAAAAAAAGATGCGATCTCTCTCAGAACAGTGGCGGTCTATTTGGAAATGTTTCGAATATATGCAAAGTTTCTCATTTTCCATTGATACCAGACGGTAGAGACAAAGAAATGAGGCTATTAGATATCAGGCCAATTAATAGGAATATGGGACTGGTTGGTAGTGAGAAGTATGTCCTGATTGACAAGCAAAACAACAATTTTCATTTTCTGGGACGTTTTTTAACTTCCAAATCCAATTCTAAACATTAGAAGAAGTGTTTGAATTGTGCTGCTGGAGTATCTGGTAAGCAGTTTCGGATGTAAGTCTTCCACCAGCAAAAGGTCTTCAGTACATTTTTAGCTGGTTGAGGGTATATAAAGGAATTGGGATTCCTAGAATAAGATCCTTGACCTCTTGGAGGTTGCTTTTTCTAATTCTAAAATATCCCAGGTCCCATTGCTAATGATGTTACTGACTTTCATAAACAGGTCATTCTGATCAATGTCATGATCAAAAAGCTCTCGAATAGGCTTCTCCTGTCCAAATATCAAACCACAGAAATTTTTCGTGTTCGAATTCTCCAGGAAACACTTCTTTCCAAGGCTTTTATAATTTTTTTTATAAATACATTCCCAGGTAAATGAAGCAGAAGACACGGGGGTATAACTAAAGATGTCAGGATTTTTGAGATGCCTAGCTTCAAAGGTTATCTCCCACGAGGCAATATCTATTGTATTAATTTTCCAACCAGCCTTGGCTAGAAGAGAGGTATTCAATAACTTGGCAGATCTAAGGCCAAGACCACCATATTTCTTTGGGTTAGTAACAGTCTCCCTATTAACAAGACAAGGGCTATTTCAATTAGGGTCATTAGACCACAAAAAGTTCCTGTTTAATTTGTCAAGATTGTCATTCTCAGCAAGTTACATACAAGTGAGGCCATAGCCCTAGGCCTCCTTTTATAGATTGGTGGCCTATCAGTAGCAAAAAGGGAGCAACAGTATATACATAGAAGATCCTTGATAAACCAACATATGCATTAGCAAAGGGAAAAAAAGGACAACATAATATATATATATATATATATCTATATATATATATATATATATGACGAGCCTTTCAATACAACAAAGACAAGAATGATATTCCATCACCAGGCTACGCTTGTGCGCCTCCATTTTCTAAATCAGGCCCTACAATTCCATGAGTTTCAGGTGATGTCTCTAGGTTGATGTCATCTGCAGCGTATGCTGCAGAGATGAATACATTCAATTCAGAACTGTAATGAACATAGTCCGCACCCAACATAGAAAGCTGTTGAACATATTGGAACTCCAAGCAGAACACGAGGAAAGCAATATGATAACTAGGAAGGCATACCAGAAGAGCACTTGTGAGAACAGAAGTGAGATAATCAATGACACAGTGAGTGGTAGAGAAATCTCTAACTCCTATGTGCAATTCATTTGATTCTGTATGGCCTGTACGAGTGACAACGTCGATCGTTGTCCTTAATTCTCGCAAAGGATAGATTGCGAGTCACGACAGTAAAATTGGTACCTTAAATTTGAGTATTTATTTATGATCTATGTGAATCTCATAAAATGTTCAAATTTAAGTTGGAGAAATTATCCAACTAATTTTTTTTCTTATTTATATGGCAGCTGGTCCTTCCTAAGGCAATCCATAAAAGCAACCACAACAGAGGGTCACAAGTTATATTGTTTATTTAATTATTTTGTAGAGTCAGCCAGTTAGAGGCAGCGGTAATGTTATTATATCATGACTTGGTGGTTACAGTTAAAAATGGTGAAAACATTTTTTTTTATCTATAAGAATAAAATTACGTACATTTAACATTTTTCAGATTCTGCAAGGATGTTACTGAAGAGTGTTACTGAAGAGTTTCATTTAATAATTTGGGGAGTTTGAAAATAATTTGGAAAGTTTGAAAATTACAAGAAAGTCTTTTATTTACCAAATTTAGTTTTATCCATATTAAACACAGTAGCTTAAATAGATTTTTTCACAAACTAATCCTCTTTCAACACATTTCTTATGCTCTCTGTTTTTTTTTTTAACTATAAAACTAATTTCAAACCTATATTATTGTGTACAGATTTAGAATATATATATATATATATATATATATATAATACATGAGAGAATTTTATGTACAAAGACAATTAATTTCAATTATATTCGACTGACATTTGTGACTTACAGTTTAAGAAAACAGATTAAGTGCCATAGTTCATACGTGAGCTGACCTTCTGTTGGGAGACAAGAAATAAAAGTCTTTTGTCTGTGGAAAAGGGTAATGATGGATATTTTAATTCATAACAAAAAAATTTTGAATAATAAATAAAATAATTAACTAGTGATTCGTTTTCTGATCAATTACCGGAAAATCAATAGATGTGGGAAATATTGGCATTTTTGTTTCATTCTTTTTTTTATTATTAAAACAATGAAAATAATGAAGATTTTGAAAATAGATGTGTTTTTGGTTCATTTTTATTTTTTTAATAAATTTAAAATTTTGAAAACACAAAAATTACTTTTTCCTTCTGGATTTTCACTTGCCTTCTCTTCCTCATAACATGGTTGATTCTGGATTTTGGTAAAGAGTTTTGGAAGGCTTATCCATGCTCTTTTTCTTTAAAATCTCATTAATTATATTAGTTTTTTTATTTTCACGTGAGAATAACTAGTTTGACTAATCCAAAGCTCGAGAAAAAACACACAGAAAGTTTACAACAGCAAAGTTTCCTACCAACATCTTTGTTTACCTGATCTATTTTGTTTGTATCACCAACGTTGTCAATGACGGATATAATTATCTTTGTGTGTGTGTGTGTGTGTGTCTCTCTATATATATATATACACACACATATATGTCTCCCTCTTCATTTTTATTCTTGTTGCTTATGAGATTTTGCAAACAGGAACCTGAACAGTATAGAATGGTTTGCAGCCAGTGACGGATTTGGGGGTGGCAAGGGGCCGGGGTCACCGCTCCACTAAAAGTTTGCCAATATTTTTCGACTAATAACTTATTATAATTTAAAAACTATCTCTTCTAGAATTTTAAAATCTCCATAATAATCTTCCGATAAATATTTTTTGCCCCCTCTATAAGTAGCCTCTGGATCCATCATTGGCTGTCACTACTGAGGTGATTCATAACACACTTTGTATCAACGATAAAAATAATCTTTTTTAAATTCAGACAACAAGAAATTCTTGCACGAATTAAGTCAATTGAACTGATTTATAAATCTTATAATCATACATTGCTATGTAAATAAGATATTACTTTTGTATTTCTTAAAATTCAAGCATCTTATCAAAATAACACGATATTATAAACCGGATCTATCCATACAAAAAAGGTCATAAGACACAATTGTGGGAGAGATTGATGTCACGGATTCCAAATGAAATACAAACCAGCAATCATAGAACCCCGGTTAATTCGAGTCTTCAAATTAGCCTTAGCCGAGGGGCAACAATCTCCCTCCTCCCTGTCCCAAAAAATTAATTATTTCATATTCTCAATAAAAAAAATTCAAATATAAAGTAACTTTTCAATTTATACTTTTGCTCGACCCTCTTAATGAAATTTTTACCAATTTGTTTTTTATGTATTCTCTATTTAATTATTTATCAAAATTATTATTAATTAATATGAAAATCCTATTCATCTTGAATTTTAAAATGTGTAATTTAACATTAAAAACAAAGTTGTTCTTTCTCAAATAAAATTTTGGCTCCATCCTTGATTCAAGTGGTAGTAACAACTTTAGAATTTTCAAAAGCAGCATTACTATCATTTGCAAGATGGATATTATTTCGTCTGATATGATCTCGAGAAATAGGGTGTTTATTAAAAAAAAATTATCATTTATTGAACAACCTTATTTTGATAAATAAGATCGAATCTACCTAAAACTCATAATTAACAATTTTTTTTACCCTATTTCCTCATTTAAGGTGAGAAAATAGATTATAATACATTTTTTATTACAGGAGCCATCTGGTATCATTACAATAGAAGATTTTCATTCCTCACTTATAATAAGTAATAGTTTTTAATCCATGATCCAAACTTCACACACAAGAGAGAGAAAAGTTGATATATATATATATATATATATTGTAATAAATTACAGCGATAGTACTGCATCCACTAAAATCTTGAGACACAACTATATATATATATATATATATATATATAGGTAAATATGATCATTTACTGGAATATTTTTATGCATGTCCATAAATTACTTCCAGATATTCATGATCCGAAGTTGGCTGCTCACTCAGAAGGTAGTATTCATCAACTTCATACAACTCAGGTCGAGAATGGGGGCTGCTTGGGGGTTCCAAAGTCGGCTGCTGATCACTCAGAAGGTAGTGTTTGTCAACTTCATTTAATTCAACTCCAGAATCAGTGGTACAGCCTGGTTCAGCAATGGAGGTTTCTTGGTGCTGAGTTTTGCATATGACTATGAAGGTATGGATTTTTTGGAGATGGCGATTAAGCATGTCTAAAATTGAATGTAACCAAGGGGAAATGCAAAAGCAAATGATGTACACATACCAGAAGTGTGGCTGGGGAAAAAGAAATGAGGCTAGCAATGAAACTGTAAGAGGCCAAGAAAAGTATAAATTTCCAAATTGCAGGCGAATGGGTTCTGCAAAAAGGGTAACGACGAGAGAGATCTCGACGAAGAAGACAAAGAAGAGGAAGAGGAAGAAGGCAAGAATCAGCAAGCTCATTTTCAAAATTGGGTGATCCAAATTCCAAGAGTTGCCTTCATCAGACATTGATTGCAGGTGTACGAGAATGTTCACAAAGGGTGGAACTGCAAATCGCAAATCTATGGAGTGGTATATTTTTATGCCTAATTGATGGCCTACTCGTTTTTCATGCATTTGATCACCTCAAATCCATACATATACACATATATATATATGTATGTATATGTATATGTATATGTATATGTGTTGTGTGTGTGTGTTGGGGTTTGGGGTGGGTGGGGTTGTATCCAGTGTCCTACTTTTCTCTGAAAGAGAGCGACTTTAAGATGTTTTCGATTAAGTTTCGTATCCACCACTTGCATGGTTTGCTTTGCTAATGCTTACGTTTTGTCTGGAGATCTATTTCCACCAACATTGGTCATGCTTACGTTTTGTTTTGTGTTACATTTCCACCGCGGAAAGCCGCTGTCAGCCGACATTCATTTTATTGAGAAATGCTTGGTTGCTTTTTTATTTTTATTTTTATTTTTATTTTTATTTTACGGAAGTCATCATATTAGAATCAATCAATTCAATTTAAGTTAATGCTATTATAAATTTGAATACATATGAGTAAAGTATTTTTATTTTTGAATGATTTAATAATTAAATTTTTATTTATTTTAATCACTTTATTTTAATTTTTTATGCCATTTAATTATTAAAATATATTGTCTCATATATTCTCAATCTTACAGTGACATTACTCTTTAATTTAACAGTATAATTATAATATTATATTATATAATAATGAACACATAATTTAATAGTAATAAAAGTTTCTCACATATAAATTTTGTATAGAAAAATTAACTAAATTTATGAGTGAGTGAAAATAATGCTCAAATCACATTCTTTGATGATGATAATGAGATTTGAACACACGATCTCCTTTTTGTTTGAATTACGTTTGAAAACTCTTATTTTTAATTATTATATTATTTTTTAAAAATCAAATCAAGCAAGACCCAAAAGTCTAACGTAATGAAACATTACAATAGAAATATAATTAGAGTCATGAATTGAGATCTCTCTTAACATTTTTATTTTTGTTTATATATGTTAATGATATTATTAGAATTCACATAAAACTACTTTTTAATAAAGAATTTAAAGATAATTATGATGATTCAAGTTGCGGCCGAATAAATTTAGTTTAACAATTTTTTTTATGCATCGGTTAAGGATATTTTAGATTAGTTTACGTAAATCAGACTAAATTTTCATTCTTGTAATAGTAATGCCTATCTTTTAAGATCTAACTGTCAATGATCGAGACAAAAAAGACTCAAACTTGAAATGTTTGAATTTTATCATCAATATTTTTATTACTCAACCACCCGATTGATTAGTTTAAGGTATTTATTGATAGGAAAAAGAATATTTGAGGAAGTAATTGGTTTAAGATTTTGTAAATTAATTAAGATAATTATGGCATTTCCAACTTCCAAAGAGTGGCCAAGGGTCCTAAAATTTTGAAAAATATAACTTTATGACTTTATCCAGTAAGTCTGCTAAATATTTTGAGATTGTCCAATTTGAATTGGCAAAGTATTCTTTTTTTACCGATACAGTTCAATTCGAAGTTTAGTGCATGTAGGCGCACACACATAATTAGGTAAAACTTTTTTCTTTCAATATACTCAGAAAAAAAACTTTGCTAAAATTGTAAAAATTAAGAATTAGTCTCCAAAATTATTAATTTTTCATAAGAATTTATTTTAAAATTTTAATATATACACTTTGCCCCTCTTAATCACAATTTTTAAATCCGCCCTAAATCAGGAGATAGATGTGTAGAAAATTTAGGGGCAGATTAAGCAAAGAGGGTTTTAGAAATTATTCAAACGTTACTTTAAAAACTTTCTTCTTCCTCCAAGCATTGACTTAGTCTTTAATTATTATTATTTTTATTCATTAGAGCTTCCATAAGAGGACCGAGGCCAGGTTGGCACCATTAAGTTATTTTATTTAAAAAATAAAAAAGAAACTCCTATAGTCTAACTTTGTTTAAATTTTAAACATGCTTTAGGAAAATGAAGATCTCGATACTATTAAATGGCCGATGCTTTAAAACACTTTTAGTTGTTTTGATATACTATAATTTGAGAATCATATTCAAGACATGACACATATTCATTGGCTCTTCAAGGTACAGACTAGAAAATATTATTCCTAGGTCAACCAGACATAAAGAATTCAGAGGTACTAGATTTAGAACCTAACACCACTTTTCATATCCTATCGACCTCATAATAAGAAAATAAAGTTCGATATGATAACTACTATCTTGAGGATATTTTAAAATTCTTATTTTCACAACTCCTAATCCTATTCAACTTAGGAGGTCTACAACTTATAAATAAAGTGATAAGATATGCTTTCAATTTATATTCAATTATTCAATTATTCTCTTAAATTATTGTTTTTATTTCTTTACTGACTTTATTAGGAGCGGCTATCATCAAAGCTTTTTCAGTAACCCTCTGACTTAATGTTATTGACAATAACAAAGAACGAAAAGTTTCCCGATCAACATCATTAGTTATGATAAAATACTCATCCCACCTCATTCTTTTTCGTGCTTAATTAAATGAATTTGAAGAAAAAAATAAATGGGATGAATTTGATAAAAATAAAAGAGATAAAACGAGATAGGAATGAAAGAAAATATTAAAATCTAACACATGCTCAGAACAGGATTAGGTTACCTCACCCTGATTAGATTTTTAAATTACTTAAATTTCTTTCAACATTCTCATGTTATTTTATGTTTTACAACATATACAAATCTAAATATGTATCATATACATTATATATATATGTGTGTGTGTGTGTAATAAATTTTTATTTTGATTTGTTTTATTATTTAAAAATTTAATTTTTAAATAGACTGAATGAAAAAATGTTATTTTTAAATTTAATATATGTAAAAACGCATCAAGTATGCGATACATCAAAATTTGAATTTCATGCGACTTCGTACACTACTTAAAAAAACGTGGCATCCCAACCCAACCCCTTGCGATCTACTTTTAGTGAGGTTTCTTGCCAATTAAGATATTAAATGGCAATTAATTTTTCGGGTAAGTGATATGATCTGCATATCACATCCTACCATATAAATTGCTCTCCCACAAAATATTTGTTTAATAATAAAAAAAATACACCTTTTAGTAGAATATAAGTGTAAACGCGGGTAGCTGAAATAAATAATAACTCATTCCATATTTAATTATATAATTTGTTAAAAAATGGCTTATTTAATTATAAGCTATGGGTCCCCAAATATCTTCTTGTGCAAGCTTGTTCAACTCTAAACATTTTAATCTAAAAAATATTGACTTATTTTTTGACTAAAATACCTTAGTGTATTTTTATTATGTTGCACAATGAATCTGAAAAAAAATAAGACACGTGTTCTATTTTTTTTAAAAAATCAAAATCTAATAATTAGATGAAAGTTTATTGCTTAGTCCAAAATCTATTTTATGTGCAAATTAGAAATAAAAAAAATAAGACACGTGTTCTATGTTGCATTGAAATTTTATTGCTTTATAAAATCACAGAAAATCTCACTCATAAAAATAAAAGAAATTCATGAGATGATTTAATACTACTTTAAATTACAAACCAAAAGCTCTTTCATAAATGTAAAAAATTATCAAAACCACATATAATATTGCAACTCATAAAAATAATATAGTGAAATTTCATTGTTTCTTAAAATAACCCATTCATACAAATTAGGTAGTGCATATATAATTTAAACCACATACATGTGAATGATGTGTGTGAGTGTGTATATATATATGCGCAAATATATAGAAGGAAAGACCAAACCTTAAGAAATATATCAAAAGATAAAAAAAGTAGTTATTGTTCGATAAGTTTGGAGAGAGAACTTGGTGGAAGAGTTTGCTTTAATTCAAAAAGTTGCAATCCATTACACATATGCTTCCCTGAACAAAGAATTTTCAGCTACAATCTTTCAACATTTCAACATTCATACCAATAATTATTGTGTTAAGAAGGTTACTACCAATTCCCTAAAGCTCATAGATGTCGATTTTATTCTATCTAACGTCGAAGGAACCTTTTTGATTGTGGTTGATATTGGTCGATGACAATACATATGGATAGGGTGATGGGTGGTTTCGAATGGAGGGGAGGAGCTATCGGCACATTCTTCTGTCGATGGTGTTGTAGGACAGAGATGAAGGTAGACATTAGGATTAACAAATATTGTAGATATTTATTTTAAAGGGTAAAAGTGTCATTAAAAAAATTATTAATCACACATCATCACATATGTCTCTAGTCTAAAAAAAGTCCAACTATAATTGGACTTGAGATGTTAAAATAATTAGTGTTAAAGTTTATCTTAAATTTGAAGGATTTGTCACAAAGTAAAAGTCCACTTAATTTAATGTCCAAAAGCGAAGGTGGAAAGAATAACATTGCTGTTTAAACAATGTAATGTACCGTTTTGACCATTATATTATATTTTAAAAGAAAATTGTTTTTTAAAAATACTTTTTAGAAGAACATTACAAAAATTAATCACAATTATTGGAGAAAAGGCAGATATTTGAGGAACTAGATGGGTTTAGAGCTACTTTGTATTACATTTGTTGTCATAATTTCGATTGTCCATGGGCCAGGCTGGGCCACGTGCACTGACCCAACCCCGATCCTTGTAAACTATTGAATGGTTAGGTCCGGCCCAAATATGTCCTGGGCTGCTGGGCTAAGCATCATCAAAGCCCGAAAATTGTTTGATCCTTGAAGTATGAGGCAGTCTTACCCTACAGGTTCAAATGCAGACCAAAATCTGTAATGGAGAGGCCCAATCAATATTGCTAAGCTTTCAAAATTTCCTGTCATGCCAAAACACAATATAATCTCGTAACCTAGTAAAAAACAGAGTTCCAAAAACAGAGTTTCTCAACTCTGTTGCTCAAATAACAGTTGTCCAATTGATTAGTCTTAATTAGTTAAAATAGATGCTCAAGGGCTTAGGACATGGAATATTTTATTTTTTGGCCATATATGATAAAATTTACTACTCAACTCAATTCAATGAAATCTTATCTCAATTATTTGAAATTAGTTCCATAAATTTTATCTAGTCATTTTACTTGGGATTCATATTCATAAGAATTGTCAACTACTTAACACAACTTTCTCCTTTATCTGAATTTACAGTTGGTTATGTAATAATATGATACTAAACACAACAATGACAGAGATATGGGTGCAATTCAGGCGGGTTGGGTTCGAGTTGAGTTATGTTCAAGTTTAACGCAAGTTCTAAAAAGTTAACCTTAGCTCGGCCCGAACTGAAACCCGAACAACCAAATCTGAGCCTGACTCGAATTAGAATTAATCAATATCAGGTTCAACCCAAGTCTGATTAGTGATTTCAATTTTTAAATTTATTCACAATTTTTTAAATAAATTATTGTATTTTTTCCTATTTTGATTATACAAAAAAAAAATTCAATAAATTCTCCTTCTAAAAAAAATAAAAAATCGTTAACATAATTCCTTCAACACAATTTAATTTTAAAAAAAATGTTAAAAGTCTTTTTAAAAATTATAAAAATATAAATAGTAATACTTGTAAAAAATTTCTACTAATCTAATGATAAATAACTAAAGTAGAAAAAAAAATTAAATTTAAGTTCGGTTTTCAAAATTTCAATCCAAGCCTAACTCTAATTTAAATTGGATATGAGTTATTTTATCCAATCTCAACCCGAAGTTTAAAAATGAAGTCGAGCCCTAAAAAATTTGATCTGAGTTTGGGTTGTATCAGGTTAGCCTACCCAAATTACACTCATAAGCAGAGATATATCCAATTAAATTCAGTCTCATACAATTCAATAAATGAATAGTTTTTTTGGTAGAGATGAAATCATGACAACATAAAAAACCAAAAGACCCTATGACACTACCATATATTTCAACTGATACATATAAAATCCATATATCCACACCCCTTTACTGCATAATCCCACACTTCACTATAAATTTTTATGATTTTTTTTGGGGTGGTTTCAACATTGCCTACACCTGCTCATCAATCACCACTACACAGTTCTGATCCATCCCTGGCTGCTGCTGGAGAGGGTACCCTTCAATCTCCACTACTTCAGCTTCAACTTGAGGTGGTTCTCTCTCCAGGTTTTCTTCTTGTTGTGTGAACCAAATGATGTTCAGAGGAGGGAAGGCTTGAAGGGTGTGATAAAAATCATAAAACCAGTAGAACAATTGCTGAAGTAGATTCAGAAGTGAATTGAACCAAGGAGCAATGCATATGATGATGGGGATGGCAGCCCAAGAATATGGGTGTGGCAGAAATATTGAGCAGAGCAATGAAATAGCCAGAGGAGCTGAGAAATCTCCAGCTTGCAATTGAATTGAATCTATTGTAATATGGAGAGGGAGTTTGATGGAGATGAGGAGGAAAAGCAACGTGGAAATGATTATCAGAAGCTGATCAGTCTTCCATAGATCATCATAATGAACCCAAGAGTTCAATTGGAAATGTAAGAGCTTGAAGATGAGGTATAATATTGATAGAACAACATACCTTAGGTCGATATAGCAATACATTCTTCTGCGCCTATTTTTTGAAACAATAAACTCAGAGAAGTTTAGATTGCCGTATTTGCATTTGTGTGTATATATATGATGGGCATATATATGTATATATTTATATGTATGGACATTTGGTTAGAAGATATGATGATAAATCCATCAAAAAGTCATATGGTTTGATGGTGACGTGAACTGGCTGAACTGGTTAAACTGGTTAACTGGTCCAGATAACGCGTGGACACCAGACAGAGAGGGACAGAAACCCAAGAAATAGTTCAAAGGTTAAGGGTTAAGGGGTCAAATGGGTTCAAAATGCAGATGGGCGGGTAGAGAGAAGGATGGTCCAACTTTTACAAAGATGAAAGACTTTGTTGGAGGAAACTTCTACGTTGGTAGAGTGAAATAAACTTGCATTTTGGGTTAAAGCCTTCATTTCCATATGTCCAACCAAAAGTATTGATTTGCCAAATAAAAACTTTGTAGTATCACTGTGCTTAAGGCATGAACGTACCTTAAAAGAAGTGATTTGGAATTACAGAGTTTGATTTTGAGTGCACAAGATTTCTGTTCATCATAGAAAAACTGTTAATAGTTATTTAAATAAAAAGAAGAAAAACTTTTAGTAGTTATTTTAATTATTTTTAATAATAGTGAGTCAAAAGTTAAAGGTAACCAAAGTATGTCTGGTTAAATCCATTCATTTCAAGGAATAATTTTTTTTTTTTTCGATTCAACGATGAGGAAAGAGAATTAAACTTGCGTCGATTGTGCGAAAAATAGACACTTGCATCACTTGGGTAGAACCTCGATCCTCATCACCCCAATGATTTTATTTGAACAAAGAACAGTAAAAACCTTTTAGGAAGAAAGATTTTCTATAAGGAATAGAGGGAATTACTGTTTGAAGGTTCATTCAATGAATAAAAAAAAAGAAAAATGTATTAAATTCAAATAAATTTGTAACAATTGTGAATTGTTACATCTCTAATATATGTAAGAAACAATTGTGGCACAAACCAAGAATGTATTTCACCAATTGATGCTGACTTAATTGGTGACACAAGTAAACTATTTCTAATTCTGTCATGAATCTTAATTCCATGGCCCAAAATTTCATATGTTTTCTTTTAAGAAAGAAAATGAATTGTTTCATTGTCAGGGTCAGGGAATTGACCCAAAGAGTTGCAGTAGTGTGAATAAGCAATATGAAGGTTGACTCAAATAAATAAATATACAAAGATAAAGTAAAGCAAATTAGCATGAAGGTGAGAGTAACTCAGAACAAGAAATTATTGTTTCTGTACAAATCAAAACGGCTGCAATATAGACACGAATCATGTTTGAGATTCATACATGCTCGTGTATACACTTAAGTAAAAATTTTTTCTCTCCATTATTGTACTAAAAGAAAAAAGAAAATGGAAAAAAGAGAGTCTACAATCTCTCTTTTTCTTCAATTAATTTTTTTCAATTTGTCTAATTACCATTAGATCAAATTCAATGCACTTGCTAAACAACGTACTATATCTATATTTTAGTAGGTGGTGTGAAAAAATTATTCCAATGCATTGCTAAAAAAGTTCCTATAATTTAAGTTTGTAAAAATTTAGTCAAAATAATATAGCTATATTTTGAAAATGATAGTTGGAAAGAAGAATGATTGTCGTACTAAAAAAATAATATTTGAATATTAGAGTAAAAAAGAAATAAAAAATTTACATTTTAGATACAGTAACAAAGCTTAAATTTAAGTTTAACATGATTCAAGTAATTTTTTGCACCGGAGATGCTCCTATCCCCCCTAGATGAAGGGTAGAGAAAAATTAAGAGAGAGAGAGAGAGAAATTACATTCCAAAATTACCATTATTTTTTTTATGAAAGTGACATAAATAGCCCCACTTTATATTACACGATTACTATTTTGCCCACTAGTCACCATTGTCTTCTTTTTTTCATCATCTTTTTCTCTCCTCTCTTTCATCTATAACTGAACTGGACTAATAATGGATTGTACATATACACATATATATATGAACACTAATTTTTTTTTTTAAAACAATAAGTAAAAATACACTTACGGCTTCAATGCTTAATGATATATACCATTACCATATATATGAAAAGATTGAAATGACAATTGTTGTGCAATGCTTGGAGAGATTGCCTTATAAAGTTTGATTTTTCTTTGGCTTTGAGTTGGAATATTCCACTATTCCAGAAGAGGAGATCCAGAGACTCTCTTGTTTCATTTAGCTTTCAGTTGTGAAGGACCCACAATTTCATTGGACAGAATTGACAGATTTAATCATTACACATGCTGGATCTACATATAAGCATAGTATCCTTTATAGACTCAGACTCTCAGAGAAAAAGATTGAAAATTACTGGAGTTCTCCATTTACAATGGATGGTAAAGGTTTATACAGGGCGTTTATATTTTTTTTTTTTTGTAAGATGACAAAAGGGGCCACTACCAACTAAAGCAATGGGAAGCTTTGTTTTTGTTCATGTTTCTATTTTTTTTTTTAATGTTTTCAACTGATTAAAACCTTAAATTATGTGTAACTTGTTAATATAAAAGCGAGTAATATTATGAGTCTTAAATTTTAATACTAAATTTTGTATTTTAAGAGTATCTTCGGTGGTGACTTAAATCATTACTCAAATTTAAATTTGAATCAAAATTTATATAAATCTTTTCCAGTAGTTACTCAGACCCAGACTAAAATAGGATTTTACTTAAATCTAGACTCAAATCAGTACACCTCTATTTATAAACTCAAATTTAAATCACCATTGAAGAGCATGATATTCAAATTCAATTTTTATTTAAATTTTGACTTAAAATTTGTATAAAAATTTGAGTCATCACTCAAAATGTTCTAAATGACGTGTATTAAGTCATTGGTCAATCATTAAATAATGTCTATACACCACTAACAATTTGATGTCATATTATGTCTATACACCACTAATGATTTGATGTCATATTATTTCAGATGCAACATTTGGTACAAAAATTTAGAATATTTAGCGGTGTTGTATAAAAGTCATTTTTCTTCTCTATAGACAATATTTGACAAGTAATCCACATGCTAATTAATTCATCACATAATTGTTAATTTTTTTCCCTAAAAATTGTTTTTTTTTTTAAAAGAGGAATGGGAAGAGAAAAGATAGAAAAGGGAAAAACTGGAAGAGAAAAGTATCATGCTCTTTATGCAATATTAAAGCAGTATGGGATGCTTGCAAATTTGCAATGATACATAGACGACAATGATAATGGCCTAAACTGGTGGACAAACTCTGAGCCACCTGCTCACTCCCACTCCATATATATATATATATATATATATATATTCAAGAGAAAGAAAAAAGAAGGTAGAACTATAGGGAGAAACTCCCATAAGATCCTGTCTAAGAAGCTGCAGAATTTCCTTGGCAAGATCATCCAAAATGCAGATGACAGTCTCAACTTGATGTCCCTGACTAGCAAGACAGTCTGCACTCCTATTTCCCTCTCAAAGAGTGAAGCATTTTCCATCCACAAGGTTATGCTAGGAGGTTTCTATAGTAAAGATTTCCCTCGGGCTGAGTGCTATTGTCTGCATTTTTGAGAAAGTTTACTGCCATTTCCAAGTCTGTTTCCACTATTAGTATTGGAAAATTGCAACTTCCCAGCAATGCTTAATCCCTGCCTGATCGCCTACAATTCAAAGTGGTAACATCACAAAGTCCCAGTCTGGCTTTAGGGAGTCCAATCCATCCACCATTATCGTTTCTTATTAAGCTTCCCACAGGTGCACTATTAGGATTGAACCTAGTTATCTTCACCAATCCTTGAGCGAAAAGGATGAAGAGACATATCTCGGGTAGTTACGCTTTATCTGATTCAGGTACTTTTCCTTCACACCAAAAAAAAGAAAAGATGTGATCTCTCAGAACAGTGGTGGTCTATTTGGAAATGTTTCGAATATATGCAAAGTTTCTCATTTTCCATTGATACCAGACGGTAGAGACAAAGAAATGAGGCTATTAGATATCAGGCCAATTAATAGGAATATGGGACTGGTTGGTAGTGAGAAGTATGTCCCGATTGACAAGCAAAACAACAATTTTCATTTTCTGGGAAGTTTTTTAGTTTCCAAATCCGATTCTAAACACTAGAAGAAGTGTTTGAATTGTGCTGCTGGAGTATCTGGTAAGCAGTTTCGGATGTAAGTCTTCCACCAGCAAAAGGTCTTCAGTACATTTTAACCTGGTTGAGGGTATATAAAAGTAATTGGGATTCCTAGAATAAGATCCTTGACCTCTTGGAGGTTGCTTTTTCTAATTCTAAAATTTCCCAGGTCCCATTGCTAATGATGTTACTGACTTTCATAAACAGGTCATTCTGATCAATGTCATGTTCAAAAAGCTGTCGAAGAGGCTTCTCCTGTCCAAATATCAAACCACAGAAATTTTTCGTGTTCGAATTCTCCAGGAAACACTTCCTTCCTAGGCTTTTATACTTTTTTTTTTTATAAATACATTCCCAGGTAAATGAAGCAGAAGACATGGGGGTGTAACTAAATGTCAGAATTTTTGAGATGCCTAACTTCAAAGGTTATCTCCCACAAGGCAATATCTTTAGTATTAATTTTCCAACCAGCCTTGGCTAGAAGAGAGGTATTCAATAACTTGGCAGATCTAAGGCCAAGACCACCATATTTCTTTGGGTTAGCAACAGTCTCCGTATTAACAAGATAAGGGTTATTTCAATTAGGGTCATTAGACCACAAAAAGTTCCTGTTTAATTTGTCAAGATTGTTATTCTCACCAAGTTACATACAAGTGAGGCCATAGCCCTAGGCCTCCTTTTATAGATTGGTGGCCTATCAGTAGCAAAAAGAGACAAAAGTATATACATAGAAGATCCTTGATAAACCAACGTATGTGTTAGAAGTATATTAGGATCCCTATATATTATTATTGTACTAGGATTAAAATTAACCATCACATATATATTATTTATAAGCGGTTCAGTTTGACCCAGGGGTGGCTTTGTCATGAGATCGTTAGTGGGTTGCTCAGTGGCCAAGGCTAGGCCCCCAACGTATCCATTATGAGGTTCACCCATAACAGTTGTACTTCACCAAATGATAGTGCAGCTACAAAGTTGATGGCCAGGGCAGCAACATTGACTGTGAGTTGAAATTGGATGAATTTTTGAATGTTGTTGTACACGCATCTACCCCACATCAAAACTGTCACCACAGAGGTGAAATTGTCATCCAAGATGACTGTGTCTGAGATCTCCTTTGCCACTTCTGTGCCTTGGATCCCCATGGAGAGGCCGATATCTGATTCTTTCAGTGCAGGTGCGTCATTGGTTCCATCACCTGTAAAGATATAGTGTAAGACACTAGCCTTAGTCAATCACTATTACTTTACTTTTGATATTTTCGTTGAAAACTATAAGTTCTAATTTTTGTTTATTTTCATTTAATTTCTGTTTTTGTATTTACAGTATTTTGAGAATTATGTTTCTGTTTTATATGATTCTGAAATTGTTTCAAACTATTTTTATATTATAATATTTATTAAATTGCTATAAATTTTTTTAAATACAGTATTATGATAAAATATAATTTTTCCTAACACAGATAGGAAATACAATCTTGCTGTTTCTTGATAATGTAAAGTAATGTCTGGTGTCTTACATTGGTCTTAAAAGATTTAACTGTAGTGAGAGTGAACCCCTCTATAAATGACTGACAAAATTGAACCATGAGCAAACTAATTACTCATTACATTCTGCAACAGAAACACACACAGTGAAGATGCACTATTTTGATCTAGGTATGCTATTTTAGTTGTGATAAACATTGTGAAATCACAAACAGGTATGCCATGGGATTGGGATCCATTTGACACAATTGGTCATCTCACTTGGATGAAGTTTTGGCTTCTCACCATTCTGTTATTGCTTTTCTCTTCCACCTCCATCAGACTCCCTCTAACTTCTCTAACTCAACATGGGCCACATGCATGTACAAGTTGGAGATTTCTCTGCCATCTTTGTTCTTCTGTTGGTAGCTTCAGTGCTCACCCCAGAAACACTCTTTTGGTATGCCTACCCCATTATAATTTTACTCTCTTCATGCTCTGCTTGGCTTTCCAATATTTTAAAGAGCTTTCTCCAATGGGTGCAAACCGTCCTCTCCATGGTTCCTGATTTGAACATATTCATAAGCGTGACATATGCTGAAGCGGCAAACCAGGAGCCTCAACCTGCAGTTCAAGGAATCATGGGGCCTAATTTTGAAGATGGAGGTGCACAAGTCGAGTCCATTGATGAAGTTATCACGCTTATCTTTGTAGCACTGCAAAGTTTGTCTGAATGGTCATATAATACATATGTTCTTCCTCTTTCTTTTCATTTTACTTTATTTCTGTTTTCTATATCATTCTGATTCTAGGTTGTCATATTTGATTTGTTTTGAAGGAAATGGTATATGCACTTGTGCTTTCTGTTCTGTTTATTATCATGTCTTAGTTCTGCCATAAACATCTCTACATAGTACATCCAAATAAAAAATGAAGAAAAAAAAAAGGAACCTTTGAACTAAGCACCCAATGTTTAGATTGGTACATGAAACACCATGGGCTATGGAAAAGGTAACCAAGAATAATAAGTAATCAATCTGAACTGGAGAAAAAATGTACCCTTGAAATAATTATCATCAAAAATGGTAAACCTCAACTGTCCTTTCATGGAAAATAAAATTTCTCCTGTTTTGGTCTTTTTTTTTTAATCGGTGAGTAAATTTAAAGGGCTACTCCAGAGTCTAGTGCATGAGGTTCCGACCGCTAAGGGTCCTCATAGAGGCAGAACCTCATGCACAGGACTAACCCCTTAATTTACTTACCACTTAAAAAAAAAAAAGCTCAAACAGGAGAAATTCTATTTTCCATAAAAGGGCAGTTGAGCTTGACATTTGTTCATCAATCAAAAACAACATACAAGAGATGATGTCTGAGCAAAGGGAACAGAAAGGAGCATAACCTGACAAACAAACAAAAGCCCGATTTGGTCATCTTCCATTTTATTTTATTTTAGCTTTTGTTTTGGGGCCATAACTTTATGGCTTGTGCCCTAACAGAGAATTGAAAATCTAAATACGTTCATGGATGGCACTTCTTTGAATAATAGATAGGAAATACAATCTTGCTGTTTCTTGATAATCTGAAGTAATGTCTGGTGTCTTACATTGGTCTTAAAATATTTAACTGTAGTGAGAGGGAACCCCTCTATAAATGACTGACAAAATTGAACCACGAGCAAACTAATTACTCATTACATTCTACAACAGAAACACACACAGTGAAGATGTACTATTTTGATCTAAGGTATGCTATTTTAGTTGTGATAAACATTGTGAAATCACAAACAGGTATGCCATGGGTAAATCGAGAGTTTTACTGCCGTTAGTGGGACTTCACCAGATGATAGTGCAGCTACAAAGTTGATGGCCAGGGCAGCAACATTGACTGTGAGTTGAAATTGGATGAATTTTTGAATGTTGTTGTACACGCATCTACCCCACTTCAAAACTGTCACCACAGAGGTGAAATTGTCATCCAAGATGACTACGTCTGAGCTCTCCTTTGCCACTTCTGTGCCTTGGATCCCCATGGAGAGGCCGATATCTGATTCTTTCAGTGCGGGTGCGTCTTTGGTTCCATCACCTGTAACTGCTACCACGTGACCTTTCTGCTTCAAACATTGCACCGTCAGAAGCTTGTCCAATGGGGATGATCTTGCCATTACACAGATAGAATCTATCTTCATCATCCTCTCTTCTTGAGAGTAATTTCTGAATGTTACACCTTCCGCTACTGCATCATTCAAATCTTCATTGGGTTTGAGATTCCCACATTCAATAGCTATGGCTTTTGCGGTGAAGATGTTGTCTCCGGTGATCATTTTGATGTTAACTCCAGCATCTCTGCAGGCCTCTACTGCTGCTCCAGCACCTGGCCGGCATGGGTCCTTCAAACCCACCAGTCCTAGCTAATAATGTCAGTCCAGTTTCTTGGAGCTTTTCATTACCCTGTAAACTTTTTGCTGCAATTTGTTTGCAGGCAAAAGCAATGCATCGCAGGCTTTTAGCTGCCATATCTTTAATTATTCCCCCAAGCTGCATTCTCTCAACGTCATCCATGGCTATGATCATCTCACTTCTCACATAATAATTCGAACACATTGCCAAAATCATTTCAGCAGCTCCTTTCCAGTGTGTGTGAACTGTATTTTCACCTTTTCTCCTGGCTAGAACCCCACTTCGTTTCTTCTCTGAATTGAAAGTGTTGCTGCACTTTCGTCTGCCCACCGTTGGCTCCCGTGCGAGGTATTGTTTGCTTTGGGTCTTAATTTGCCCGCACGGTTTTGTCCTTCCGTAGAAGGCGCCTCACAGGGGAGAGAGCGATCTGCGTGCTTATTAGCGACCACAGTTGTAACTGCAGGAGCACGAGAACCGGTACGTGACCAGGCGTTCCCACAGACGACGCCAAGCTATTGCTGCACTTTCGTCTGCCCACTGTTGGCTCCCGTGCGAGGTATTGTCCGCTTTGGGTTTTAATTTGCCTCCACGATTTTGTCCTTCCGTAAAAGGCGCCTCACAGGAGAGAGAGCGATCTGCATGCTTATTAGCGACCGCAGTGCTCGACTCCTAACCGATGTGGGACTAAGAATGTGTAACAGTTGCCCCCCCAGTTGTAACTGCGGGAGCATGAGAACCGGTACGTGACTAGGCGTTCCCACATACGGTGCCAAGCTGTTGCTGCACTTTCGTCCCCCCACCATTGGCTCCCGTGCGAGGTGTTGTCCGCTTTGGTCTAAATTTGCTCGCACGGTTTTGTCCTTCCGTAAAAGGCACCTCACAGGGGAGAGAGCGATATGCGTG
Organism: Nyssa sinensis; assembly: GCA_008638375.1. Taxonomy (NCBI): domain Eukaryota; kingdom Viridiplantae; phylum Streptophyta; class Magnoliopsida; order Cornales; family Nyssaceae; genus Nyssa; species Nyssa sinensis. Next base: position 41,491,038 of record CM018046.1, read on the forward strand.
CTTATTAGTGACTGCAGTGCCCGACTCCTAGCCAACATGGGACTAAGAGTGTGCAACAGTTGCCCCCCCCCCCCCCAGTCGTAACTACGGGAGCATGAGAACTGGTACATGACTAGGCGTTCCCACAAACGGCACCAACCTGTTGCTGCACTTTTGTTGGCCCACCGTTGGCTCTCATGCGAGGTATTGTCCGCTTTGGGTCTTAATTTGCCCGCACAGTTTTGTCCTTCCATAAAAGGTGCCTCACAGGGGAGAGAGCGATCTACGTGCTTATTAGCGACCGCAGTCCTCGACTCCTAGCCGATGGGACTAAGAGTGTGCAACAGAAAGCTTCTACGTGGAGGATCTCATGACCTTGTTTCAGATCATCAATATTCATAGACAAATCAAGCACGGCCCAAGAGAGGATGGCAAAGGGAAAAAAAGGACAACATAATTATATATATATATATATATATATATATATATATATATATAGATGACAAGCCTTTCAATACTACAAAGACAAGAATGATATTCCATCACCAGGCTACACTTGTGCGCCTCCATTTTCTAAATCAGGCCCTACAATTCTATGAGTTTCAGGTGATGTCTCTAGGTTTATGTCATCTGCAGCGTATGCTGCAGAGATGAATACATTCAATTCAGGAACTGTAATGAACATAGTCCGCACCCAACATAGAAAGCTGTTGAACACATTGGAAATCGAAGCAGAACACGAAGAAAGCAATATGAAAACTAGGAAGGCATACCAAAAGTGGACTTGTGGGAAGAGAAGTGAGATAATCAATGACACAGTGAGTGGTAGAGAAATCTCTGACTCCTATGTGTATTTGGCCTGTATTGACTGGACAGGTTAGAGGGACCCTGATTGAGGTGAAGGAAAAGATCAAGAAGAGAATGGAAAGAAGCCAGAAATTCATCCAAGTGAGATGACCAATTGAATCAAATGGATCCCAGTCCCATGGCATTCTTGCTTGTGACTTCCGGATGTTTATAACAAGTAGAATGAAATTCTATAGATCAAAACTGAGCATTCTTGCTGTGTATTAGTTCTAGTGTGTAATGAGTGAGTTGCTCATGGTTCCATGTGTCTGTAATTTAGGAGAAATTTTTTAGTAGACTGGGTGCATGAACTAGGTCAATCAAATATGTATGTATTGTCATCTTCAAAAGTTATTTTTATTTACATGACACAAAATGATTCATCGAGTTCATTAACTTAATTAATGAACTTGATTCACCTACAATTTTCTCGTAATTTAAAGCGGTCCATTCCCTGTCCAATTCAATTTCTTGACACTAGTGGGAGATTTCAAAATTCATGACATTTGGTCAGAGTCTCTGAAAGACAAGAGATCTTCACTTCACTTTCCTGAAGGATGAATTTTCTATTTATTATTGAAAATGATGGTTCATCTCTGAACTTACTTTCAGTTTTCTATTATTTTTGTGTGGGTATGAAATTGGCCCACCATGGAGAAATTCATGTCAAAGATGAACTATGGACTTGAAATGAAAGCCATTGTTTTTTAATATTAATTGACTCAATTCATAAAACATAAGATTCCTTGCACCATGGATCCCTCCCAAAATAAATATTGCAATTACACCTTTTCTTATAACTTAATTAAACTTTTAATAAAATTAATTGTCAAAAAAATTTAAAATTATGGGATGAATGGAACATGTACGGAACTGACATGCCTCAACAAGTTCCCTAAGAATTTAAGACCCCTCAATAATTTAGTTACTTCATAGTTAAATTATATTTTATATATATATATATATGTATGTATTTATATAATTAACTTCATGTTAAGATGACTTTTATGGTTGACTTTAATTATGTATTAGTAAGAGGACCTTTCAAAACTGAAAAGTTAAAGATGGTTGAACCCTGACCTAATTCTGCCCAAAATAATGTTAGTAGTTTATAATTGGCATATTCATTCTCTAGAATTCAGTCACTGTCAGTTATTTATTTGATTATCATCTTCCAATTTTTCTTCTCTTTCCATTTTTTTCTTTAATATTTTCAATTAAACAACCACTGCTATAATTGGTATTTTTACTCTCTCTCTCTCTCTCTCTCTCTCTCTCTCTCTCCATTTTTAAATCAGGTTGCTGATGAGATTTTACATACAGGTACACTAGAGAATGGCTTGCAGCCACTACTAAAAATGCCTAATTGAGGAGATCCATAGTCCATATAACACTTTGTTCCAGAAATAAAAAGAATCTTTCTTGAATTCAGGCAAGAAGGCATGGGGTATAATTGTTTTTGCGGAAGTAACTAAGTTAAACAGTAAATCAATCTCAAACAAGAAAGATAATAAAAATACATGGAGAAGACACATAAAAAAGTTTTGAATCGCAAATGGGTAATCCGGCCGAGTTCATGACAACCAACCCAACAATAATCACAGCAGAGAATTCTTGGAAAACATTGACATTCAGTCATGAATTCCAAATGAAGTACATGGATCATTAAGTTCCTAACCAACAGGTTCTTAGTTTCTCTGTTGGTTAAAGACCTGTGGTGGTTAATTGAGTTGCTAGATTCCAGATAGTGTTCAATGTTCATTAAAGTTCCAAAAAAAAAAAATCATTCATCTAGCACTGTCTATCAAGCCAAGACAGTTAACTCAGGCTTTTGTTTGTTTGTCAGGGTATGCTCCTTGCTGTTCCCTTTGCTCAGACATCATCTCTTGTATGTTGTTTTTGATTGATGAACAAATGTCAAACTCAACTGCCCTTTCATGGAAAATAGAATTTCTCCAATTTGAGCTTTTTTTTTTTTTTTTAAATGGTAAGTAAATTAAGGGGAAAGTTCTGTGCATGAGGTTCCCGCCACTATGAGGCCCCTTAGTGGTAGGAGCCTTCTGCACTGGACTCTGGAATAACCCATTAAATTTACTCACTGAATAAAAAAAAAGAACCAAAACAGGAGAAATTTTATTTTCCATAAAAGGACAGCTGAGTTTTACCATTTTTTATGATAATTATTTCAAGGGTACATTTTTTCTCCAGTTCAGATTGATTACTTATTATTCTTGGTTACCTTTTCCATAGCCCATGGTGCTTCATGTACCAATCTAAACATTGGGTGCTTAGTTCAAAGGTTCCTTTTTTTTCCTTCATTTTTTATTTGGATGTACTATGTAGAGATGTATATGGCAAAACTAAGACATGATAATAAACAGAACAGAAAGCACAAGTGCATATACCATTTCCTTCAAAATAAATCAAACATGACAACCTAGAATCAGAATGATATAGAAAACATAAATAAAGTAAAATGAAAAGAAAGAGGAAGAACATATGTATTATATGACCATTCAGACAAACTAAGCAGTGCTACAAAGATAAGCGTGATAACTTCATCAATGGACTAGACTTGTGCACCTCCATCTTCAAAATTAGGCCCCATGATTCCTTGAACTGCAGGTTGAGGTTCCGGGTTTGCCGCTTCAGCATATGTCGTGCTTATGAATATGTTCAAATCAGGAACCATGGAGAGGACGGTTTGCACCCACTGGAGAAAGCTCTTTAAAATATTGGAAAGCCAAGCCGTGCATGAAGAGAGTAAAATCATAATGGGGTAGGCATACCAAAAGAGTGTTTCTGGGGTGAGCACTGAAGCTACCAATAGAAGAACAAAGATGGCAGAGAAACCTCCAACTTGAACACGAATGTGGCCCATGTTGAGTTGAGAAGTTAGAGGGAGGCTGATGGAGGTGGAAGAGAAGAGCATGAACAGAATGGTGAGAAGCCAAAACTTCATCCAAGTGAGACGACTAATTGTGTCAAATGGATCCCAATCCCATGGCATACCTGTTTGTGATTTCACAATGTTTATCACAACTAAAATAGCATACCTTAGATCAAAATAGTACATCTTCACTGTGTGTGTTTCTGTTGTAGAATGTAATGAGTAATTAGTTTGCTCATGGTTCAATTTTGTCAGTCATTTATAGAGGGGTTCACTCTCACTACAGTTAAATCTTTTAAGACCAATGTAAGACACCAGACATTACTTTAGATTATCAAGAAACAGCAAGATTGTATTTCCTATCTATTATTAAAAAGAAGTGCCATCCATGAACTTATTTAGATTTTCAATTCTCTGTTAGGGCACAAGCCATAAAGTTATGGCCCCAAAACAAAAACTAAAATAAAATAAAATGGAAGATGGCCAAATCAGGTGGAGACAGATTTTAATTTTGGCATTGAACTAGAGACATTGCATTTCGAGATAAAAGTTTTTCCCTCAGCTCCGGGTGTGAGCCCTCTTATCATAAATGTTCAGAAGTCATGTTCAAAGATTTTGGCATATGAGCCTTAAGGTTCCATTTGGTTAACAGATCATGTAGTGACAGAAAATAAAAATGAAATCTTTTTGCTTGTTTGGTTAGCAAGGTCAATAGCAAGAAAAAGAAAATATGAAGGAAGCATCCAATTTACTGATTTGAAAATGAAGTGGAGAACCATGTACTTCTGCTCTCACTGAAAACCCTACAATTAGCTTCTTTTCCCCATCAGTTTTCGAATTTGTGCAACGGAGAAATTGCTATGAAGGTGGGATGATCAAACTTTGCAGTGGCTGGTATGAATTTGCAGATGTTCCTAAGTCGCGAGTCATTAAAACTTTTCAATTCCGGCTTATCTTTAATCATCAACATTAATTAATCTACTCTACACATGGGTGCAGTTTGGTAAGATATGATTCAAATTCTATAAGTATATATTATATAAGTTTCCATGTGCACTGGACCCCCCAAAGTAGAATGAAACAACATCACCACATAATTGTTTCCCCAAGTCTTCTACTTACTTTCGAGTCATAAGATTGTCAGATCAACTTTATGTATTCCTTTTATGATTGACTTCAATTATATAAGGATTTGTCTATTGATCAAAGCTCAAAAGGCTAGAAAAAGGACCAGCTGATGTTATATTTGTCAATAACAGCTATTTTCTTCTTTAGAATTTTCCCAACTCCTATCAAGGCTAACACCAATCCAATGAAATAATTTATAATATATAATACATAATATAAAACAACAACACATACATGAAAAATTTCAAGTCTCAAAGTCACAGCCATCAAAAAACATCACAAGCATTTGTACCATCATTGTCATCAAGTCTTCAAAGTTGAGCCTCTATCTTCATTCAAGAATCAAATAAATTAAATAAAGAAATTATTTAAAATTCAAAATTAAGATTCAATTCTCAATTAGTCATTATTGCAGGTCAGTGCCTCCTTCAAGCCAAAGAGTACAAGGATGAGTCTTTGACAAGTAGTGCTACTAGCCAAGTGTTTGGGTGGGGGGCTAGTTAAGATAAATCAGGGGTGCCAACCACTCTGTTTCTTATTTGAAGAAAAAAAATTGAGAGCCAAAACAGGGTCATAATACCCAAATGCTTTACGAATCAATCTTCTTCTTCCTGTTTGAATCTCTACAATTGCATATCAATATGCCTGCAGTTGAATCTTCTTCTTCTTCTTGTTCGAATCTCTACAATTGCATATCAATATGCTTTATTTTAATTTTTCTGATTAGAACTAATCTCTTGAAAGAAAGCAATTGTTTTTTAACATTTTCAAGTCTCAATTGGAGGGCTTTAGTTGGAGATAAAGGTGATGATTTTACTTTTGCTTTTTCCAATGTAAGAGTATTTCATGTGACTTTATTATCCATCGTATCTATGTCTTCTTTTTCTATTGCATGTTGGGAGTGTAAATAATATTAAAAACTTCCCCCATAAGATTGATGGGCAAACTTACCAAGAAAATGGAAAGATTGATTAACAAGGGCATGATTCATATAACTCATGGATAGTTTATGAAGCCCTTGGCATGATCACTATGTCCTCAAGTGCTGAAGTTCAAAGCCAAGTCTGTCTTTGGGTCACTGGGTGGCTTTGGCTGAAGTTTTTTGTATCAAAAAAGAAGTCTTTTTTTCATATCTCTTTTTCATGAACGAATACAATTATATATGTGAACGAAGAGAAAGTTTAGGAAGCTATATTAGGCTATACACTTTCTAAAAATAATATCGTGGGTTATATTAGGCTGTACACTTTCTAAGGCTAATATCGTGGTTAACCCTTGAAAGAAGAGATTTCAAATTCAAACTGAACCTAAAATTTCTCCAATTGGTTCTTCATTGACAACTCACGCCAACACTCCCCCTCAAGTTGGTGCATATATATCTCTAATGCGCATCTTGTCAAGTGAATTGTAGAAGATTTTGCTGGAAACAGCCTTTGCAATTATGTCTGCGAGTTGGTCTTCAGATTTAACAAATGAAAATTGAATTATCTTGACTTCGAGATTCTGATTGATGAAATGTCAATCCACCTCAACGTTTTTAGTACGATCATGTTGGACTAGATTATGAGAAATATCAATAGCCGCCTTGTTGTCACAGAACATGTTCATTTCGGAGCTAGGAGCAAAACTAATCTTGGTTAGTAACCTTTTAAGCCAAAGAAGTTCACTAAGACCTTTGGCCATTCCTCTGAACTCAGCTTCAGCACTGGATAATGCCACTACCTTTTGTTTCTTGTTCCTCCATGTAACCAGATTGCCTCTTACGAAGGTAAAGTAGCATGATGTGGACTTCCTGTCAGAAATATTCCCCGCCCAATTTGTATCTATATAACCATTAATATTTAGATGATTATTCTTGGAGAACATAAGCCCTTTTTCCAGGAGAGGACTTTAAATAGCAAAGAATCCGAATTACTGCATCTATATGATCTTCACTAGGACAGTGCATAAATTGACTCACTATGCTTATAAGCAATATTTGGGCGAGTATGAGATAAATAGATTAGCTTACCAACTAATCTTTGATACCTCTCTTTATTAGTTGGCACCCGATCTGAACCCTCTCCAAGTTTATGATTCTGAACAATTGGTGTATCAGCTAGCTTACAATCTAGTAATCCCACTTTTGACAGTAAATCTAGCACATATTTCCTTTGAGAAAGAAATATCCCTTGTTTTGATCAAGTTACCTCACTTCCCAAAAAATAATTGAGTCCTCCAAGATTCTTTATTTCAAATTCGGTTTCCAATTGCTCCCGGAGTTTAGAGATCTCTTCCATGTCATCCCCTGCAATAATTATGTCATCCACATAGATTATTAGAGCTGTTACTTTTTCGAGTCGGTGTTTCAAGAATAGAGTATGATCCGAGTTACTTTGTTGCAAGCCATATTTTCTCATAGCCAAGCTAAATAGACCGAACCATGCATAATGTGATTGTTTTAGCCCGTACAATGCTCATTGTAACTTACACACAACCTCATTCTTTAAGGATGCAGTGTACCTTGGTGGAATATCCATGTAAACCTCCTTCTTGAGATCGCCATGAAGAAAGACATTCTTTACGTCAAACTGATGCAATGACTAGTTTAAATTTGCTGCAAGAGACAACAAGACTTTGATAGTATTCAGTTTTGCCACTGGTGAAAAAGTTTTTTGATAATCTATGCCATGCGTCTGTGTATATCCTTTTGTTACAAGCCTCATCTTGTGTCGTTCGATGGATCCATCTGCTTTGTGTTTAATGGAGAAACCCCATTTGCACCCTATTGTCTTTTTTTCCTTTCGGTAATGAAACAAAAGCCCATGTTTTATTCTTCCACAGAGCTTCAATTTCTTCTTTTATAGCTTGAACCCACTTTGGATCTGTTAAGGTTTCTTGTATTCCGTTGAGAACATGACATGAGGATAACTTATGCACAAACGCCTTGAGATGTTCTGATAATCTTTGGGTGGATACATAATTGGCAATCAGGTATCTTGATCTTCTTTCCTCAGAATCTAAAGAGTATTGATTTGGTGGTTTGCCACGATTATATCTGAAAGGTAAAGTATAACTAGCAGAAGCATCCAAGTCATTAATAGGTGAAGGTGTAGTAGTGGAAGAGCTTACCTTAGGAATATTCTCAAGAAAAGGGTCTTCGGGTACTAAGGAAAAAGGAAATTCAGTTTCAGATTCAGATGATTCAGATTTAGTTCCCTGAATAATATTAGCACTAGCTCTCTTTTCCTCGCTAGTTACCGTCTTATTTTCTTCACTTATTTGTATTGGATTGTCTTCAAATCTTGGCCAATTCTGCCAATTTTTCTCTTCATCTCGTTTCTCCCCCTAAAGAGATGAATTGGATACTGATGAAGGGAAGAAAGTTTTCGATTCCAAGAAAGTGACATCTATAGTGGCATAGGTGCGCTTGGTGGCCGGGTTGTAACAAAGTGTAGCATACCCAAAAAAAACACAACGAAATGCGCACAGATGAAGCTTAGTGCATTAATTTTTATGAAGATGAACGAAGGCAACACATTCAAAGATTCGTGGAGGAATCAATAAAATAGTAGGCAAGGAAACATGGTTAGAAGGAACCTGTAATAGGGTTTTAAAATTCAACACTTTCCAAGGCATACGATTCAATAAATATACTACCGTGACAACAACATCATCCCACCACCTACTAGCCATATACGCTCTAATCAATAGAGCACGGGCTATTTCTAAGATATGTTTGTTCTTCCGTTCGGCAACCCCATTTTGTTGTGATATTCGAGTACACAAAGTTTCATGGAGAAGGCCATGAATCTCGAAGTAAGTTTGGAATTGCTGATTTACATATTCACCACCATTATCAAAATGAAGAATTTGAATTTTATCTGAGAATTAAGTTTGAATCTTTATGTTTTAACAAGTACAACCAAGTCATTTAAGTGCAATCATCTACAAATGTCACGAACTAATGAAGGCTAGAAGAAGTGGTAAATGGAGAGGGTCCCAAAAATCAGAGTGAATTAAGGCAAACGGGATATCACTTTTATTCAAGCTTACTGGATAAGAAACATGATGACTTTTGGCTAAAATGCAAGTATCACATTTAAAGTCTGAATCATGTAAATTGGAAAATAAATATGGGAACAAGTACTTCATATAATTAAATGACGGATGCCCCAAATGACGATGTCATAGCCAAATCTGTCTCTCCTTGACACTAGTCGTGTGTTGTATATTATTAGCTTTACCAGGACTGAAATCATCCATGTAATACAACCCCCTTTTTAGTACCACGCCTAATGATCTCCTTGGTGAGAATATCCTGAAGAAGACAAAAGGTAGGATAGATTAGTACAACACAATTTAATTCCTCAGTAGCTTGACCTACAGACATCAATTTATTTGAGAGAGATGGAACTAGTAAAGTATTAGATAAAGAGAGTGAGGGTAATAAAGCAATAGTTCTAACCTCTGTAACTGGATATGTGACCCCATTAGCATTAGCAATACTAGTTCGCTTTAGTTGAGTGATCTGGATAAAGTCATTTGAATTGAATGTCATGTGGTTAGTTGCCCCTGAGTCAATTATTCAGCCACTGTAATCGCTTTGGTTAGAACTAAGTAATGTGTAACCACAGTTACCTTGATCATTGAGAGTAGTCGGATCATTTGAGGTTCTACTTATGAAATGAAAGATAACTGGGTTTCTACAGGTACCAAAGTATCCCGACCCGAGCCTTCATTGGAGGCAGCTTCACGGTGTTTCCATGCCTTGAGTTTGTTCCACCATTCTGGGTACCCATGTAACTTAAAACAAGTTTCACGGGTATGTTTCATGTTCCTACAATGTGTACATCCCCCTCCTTCCAATTGTACCTTAGCTTTGAAGGTTGTATTTGACTTTCCACTACCCGTAAAGAGAGACCCGTTTTTGGATATCTAGAGTGAAGGTGATTGTTGTTGCCCCATCTTGACTCCTCTAGAAACCATAATAACGCCAGTTGTAGATTTTATGCCTGTTATCATCATTGCTTGCCTAATATCCTCCCTTCGTACGTGAGCATAAGCTTATTCTATCGTAGAGAACGGTTGTAACTGTAGCACATCACTCTGAATCTTATCCAACCGATCATCCAATCCATCAATAAAAATATAGACTCTATCTTCTTGTAGGATCGAATTGTATTTCTGTATATCAATAGCACACTCCATCGGGTTAGGATGGTGGAAATCGATTTCTCTCCATAAGCCTTGAATATCATTGTAATATTTTTCAATGGACCCTTTGGCTTGTCTCATTCTAGTCACTTGTCTTTTTAGATCATACACTTGGGAGGTGTCAGTTCCATCGAAATAAGTCGTAGCAATAGAATCCCATACCATTTTTGTAGTTGGAAAGCGAATGAAATTGTTGATCAAGGGCAGGTCCATAGAGTTGATTAGCCACCCCTTTACAATTGCATTTTTGGTTCTCCGTTTTCTGAAAGTCGGGTCTGTCGGTTGAGGGTGTGAAAAGTCTCCATTGATATACCCCAATTTGTCTTTGCCAGAGATATACATCTCAACAACTTGGGACCATAAGACATAATTGGTGCCATCCAACTTAACGCCGATCTGTGCAGCAGAAGAGTCGTAGTTTGGTGTGTGGATTTGGGTCTGATTTTTGGTCAAGACTTCTGTTATTCTTGCCGTCAAATTTTCTAATATGAAGTCAGTAAAGTGTCCACCGTGTTGCACCACATTGGTTGGTTTCACCATAGTTTTCTCAGTTTTGAGTTTTTTTCTAGGTCAAGGTTCAGTTGTAGCAGAAATCCTAAGATCTTGTTCTGATACCATGTCAAAAAAGAAGTTTTTTTTTTCATATCTCGTTTCAGGAACGAATACAATTATATATATGAACAAAAAGAAAGTTTAAGAAACTATATTAGGCTGTACACTTTCTAAGGCTAATATCGTATGCTATATTAGGTTGTACACTTTCTAAGGCTAATATCGTAATTGACTCTTGAAAGAAGGGATTTCAAATTCAAACTGATCTTACAATTTCTCCGATCGATTCTTCGTTGACAACTCACGCCAACATTTTGTTCGGTTATTCTTGGGTAACTTGGCAAAAGCCTAAGCTTAGCTTGCTGATATGTTATTAAAGAAATGAAACTTCATTTTCTCTCGTCATAGAATGACACGGATTCCATTATGAGACAAAATGTCCAACACATATCAAGGCACGTTAGAACCAATCTTTTGAAAGAAAGCATTTTTTTTTCTTCCACTTTCAAGTGTAATTGGAGGACTTTAGTTGTAGATAAAAGTGATGATTTTACTTTTGTCCTTTTTCCAATGTGAGAGTGTTCCATATGACTATAATCTATCATATCTGTCTTCTTTTTCTATTACATGTTGAGAGAATAAACAATATCAAAAACTGTCTATAAGATTGGAGGGAAAACTTCACAAGAAGAAATGAAAAGATTGATAAAAAAAAGGTATGAATTAACTAACTTATGCATAGTTTATGAAGTCCTTGGCATGATCACTATGTCTATAAGTGCTGGAGTTCAAAGCTAAGTCTGCCTTGGGGTCATTAGGTGGTAGGCTGGAAGGTTTTGCTGTGTTATTCTTTGGTTAATGTAGACACTTCAATTAATTTGTCTCTTCATAGAATGATACAGATTCCATTATGAGACATGTCCAACATATATCAAGGCATGTTTGATCCACATTCGACATCACCCTCTTGATTTATTACTGAGCAAAGCCATTCAATTTGTGATGGATTTGAGATTGACACCTCATCTGTGTTCAGGATTGATTTTGAGAGTTTGGCTGTCAACCTTTTTTTTTTTTTGTTAGACAACCTATTTGCATAACTAAGAAGCTTGTGAGTTTGTAGCTAATTGATAGTGGCATGAATAAAATATCATGATGTAAGTAAATTGGATATAGTTAATAAGATTATGGACAGAAGCTTTGAGGTAAATGGGCTTCCAGTGATTTTGAGTATGATCTAGAAATTAAAGAAAAAAATACGCGCGCGCGCGCACACACACACACACACACACACACACACATATATATATATATATATATATATAAAACCCTTGAGTGAAGAGAAATGGTGACAATGGGAGAAAAATAGAAAAATATTTTCAAGTATGTATTTCGGATTTAGAAGATAGCAACAGCAATTAATATTTCACAAGCTTCCCTTAATGTTTTTTTACTAATATTTCTTGGGGAAAGTTTTGAGAATTTTGAATATTCCTTCCAGAAGGGAGTTTTTTTCCATAATGATAGTCACATAAATGCTCTGAAAGATAGTGCTTTTCAATAGAGCTCCCATTGTGGGAACTTCTTGTTTCTGTCCTTAAATTTTTTTGTATTTTCTATATATATATATATATTTGAGAAAACAATAATGGAAATTTCTTTTATTGAGAATTAGAACGCAATACAGAATCAGATTGAAGGAGTCCAACGAGAAGAGGTAGAGCTTCCTCCAACCAAATAGATATCGACTCCATTCTTAGCGAAGCGTGCTAAAGAATGAGCAGACTAATGAATAAAAGCACAATCAAATGATGAAAAGTACCTATTAAAGCTTTGACATCATCTCTAATCATACAAATCTCTAATTATACCAGTTGATATTTGATGTTTTCAAAGATACGATTTTAAAAAATAACATACACACATACAAGGGTATGGAATGCATCAAGTTTGGAAAATCAATCAAATCTTATATCAACTTGGTTGATTTGGTTAATTTCTTATTTTTTTTAAATTATATTTTGAAGATGCAATTTTATTGTTAATTTCTTAACGGAAACAATATGAATTTTCAAAATAAGTTAAAAATGAGGTTAAAAAATTTGTCTAAAAAAACATCCCAATCACCAAACCAAACACAAAAATTTGATAATTTAATTGAAATTGAGGTCCATCCAAGATAACAAAATTTTAGTTCAAATTCAAAATTTAGTGCTTGCACATACACGTACCTACATAAAATTTAGTGCTTGCACATACACGTACCTACATAAAATTTAGTGCTTGTACTCAAAAGAATTGATAATTAAATTGACCAGATGGCCCAATTTTTAAAAGAATTGATAATTAAACATGACCTACTTTGTTTTTAGTCAATATGCTATGCATTTAATATTTAAAATATATTTTGCCCCATATTTAAATTTTTTATTCTAACAATGGGTTTATCTATAATGGTTAAATTATTTTATAACTCATGAAAATAATTTCTCTAATTATAATTATGAGATTATTTATATTTACTCCTCTTCAAATTTATATGAGATAGATTGTTTTAAAACTCAATTCATAAATTATCAAATAATTAAAACACTCTATCCTATTTGCATAATATTGCCCTTTATAATAAGCAGTTCAACCAGATGATACAATGATCATGTGAACCCCTATTTTGTGATTATTACATGAAGAGAAGAACTAGGTGCTCTCCTCTTTGAAAGCTCTACAGACAGAGGCAGATAAGTGGTGGGGGCATCCATGATCGTTTCAAAATTCTGAAAATTTGATTTTATTCTTTTATTTTTTATAGATTTTTTTTTTATTTATAAAAGACTCTTTTAAAATTTTATATTTATTTCTCTCCTTTTAAATTAATGGTCTAGATCGGTCACTACTTGCAATTAACTTTTTTTCCTCCGGCAGTTGTCGAATTTGTGCAACGGAAAAAATTACTAAGAAGGTGGGATGATAAAAACTTTTCAATTTGGCTTGTCTCTAATCATCAACATTAATTACTCTAACTCTACACATGTCTTGTAAGCTTTTATTTATTTATTGAAAAACTTTATTAAACGACCATGTGCATATTTACCCACTAAAAATTAAAATAATTGTAATGAATTAAAATTGAATATCGAAAAAATATAACGAAGAAGAGCCATATTTGCATATGAAGACGGTCTCTTAATAATATTATCATTATTTATTTTTATTTCGGGTACAAAACATTTACTCGAAAATATATACGCGAGATCGGGTTGCAATAAAATTGGAACCGATCCAACCTTATACGGTTCTGAAAAAAAAGAACTAAAACTGCGAAATACTAAATCCGACCGAACATTTTCGGGTTGGGTTGGATTCGTTCTTTTTTTTTTTTTTTTGGTTAGTTCTATTCTATTTTTGGTTGTTCCCAACTTTTATCCAATAAGAATCTATGATTAAACAGCTATTCTAAGTAGGTATTTTTTTTACTCACAGTTCCATTTGGGATGGTTGTGATGTTGTTGTGTTCATATTGCATCTATCTATATCACGTACCTGATCAGAATTTTTTTTATATAGAGACTTAGCAGTAAAAGGTTTATTTAATATATAGTAGTCTCATATGTTAGGAGTTCACTATCAAGTAAGACTAATAGGTCCAGATGGGAAACAAAGTTGTAGCTAATTCTTTTATAAAACAGAGTCAAGAGCAACTGATAAAGGGCTAGAAGTTGTTTTAAATGTCAATATGAAGTGTATATTTGTAGCTATTATAAAACAGACTTAGCAGTATATATGTTGGATCCTCCTGATCCATCAGCAGGTTCTGAGGTTGATTGACAAGGATACTAGGGCATCTCAAACTGATGTGTTAATTAAAAATAATACTATCCCATTCAAGGTTATACATATATATACACACACACTAATACACACATATAACATATATATATAAAAATAATTTTTAAGAATCTATTTTTATGAAAAGTTTGGTTCTCAGAATTGGATTGGCCAAAATTTAAACTGGAACTAATCCAAAAAAATCAGTTCTGAAAATCAACTTAATCCGAACCTTCTTTGGAACCGACCCAACCTGATCCAACCCGACCCATTTGGCTCGAGTTGGTTTGAGTCTGCAGTTCTCGATTTTTTTGTGTACCCATATATAATCCTATTATTATTTCGTAACACTAAGCAAACATGAGAGAGAGAGAGAGAGAACTACAACTTTTTGAATAATGATAAAAATCTCCAATATATTTATATTTTAACGTGATGTTTAAGAATATGATAACTTTATAAATTAAATCAGGTGAGAATCAGAAATATCGCTTCCTAACACACCACAATGAGAATACAATTAGATATATAAATTAAATATTTTTAACAATTTTTTTTTATTAGAAGCATACTAGTGTCAACTTAGATCTTATATTTTTTTCCTAAATTTTTGGACTTCATGTGCGTGTGTATATGTGTATATATATATATATATATATATATATATTTTGTTACTTTCAATTATCATAGAACTAATCAGTGACCCATATGAATCTGAGTCTGACAAAAATTAACAATCATGTCGAAATAATTAATTTAAATAATCATAGGTCTTATCAACAAAAATAATTATACTTATTAAAAAAATAATAATTTTATAAATAATTAATATATAAAAAAAAATAAAGTTATTTAATAAAAAAAAAGACCAACTTTCATTTATTATATAAGTAATAGACATATTCGAAACAAAAACACACATACCTGGAAATGTGTATATATATATAGTCCGACTCTTTTGAAAGACCACGTGAAGGATTAAATTGTTCAATAAAAAGACACGATTAACCCTCATTTATATAGAAATATTCGAAACAAAAATACACATGCATATATATGTAAATGTATATATATACTCCAACTGTTTTGAAAGGACTATAGGCTAAGGATGAACATCAATCACGTCAACACCGACAGGTTCCAAGTTTGGCTGAACGTCCTGCAACTTTATCTTCCATGCATGTCAACTATTTCAACTTCAATTTGAGGAGCTGCTTCTAGCTCGCGGTGGCGTTGCTGGGTTCTGCAAGAGATGATGAGAATAGGAATGGCTCGTAAAGTGTCACAAAACCAGCAGAGAAAGCGTTTGATCGGATTGATAAGCAAACCATACCAAGGAGAGATGCATAGGATGAAGAGATAGACTACCCAGAAATGTGGTTGTGACAAATAGATTGAAGCTACTAAAGAAATGGCCAAGGGACCGGAAAAGTCTCCAGGCTGCACGCGGATGGGTTGGGCAGTGAGAGGAAGATTTACGGAGGTGAGGAGGAAGAGCAGGATGAGAATGGAAAGAAACCCAAAATTTGAATTGAAAATGGGCTCGTGATCATCTCTGGGCTTGCCATGGGATTCTTGGAGAAGGAAGAGGAAGAGGTTGATGAGTGGCGGAACTAAATATCTCAAGTCCACGTAACAATACATTTCTATTTTAATCACAAAATAGATCCTAAGGAATCACTTCCAACTACAAAGACAATTTTCACATGAAGTTTCTATATATAGAGACCTGGTCAATTTTTTAAAATAAAAAAATTCGGTGACTGTGTTATGTGACCTGTTACGTGACCTGATTCAGTGACTATATTGAGACGTGATTTGCATTAACTTACCTTGAGTCAAGTCATGGTTGAGTGGGCTGTAGGTCCCCTCCAAAGTTTGCATTTTTTTTATATGTAAATTTTTGGACCTGCATAAAATTAGCCCACCCTCATGTAAACCTAGTTATTAATTCAATTATTTTGTTTAATTACACATATGCAGGTCTATTTACTTTCATGTAGAATTTCTAAAAAAACTTCATATCATCTTTCTATTCGGAAAAAAAATAAAAAATTCATCCTAAAATTGTTTCCTCTATCATCTCTCTTTGAGACAAATTACATGTGATTTCCTTTATAAAAAAAATTCTAGCCCCCCCCCCTCCCCCTCCCAACCTTTTTTCTTAGCTCTGCCCGTGCTTGTTTCGTTAGGGTTCTCATAGATTCAATGCAAGATATGCACTAATTCACCTTGTTTATTAGAGTTTTGATCAGTTTTGAGTTCAAGTCTTTTTCCTATTCGTTTAGTGTAAAATTTGTATTAACTCATGTTGTTTTGTTAAGGTTTTCACTCTATTCCATTAGTGTACTCGTATGTCTTCATCTTTTCAGTATAGAACAATGTTTTAATGTCATTTCTTGATGCCCATCTACTCATATGGGTGGGATTTACTTGTGGGTCCAATAGATAGTGGGTCTCACCTATGTGAGTAGGTGGGTACAAGATGTGCACCAAGAGATTGGCATTAATGAATTTTCCCTCGATATATTCTCTATTTTCTACATGCAAGATAAAGTTGCATATGGAAGAGAGTGCTAAATAACTTGACATATATATATATATATATATATATATATACACACACACACACACATTGTTGACATACTTCTTCCTCGAAAAATGAGATTACACCTAAAAGAGGGTGTTAAATACCTTGATATACATTATTCGACAATACTTAAGTCCAAGCTTGGTAGGGAGAACTTCATTCTACCTGGGTACGTGTCTTAATCACAATCTGTCACATAAGCAATGCACATGTATTTTTAAAATATTTTATTTTTTTGTTAAAATTAAATAGTCACATGATATTCATGTGTAACCTACTAAGGTTGTGACACGTACATGCCTAATTTGGAGTCAAGCATTGTCCTACCTTGTTGACCTATTTCTTGAACAACTTACACTTTGCTTGGATTGAGGGGTTTGGAAAGAAAAGAGAGGAAATGGGAATGAGGGAGATGTTATTTTGTACTTTGTTTAAAATTAAAGAAGAAAAAGAAAGGAGATGGAGGGAGAGGGAGAGGAAGAGGTCTCTTAATTCTTATTTTATTTAATTTTTTTTCTTCTCAAAAGTGGATGGAGATGGAAGAAAATAAAAGAGCCTTTAATAAATTTTGTATAATACCAATTTTAATATGAAAATTATAAAAAAAAATATCTCTATCTTAGAGCATAATAATAAAAAAGTATATAATCTATTTTTTTTCTATTATTCTCGAACAAAATTAAAAGATTGAAATATAGATTACACTTTCCTCTTTTCTGATTTATAACTAATTTTCTTTTACAAGTTATGCAACTGTAAATTCTTTTCCTGGTACTATGTGGCCAGGAAAATTGTGAGTGATAGTATTACACGTTGTTCAAGTGTTTCTTTGAAGTTTCCATTCAAATTCACTCAAGGGGCCACAACACAAACATTCCAGAATCAATATAAAGACAAGAGAGATCTGCATCGATTAATGGGTCCCCGGTAATTAAAGTATGTTTGAGTGCTTACACTTGGTATTACGCCAGCCGTACGTTGGGCTCACCCAAATGAACCTTAAATGATATTAAAATCATTCGCACAATTAAAGCACCGACAAATAGACTTGACTTTCTTTACTTTCACCATTGATTCAGGGCCCTGGAAATTTTTCAGAACATTCTGCCAAGAAAATTGTATAGAAAGAAATTTTGGCTATCCCTGTTTGTTGTTGCTCCTCTAAATAGTGTTACCTGTAGAGAATTCCAAACTCAAAAAGTTTAGTGAAATCTGCTAGCTAGCTAGCAAAACTAGAATAAGGAACGACTGCAATATATATTGATAAACAAAAATCATATACATTTCATAATTGATCACATATGTACTTATACACACACACACTGAGATTAGTATGTCTTGTTAAAAAAAATTAATAGAATGAGATGATGACTGATCATTTCATTTGAGAGTTCGTTTTAACGTACTTAACTTAGTGTAAATACAAGACTTATATAAATTTTATATTCCCCTCCTCCTGAATCTTAGTTAATATAGAATAAGTTGTTAAAAGTCTTTGTGGATTAATTTGGAAAATTGAGATCTCATTTTAAATCAAAATGGCAAGAAAGACAATATTCATTGGTTTTGCCTAGTGGCCTATAATAGGATTTCTGTCAAATTTGTTTGTACTTTTAAATTTGTAATTATTTTGTCTAAAAAAATCAGAATGGAATTTCATGTGCGTTTATCTTTTCCTTATTCTATCAAGTTTTTAATTTTTAAAAAAGTCTTAATTTTTATTTATTCTATTTTTTTTTAGATTTTTTGATTTCCTAATTGAAATAAGTTTAGCATTGAAATTAATATAATTTTATTTGGATTAGTAATTTCTTAATCTTATAAATATTATTATATAATTTTATCAAGAATATTTTAATTTAAAAATTTCAGAGTTCTTCTTTTGCTATTTGGTTACAACAGAGTTTGACGTGTTCATATTTTCACCTTCCTGCTATATAATGGATCGAAGACATGACAGAGTTTCTGTGGGGGCATAGGCTTGAATTATAGAATCCAAATAGTCATGATAATTAAACCATTAATTGGCAAATGAACTTCAAGGCGGCTTCTTCCTGTTTTGCACTTTCCCTTGTAATTCTCTAGCAGAAACCTTTACGACCACTAGGTCTTGATATTAGTGGATGAATTAATTATTCTGCAATTCACTCTTTTATAATTTATATCTTCGACCATTTGCGTTGAGATAGAGAATATATGGAAATTAAAGTTAGAGATTGGTTGTGGAAAAGAAAATTTGGTAATATTGTCGTTTAGTTCTTCCTTGTAGAAAAGGAAAAAGAAAAAGAAAAAGAAAGTTGATGTAAGACAAGTAATGGATTCTTAACCACTTAATAAGATTCGAAATTTTTTTGATTCTTAATTTTATTCAGATTAGTATTAATAATTTTTTAATCAAATTAGTAGTCTTTTAAATCTATAAATATAGTATAATAGGTGATCTTTAATATTCAGCTTATCAAACTTTCAAAAAATTCAATGTGTTTGACCACTTTCACATTTTCATGCTACGTTAAAAACTTTGATATAGAAATGATAATTGTCTATTGGTTTTGCTTATCACCATGCTTGGTGCTTGATTGTGAGTCACTTAATTTTTACTTTCTTTTCAATTTAGCTATCAATATTCTGAGCTAATTAAATTAAGTTAGTATAGTTTTAGTAGGTCTCTTAATGTTAAGTCCTAGTACTATTTGATATTTTTAGGGAAGAGTTGGGTACTTTATTGTTAGTGGGACTATGAGTCTTTATCTTAGTAGAAATAGTTTATTAGTTTAAATATGATTAGAAGTTCTAATTGCAATAAAACTACACTTTTTATAATTTATATATGTGTAGCCACGAGATGGGAGCTCCTGCCACAAGCCAAAAAAAAAAAAAAAAGTGAGTCATGAGATTGATAGCCATTGAAAACTGAGACTTGGTGCAGCAACATTGTGCGTGAGTTCATTGTCTTGATTCTAATAAAGTGTGAGAAAGGATTTTTGCTTTAGAGGTTTTTAGTTATGAGTTTTTCATTCTGTTATAGTACAAATTTTGTTTTGTTTATGTTCTCAATTTAATTTGGTTCAGGATTTAACAATGATATAGTATTTTGGATCCAACAATTGGTATTAGAGTCTAGTTTCTTAGTTCGTGAAGATGACTTTACTTATTTGTTTGGTTTACAAATTTGATGGAAAAACTCCTTTTCATATTTGGGAGAGTGCGATGATGACATTTTTTTTATTCAAGTGGTTTGACGACGAAGTTCATTAAGGAAGAGCTTGCAGCAGATGCAAATGAGCAAATAAGGCAAGTACACTTCAAAATTTTAAATTGCATTCATCAAATATTAGATTTTTATGTTCTTAGTAAAATTACCCATGTTCAGTCTGCAAAACAAGCATGGGATATTTTTTAAAAAATATATGTTGGTGTTGATAAGGTGAAAAATGTTAGATTACAAAAACTGCATAGAGATTTTGAGTTGTTGCAGATGAAAAAAATCAAAAACTATTTTTGATGATCTTTCGCGGACCACGGCACTTGTTAATGAGATAAGGACAAATGGTAAACAAATAGCAGACCTGTCAAATAGTTGAAAAAATTATTCGAAACTTGACATTGCGGTTTGAATATAAAGTGATTGCTATTGAAGAGTCTGCTAACTTAGAGTCCATGATAGTGGATGAATTACAAGATTCGTTGACTGTTCATGAACAACGCTTGAATGAGAAATCAAAAAATTCAGTTGAAGAAACTTTGCAAGCTCAATTAAATTTTAAGAATGAAAAAGGTGAGTCTTAGAATAATGAAGGATTTAATCAACGTTTTCAAGGCTACTAGAATAGAGGGCAAAATCACAACAATAGATGAGGTAGAGGCAATAATGGGCAAAACAGATCTGGTGGAGGAAAAGGCAGAGGCAATCAATTGTAGAATAACAATCAGTGGCAGAACAATAATCAGTGGCAGAATAATAATTGGTAGCACCGACCAATCCAAGGAAGAGGGGACGGTAACAATTCTAATCCACAATCTCATAAATCCAATATTCAATGTTTTAATTGTGGCAAGTTTGGGCATAAAAAGTCTGATTGCAGATCTAGAAGGCCAAATAATAGAGATCATCAAGCTAATGTTGCTGAAAATAATCTTGGTGGTAATAATGAAGTAGAGACCGTGTTGCTGGCTTGTAATGTTGTGGATAATGATGATAGTACTAAGTAGTATTTAGATGCTGGCTGTAGTAATCACATGTGTGGTAAGAAAGACATGTTTTCTTATTTAGATGAATCCGTTCGATCAGAGGTAACGTTTGAAAATAATTTAAAAATACCTGTGATGAGTAAAGGCAGAATAATAATCAGTTTAAAAAATGGGTCTCACAAGTATATTTTAGATGTGTTTCATGTACCAGGTTTGCAACAAAATTTGTTGAATATGGGGCAACTTTTAGAGAGAGGTTATGATATGCGAATCCACTATGGAGTTTGCACAATCAATGATGATCGTATGGGGCAAATAGCAAAGGTAAACATGACTCCAAATCGTATATTTTTATTGAGTATTAAATGTAAGAATTTACCTTGCTTTAGTTCTATGATTGATAATGATAGTTGGTTATGGCATATGTGTTTTGGGCATGTGAATTTTGGCATTCTTAATTTTCTTGTTAGAAAACATTGGGTTTCTAGTTTGCCCGCTATTGATGTCCCAAATTGAGTTTGTAAAACTTGTGTTATGGGAAAGAAACATAGATATGTTTTCCTACAGGAAATTCATAGGGAGTCAAGAGACCTTTGGAGTTAATACACTCAAATTTGTGTTCAGTGGAGGTACCTTCTAATGGTGGCAGTAGGTACTTTATTACATTCATTGATGATTTTAGTAGAAAAACATGGGTTTATTTTTTGCAACATAAATCTGATGTTTGTGATATTTTTAAAAAATTGAAGGCTTATGTTGAAAAGCGAAGTGGATTTCAAATTTTAACTTTGAGAACTAATAGGGGTACAGAGTATCTTGTTTGTGATGATTTTTTGGAGAAACATAATATTAGACATCAGTTAACTGCTAGATATACTCCACAGCAAAATGGAGTGGCAAAAAGAAAGAATAGAACTGTTGTAGATATGGTTAGATGCATGTTGAAATTTAAAAATTTGCCTAAAGGATTTTGGGTTGAAGCGGTTGCTTGTGCTATTTATGTTTTGAATATGTGTCCTTCTAGAAGTGTTTCTAACAAAACCCCGCAGGAAGCTTGGAGTGGACAGAAGCCTGTCATTAAACACCTAAGGGTGTTTGGATGCATTGCATATGCTCATGTGCTAGATCATCTTAGAAAGAAAATTGATGATAAAAGTAAAAAATATATTTTCATTGGCTATAGTCAATTGTCAAAGGCCTACAAGTTGTATAATCTAAAAATAGAGAAGGTGATTATCAATCGTAATGTGACTTTTGATTAGCAAAAAGTTTGGGATTGGTCTCAAAATGATCAAATCTAGCCAGCTTTAACTTTTAATAATACAAATCCACAGATTGAAATACAAAGTGAGCCTCAGTTTAGTGATCCTTCGTCTTCAGATGTGTCATCACCTCATGCAGAGTCCTCTAGGCGTTTTCAACGCCAGCACCACTTGCCTGCTCGCTTACATGATTATATTGTTGGTAGTGATAATGAGCCAACTAATGAAGATTTGGTGAATTTTTCTTTATTTGTAGATTGTGATCCAGTGACTTTTGAAGAAGCCTCTCGTGATGATCATTGGATTAAAGCCATGGATGATGACATCCATGCAATTGAGAAGAAGAACACATGGTAACTTATTACTCTTCCTAGTGGTAAGAAACCAATTGGTATGAAGTGGGTGTACAAGACAAAGCATAGACCGAATGGTAAGATAGATCGCTTTAAAGCAAGATTGGTGGCTAAGGGTTACAAACAAAAGTTAGGTATTAATTATTTTGAGGTGTTTGCTCCTGTTGCTAGACTTGATACAATTCGTATGTTTATTTCTCTTACTGCTCAAAATAATTGGAGAGTTTTTCAAATGAATGTTAAATCTGCGTTCTGAAATGGTGTACTTAAAGAAGAAGTTTGTGTTGAACAACCTGCCGGCTATGTGATAAAAGGGCATGAAAACAAAGTCTTTAGATTAAATAAGGCCTTGTATAGATTGAAGCAAGCGCCTAGAGCATGGTATACATGCATTGACTCTTATTTTGTTGAGCATGATTTTAAGAGATGTCCTTATGAGCATACTTTATATGTCAAGTATAGTTCACACGGTGATATTCTTATTATGTGCTTATATGTTGACGATTTGATATTTACTGGCAATACTTCAAAGTTGATTTCAGAATTCAGGGAGATTATGGTAGCTCACTTTGAAATGACAGATATGGGACTAATGTCTTATTTCTTGGCATTGAAGTTGTTTAAACAGATGGTAGAATTTTTATTTCATAGAAAAAGTATGCCAGTGATATTTTGAAAAGGTTCAAGATGGACAAATCCAATCCAATTTTGACTCCAGTTGAGGAGAGGTTGAACTTGGTAAGAGATGGTACTTGTGATCTTATGAATCCAACCTACTTTAAAAGGTTGGTAAGAAGCTTGAAATTTTTGACTTCTATTAGGTCAGATGTTGTGTTTGGTATTGAGTTGATTAACAGATTTATGGAGACTCTACATCAATCTCACTTGCAAGCTGTTAAACAGATTTTTTGATACATTTGAGGTACGCAAAGTGATGGTATTTTTTACTCATCTTCTAACAATTTAGAACTTGTTAGATATACAAATTGTGATTGGACAAGTGATACTGAGATGCGAAAGAGTATCTCAAGATATGTTTTTCATCTTTGCTCATTTTCTTGATATTCTAAAAAGCAGCAGGTTGTTGCTCTTTCAACAACAGAGACAGAGTACATTGCAATAGAAAATACTGCTACTCAAAGCAGTTTGGTTACGATAAATACTTGATATTTTTGTTTAGACATCAATTTTTTTTTTTAATATACGTGTTAGTTAATGATAAGTGATGCCACAAACTTTCATTAAAATTAATGTTTGCAGTCTTATCTATTAATGCGAACTTAATAAAGATTGAAATGATGATTTTTGTGTAAGTATGACTGGACAAACAACTGGTCACAATTAACAAAACATCAAGCACTGATACTGATATACATAACACGGAGAAGAATTTCAATACTAGCAGACAAAAATTGATCATGTTCATAGTCCATGGCCTGTGGCCCCGTGCTTTTGTTTATTGCTCCACCTTTCTAAAATCCACACTATATTGTTGCCAAGTGTCTTGCTCCATGATAATGCAATCATGTGGGCTGAAAAAAGAATGTTTGGTTTGGAATTTTTTAAACTGATTTTGATTATTATGCAAATGATTATTATAAATTAATTAATATTTAAATAATTTGCTAAAATTCATGTAATTGATTTTTTTTTATAAGAATGATTATTAATAATAATTTTTAGTGGGGTAACCGGGTTATGCAAAATATAATATATAAAAATCGAGTATGCTTCATTGCATAAGTGATGAAGTGATTTCTTCAGCCGTGTTTTTCTTGTTTTTTTGTTATGGGTCCTTTGAAAGTTATCAATTTATCCAGAAAATCATCTATCCCACACGTTTAAAATGCCAGAAGTAAATAAGTTCAATGGACTACCTGTCAAAACATTCACTATGTAATCATTAGGACCTACAACTGAAATGTTACTCCAAATGTTCTATCAAACCCTTTCTATTGGCTCTTAGACCTACAAGATCTTATATTCAAAAACTGAAAATAACTCTGTAATACTATTTTTTCTATAGTGTATTTTTAAAATTTTAATTTAATTTAATTTTTATTTATTATTTTATTAAAAAAAATTTCAAGAATTTTTTAATTTCTTTAATTTTTTTTTTCTAATTCCACTCATTGAAGCATAGACGTTACTTACATATGTACATAAACACATACACATACATATATATATATATATATATATACATACACGTTGACAGTTGGTCTTGTCTTTTGAAAATAGTGGCATATGTCGGCAGTAGAAAAGAAAATAACAAAAGTGTGCCTTTGTAATTCACTGGAATCTTCTCTCTCACGTTGATCCTATCCTACCCACCATTCAGTGGCCAAAGAAAAAGTGCAAAGTGAATCCCCATTTTTTCAGAATAATGTGAATTTGACTCCCACCGCGTGCCTAATAAGACGAATATAACATATTTATAAATAAAATTGAAATGAGAGTACATGACTTTTAAAAGTTTGTTAATTTTAGGATGACTTTGAGGAATAGTCACTTCGTTTTATATATATTAAATTTATTTATTTATTTTTATATATACTATATTTATTAATAAATAATATTATATAAAATTAATTTTAAAATTTTTTATATCACACTTATGTATATATTTTTGTATTAGTAATTTTGGAAAAAAAATAATTTTATTAAAATAAAAATTTTAACTTAATATATATATATATATATATATATATATATATATATATATATATATTAGAGTTTGGAACAAGATGGGATGAAATCGAAAATATAAACGAGGTCGTAGTCAGAATAGGGATAAACTTTTAAACGAGACGGAACAAGATCGGGAGCGGAGGTTATAAACAAGGTCAGTATTGAAAAGGAATACCTCATCCCAACTCATCCCGTTGTCATTTTTAATAATTTTGAAGCTTTGATTTTTCTTGAGTAATATTTTTGTGATCCCACCGGATTAGGACGTTACCACTTAAAAATAATATTGGACGGTACAGATGAAAATATTTTACAAGCATCTAACGGCCATGCTTTATGGCGTTGGACAGAAGGGAAGGGAACTAAGGGTGTTTTGACTCTCCTCCTTTCTCTCTCCTCTATTTATAGCTTTGGTTAAAAAAATCTCAACCCACATCTTCTTCTTATGCAGGGATTCATGTGATAGAATTAGTAGCAGTTTATACTTGTTTAACCAAGAATGAGTTTCACCAATTAAGTCAGCACCAATTGGTGAAACACATTCTTGGTTTCGCCCTCAATTGTTTTTTGTTTACACACACACACACACACACATATATATATATTGATCGGTATTTTTACATATATTATAGAGATGTAAAATTGTTATAAATTTCTTTGAATTTTATCCATTTATCATTTTTCAGTTCACTAGATGAAAAATCAATTATGGTAACTCCGTCTATTTCAAAAACTCAAGTATAATAAATTGAATTTTACGTACAGCAGAGTTAAAGCCTTTTTTCCACTCAAAAAATATATATGTTCTTAATAAAGTTTTTATTATTTTTTTATTCAAATAAAATCCTTGGGGGGAAGGGATTTCTACAGATTTTTGATTCATTATAATTTTTTTAAAAAATAACTTAAAATAACTATCAAAAATTTTCTCTTAAATGAGTATCAACAGTCTCTCTGTGGTGTGTGTGTGTACACATATATATAAGGGATTTAAGGAAGTTTTCCATGATCATAGGGAGCAATGTTCAGAACTTTTCCTCCTAGGTCCACATAATTTTTTTCCCTTGCTTTCTCTTTTTTAATTATTTGTCAAAAGAATCTTTTGGGTGAGGAAAGTAAGTAATGCAAGTAAACCCAAGAATATACTGAAACCCAAGTGGTGGGGAAAGAAAGAGCGTATAATGCAAGTAAACCCAAGAATATATTGAAACCGCGTAAACTGCATGTGCTTCGTTAGAGTCTGCATGTATATTGTATTTCTTTCTACTTATGGTCGGCCATGTAGTTTCTCAAATATCTCCCTTTTTCTGCCAATAATTGTGGTTTTATTTTATTTTATTTTTTTGCTGAATTGAATTACCATTTTACAGTATGTTTTTGGGAAGAATATATAATGCAAGTAAACCGAAGAATATACTGAAACCGCGTAAACTGCATATGCTTCGTTCACGAGTTAATTTTTGCTTCATAATAATGCCACTTTAATAATAAGTAATAACATTACCTCTGCAACGATATAAAAGTTGCATACGTGAAAAATATGTGAACACAACAAGAGACAGCAGTTAACTTCAGACAACTCATTGATAAGAGTTAGCAGTAATATATTGTGTCTGTATTTGGAGGGAGCGACGTCCTACGTGTGACGTCCTACGAGTCGTCACGAGCTACAATCATTTCCGTGTGACGTCCGACGAGTCGTCACGAGCTACAATCATTTCCGTATTCTGAAAAATAACGTGGCCACTAACTACTTTTAAAGCATAAAGAAACTGAGTTTTGCGCCGCAATTACAAGCGTCTGACGGCCATGCTTTATGAGGGTACACAGAAGGGAAGGGAACCAAGCCTGTCTCTCCTCTATTTATAGCTTTGGTTCAGAAAATCTCAACCCACATCTTCTTCTTCAATATCTAAATGGCTCAACGTTACTACCTTGATTTGAGATTCGCAATTCCACCTTGTCTGAAAATTTTTGTTTTCCCGCAATCAATCTTCGAGGGAAACCAATGGAATTTGAATAACCCAATATTGAATATTATCATCTTGCTGATCTTCTTGTTCCTCTTCTTTGTCGTCTCCATCGAGATCCCTATCACAGTTACAGCTTTTGCAGAATCGGTTCGCTTGCGATTCCGAGATTTCTACTTTTCTGGGACCCTTACAGTTACATTGCTAGCCTCATTTCTTCTACCCCAGCCACACTTCTGGTATGTGTACTTCATTTGCGTTTGTGTCTCTCCTTGGTTGCATTCAATTTTAGACATGCTTAAGCGCTCTCTCCAAACAATTCCTACCTTCATAATCATATGCACCCCTCAGCAAGAAGACACCATCACAGAACCAGCAGACAGTGCCCATCAATCTGGAGTTTAATTAAACGAAGTTGACGATCACTACCATCCGAGTAATTAACAGCCAACTTGGGAACCTGAAGGCACGTACCACCATTCTGGAATTGAGTTAAATGTAGTTGACGACTACTACCTGCTGAATGAAATGCCAACTTCGGAGCATGAATATTTGGAGGTCATTTATGGGCATGCATAGTCACCTTCTTGTAAACAAATCATATTATAGGCTTTTGGAGTCCCGTCTCTATCTTTTTTATCTTCTGGTTTTTGGTGTAAGTGTTATTTTTGTCATATTAAGCACTTATTTTATATAATTACGTTTGTGGGCTGTCGCGTTATGATTTCGTTTGCGTTCGACAGTGGGTTTCAAACGACAACTTGCAACGGCGTGATTGGGATTTTTCTTTTCTTTCATCTGAAGACTTAAAACCCTCAATCTGAGCTCTGAAGTTGCAACTCACAAGTGAGTATATATTTGGATCTGAAATCAGCTATAAGAGCATCGAGTTTGGGGTTATAAATATTTCTATATATGTAACATTTTCTACGGTTTGATTGATCTTCAGAGACTAGCGCAATGAACAAGAAGCTCTCCCAACGCTTAGTGATTTTGCGTATACTCTCTCTCTGTTTCCCCTTGTATATGTGTATTTATGCGTATTCTGTTGAAGTTTGTTATGGTGTTTGACTTAGTCATTTGGTTCTGTTAATAAATCCTTGGTATTTGGGAGTAGGTTTAGGAGTTTGACTCTTTCTTTGCATGTATTACTCACATCAGTTAGCACTGAACGTGAACAGTTTTCCCTTCCCAGTTGTAAGGCTATATATGTAGCCACTTTCATTCAATAAACTTCAAGTTGTTGCTTCAAACACTTTTACTTATATTTAACATTTGGTATCAGAGCCACAGCAGCAACTTCCTGACTTGCAGCAGCAACAACAATGGCATCAGACAGAAATTATGTGCAGCCAGCAATTCCTAGTCTTGACGGCCATTATGATCACTGGTCTATGCTTATGGAAAACTTTATGCGTTCCAAAGAATACTGGAACGTGGTGGAGAGTGGTCTTCCTGAAGAAGTCACAGGAGTAGTCCTCACCGCTGCCGAGACCAAGACACTCGAAGATAAAAAACTGAAAGACCTAAAAGCCAAGAATTACCTCTTTCAAGCCATTGATCGTTCAATTTTGGAGACCATCTTGAAGAAAGACACCTCAAAAGATATTTGGGACTCTTTAAAGAAGAAATATCAAGGGACAGCTTGTGTCAAACAAGCACAACTGCAAGCACTAAGAAAGGAGTTTGAGATTCTCTACATGAAAGAAGGAGAATGTGTGAATGAGTATTTTGCTCGAACTCTCACCATAGTTAATAAAATGCGGATTCATGGAGAAAAAATGGAAGATGTTGTTGTGCTTGAAAAGATACTACGATCTATGACTTCCAAATTTGACTATGTTGCTTGCTTCGTTGAGGAGTTTAATGACTTAGTTAACATGACAACTGATGAGCTCCAAAGCAGTCTTTTGGTTCATGAATAAAGGATGAACAGTCATGTTGTGGAGGAGCACGTTTTGTAGGTGGAGTACGCTGATGACACAGGAAGAAAAGGTCGTGGAAGTGGTGTATATCGAGGCAGGGGCAGAGGTCGTGACAGATCAGCTTTCAATAAATCCATTGTTGAATGTTATCATTGCCATGATCTAAGGCATTTTCAGTATGAGTGTCCAAAGAGAGGCAAGGAATCAAGGGCACACTTTGTAGAAACAAGTGAAGAAATGCTTCTTATGACATATATTAACGTACAGAAAGATCCTAGTGAAGAAGCTTGGTTTCTGGATTCAGGATGTAGTAAACACATGTGTGGTAAGAAGGAATTTCTCAATATTCTGAATGAAGACTTTCGAGAGTTGGTAAAGCTTGGGAACAATACTTCTCTCAATGTCATCGGAAAATGAGGTATTTGAATGCAAATCGAAAACGTTACACATATTATTATTGAGGCATATTATGTTCCCCAACTGAAGAACAACCTATTGAGCATCGGGCAATTGCAAGAAAAGGGCCTAGCCATTCTTATTCAAAACAACATGTGCAAGATCTATCATCTAGAAAGAGGCCTCATCATGCAAACCAATATGTCTCAGAATCGTATGTTCATCTTTCTCTTAAAAATTCAATCTCCAGAGTGTTTTCACTCTATCACCGACAACTTGGATTATCTTTGGCATTGTCGGTATGGTCATCTTAGTTTTGGGGGACTCAAAACACTCTATGGGAAGTAGATGGTGACAGGTCTGCCTCAGCTTAAAGATCCTAAAGTGGTTTGCGAAGATTATGTTATGGGAAAACATTCAAGAGATCCTTTTCCAAGGCACAACAAATGGCGAGCTATAGAGATCCTTCAATTAATTCATGCTAACATTTGTGGAACGATTTCTCCTACCTCCAATGGCAACAAGAGGTATGTCCGGACTTTCATTGATGACTTTAGTCGTAAAGTTTGAGTGTATTTCTGGTGGAGAAATCCAAGGCCTTTGCTACATTCAAGCTATTCAAAAGTCTAGTTGAAAAGGAGAAGAATGCTTGCATCAGAGGTCCAAGAACAGATCGCGGAGGAGAGTTTTCATCAAATGAGTTTGTCACCTTTTGTTCCTCTAATGGCATACGAATACAACTCACCAGTGCTTACACTCCCCAGCAAAACAGCGTGGCGGAGCAGAACAACCGTACAATCATGAACATGGTACGCTGTATGCTCCGGGGAAAACAAGTTCCTAGGACTTTTCTGGCCAAAAGCTGTTCGGTGGACTGCTCACATTCTCAATCGAAGTCCAACTTTTGTTGTGTGTAACATAACTCCTAAGGAGGCTTGGAGTGGGTCGAGACCATCAGTTGACCATTTTCGCATTTTTAGCTGTATTTGTTATGCCCATGTAGCTGCTCATCGACGCACCAAGTTAGAAGAAAAAAGTTTGTAGTATGTAATGTTGGGAGTTAGCGAAGAATCAAAGGCCTATCACCTTTATGACCCCATTTCAAAAAAAAAAAAAATCATTGTTAGTAGAGATGTAATTTTCAGTGAGGGCAATAGATGGAATTGGGCTGAGAATCAAGACGGTCTTGTAACTGAACTGCATTGGAATGATATGGAAGATGACAGTGATGACAGTCAGGTATGGGAAGATGGCAGTACTGTTGAGGATGCAGTCGTTGAGCAACACGAGGATGAGGAGGCAACAACGCAAGAGGCAGTAGCGCAAGATCTTGATGTTGTTGGAGATCTACCCATTGGAGATGTTGCTGGAGATCTACCCGTTGAAGAGTCTCCTAGTCCAAATAGAAGAAGAACATGAAGACAACCAACCTGGATGAGAGATTATGTCACTAAATTAGAAGACTTAGAAGGTGAAGGTGAGAACTCTCTCTTGGCTTTGTTTGTTGATAGGGACCCGCTATCTTTTGAAGAAGCTGTGAGGAGTAAGAAGTGGAGAGTGGCCATGGATACTGCGATTGCTGCCATTGAAAGGAATTCTTCATGGGAATTAATTGATCTTCCGGTTGGAGGAAAGAAAATTGGCGTTAAGTGGGTCTTCAAAATGAAGTTAAATGAGCATGGTGAAATCGATAAGCATAAGGCGAGACTGGTCGCAAAGGGTTATGTCCAACAACATGGGGTTGATTTTTTAGAAGTGTTTGCACCTGTAGCCAGGCTTGATACCATCAAACTTGTGATTTCTCTTGCGACACAAAAGCAATAGAAAATCTCCGAGCTGGATGTGAAGTCAGCGTTTTTATATGGCAAAATTGATGAAGAGGTCTATGTTGCACAGCCATTTGGATATGAAAAGAAGGGCAATGAGCAGAAAGTATACAAGCTGAAAAAGGCATTGTATGGATTACGACAAGCTCCACGGGCATGGTGCAGCAACATAGAGTCCTATTTTGGGAAGGAAGGGTTTACTAAATGTCCCTATGAGCATGCCCTATTCACCAAGACCTTACCAGGAGGTAAGTTTCTAATTGTATGCCAATCTGTTGATGATTTAATTTTTACTGGCAACAATGAAGACATGTTCATGGCTTTCAAACAGTCTATGAAAAGGGAGTTTGATAGGATTGATTTAGGAAAGATGAGATATTTTTTGGGTATAGAAGTATTGCAGCAAGACAATGGGATCTTCATTTATAAAAAAAAATATGCCCAAGAAATTTTGGATAGGTTTGGAATGACAGAGTGCAACTCAGTGCTCAATCCCATAGTTTCTGGGGCTAAGCTTGGTAAAGACGGCGATGGAGAAGCCATAGACAACACTTTTTTCAAATAGATTATTGGGAGTCTCATGTATCTAACAGCCACCAGACCTGATCTTATGTTTGTTGTTAGCTTGCTTAGTAGGTACATAGAATGTCCAACAGATTTGCACCTACAAGCAACTAAGCAAGTGCTCAGATATTTGAAGGGGACCATAGACTATAGCATCTTCTATAGCAAGGAAGGAAACACAAAACTTATGACGTTCGCGAATAGTGATTATGCCAGCGATTTAGAAGACCGAAAGAGCACATCGGGATATTTGTTCTTGCTGAGTTCAGAAGCTGTGTCGTGGTCTTCAAGGAAACAACCGGTAGTCACGTTATCCACCACTGAAGCTGAATTTGTTGCAGCATCTTCATGTGCTTGTCAAGCTATGTGGCTTAAAAGGCTACTGGAAGAGTTGAATCATGTTCAAGAAG
Source organism: Nyssa sinensis (assembly GCA_008638375.1). Classification (NCBI taxonomy): domain Eukaryota; kingdom Viridiplantae; phylum Streptophyta; class Magnoliopsida; order Cornales; family Nyssaceae; genus Nyssa; species Nyssa sinensis. The sequence goes on from CM018046.1 coordinate 41,523,632, forward strand.
AGTCCACGGTAATCTACTATGACAATAGTTTAGCTATTAAACTTTCAAAAAAATCCAGTTTTGCATGGTCGGAGTAAGCATATAGACGTGAGGTTCCACTTTCTTCGAGATCTAAGCAAGGATAGAGTAGTGAAGCTAATACATTGTGGATCTCAAGAGCAAATTGCTGATATTTTAACAAAACCTCTTAAGCTGGATTCTTTTGAGAAGCTGCGTAGCATGATGGGAGTATGTAAAAATCCTACTCTAAACTGATTTGTATATGTAATCAGTTTAAGGGAGGAAATGTTGAAGTTTGTTGTGGTGTTTGACTTAGTCATTTGGTTCTGTTAATAAGTCCCTGGTATTTGGTAGTAGGTTTAGAAGTTTGACTCTTTCTTTGCATGTATTACTCACATCAGTTAGCACTGAACGTAAGCAATTCTCCCTTCCCAGTTGTAAGGCTATCTATGTAGCCACTTTCATTCAATAAACTTCAAGTTGTTGCTTTAAACACTTTTACTTATATTTAACATATTCTGTGTTTGTAGTTTTTTTTCAATTGATTATTTCTCAATTTTACAGAATAGTTTTTGTGTGTGTGTGTGTGTGTTTATTAAATTAATTTGTATGGTTTGATTTGGATGATGTTTAAGTTCGTATTGATTGATGCTCATAATCGTATCTGGAAATTTTTTTCTTGAGATGGTTTTGTATTGTAAGAGCGTTTCTAATGGTAAATCAAACTTAAATTTGAATTAAATTCTTTAAAAAAAAAATCTTTTTAATCATTGACTCAAATTCATATAAAATTTATTTTTATTCAAACTTAAACTCAAATTTACAAAATACTATTAATGAACTCAAATCGCCAGTAGCCTTCCATGAAAACTAATGGAGCTTTTGATTTCCTAAAAATTCCCCTAATCATAAAGTGTTAAAAGCAATGCCATTTATATCGTCACTAAAGTTGGCTGGATTTAGAACAAACTCTGCTCTTTCTTCCGAAGGGCATTTCACTTCTTGCAAACCATTATGTGTATACGCTGAGTCTGTTGACTGAAGTTCATTGATTCCATTTGGATCAATTGCATTTTTGGTTCAATATAGTACATATTCTGTGTGTTTTGCAAGTTGTAGTATATACATAGGTCTAGTTTTTTACACAGGATTGTTCTGTTGCTTAGCTTGTTCCCTAATTGAATGTGGGGGAATTGTAGTGCTCTGATTTTCTTTTTCAGTTTTCTTTATTTATTAATCCTTTGTGATTGAATTTGAATGCATAAATTGTGATTTTATACTTTTTTATGTTATGAAACTAGGTATTTTTCTCAAGTATTGTTGGAAACAGTGAATTCTAGTTAAAACCATTTACCCATGACCCAATCCCTTTTCTAGTTCGTTGAATGGTTTGATTTTCGATATATTGGCTAAATGGTTCTTGACATCTTGTTATAAAAAGAGTATTAACATATTTTTTCTCTTCTCATCTTTCTTTTGTCCTTGCGTTTGTTTTACCTTGTTTGCTTACTGTAATTATCAAATGATGCAGTGTATCTGATTTTCGAAGGGCACAAGTGTTTTATCAGATAAATGCTGAGAAGTCTATTTTTCCATTAACACTAACAATAGTTAAATACAGAAAATGGGATAACAACTCTTTGGTTGAGATCGTACAATATAGTGCAGTTGGAAACTAATTCCTAAAACTAAAGAACAAGAAGTTTGAATGAGATTTGATATTTGAACAGATCCTATCTGTTACAATAGGTTATGATAAGTGATGAGTGCGCAAAAGTGCACTCTAAATGCCCTATTATTTGATTAAAATGCTAGAAAGTAGATAGAAATGTGAGAATATAATTGATATTATTTTATTTAATTTCTATTTACAATAAGTGGTATTTGAGCATTAATTTATAAGACTTTATATCTCAAATATTGCATTATTTATTGGCGAGAGATAGTTTGTAATTGCGCTTTACACTTAATATTTTTGGAACTATTTTTGACTTTTTGGCAGATTCGACCATTGAGTTTCAATTGAGATTTGGATGGCGTTAAAATTTCAGAATGTGAAAACGGTCTTCATGAAATTTTTAGAGGATGTCTTGGGCTTTTCAGAAAGGTTTGGTTTGCAAAAATCGGAGTTCGTTTGGGCCTCCAAACATTATTTCGAAATCAGGTCTGAAAAGTTGCTCTAAATTCTGTCCGTCCAGCCAACTTTAAAGGGCCATAACTTGAGCTTCCAAATTCAAATCAGGTGTTTTTTGATCCTAAAATTATCTACTCGTCCAGGGCTACAACTTTGGTGAAGGGCCCGAGTCGAGATTCAATTGTTATCTGATAGAAAATGGGGTGTAAAGTTTGTGGTAACTGACTGTGCGCGGGAATAAGAAAAGCAAAATAAAGAAAAAGAAAAGAAAAAATAATGGGCCATGAAGCTGGAAAGGTGCAGAAACGGCTGATGAGGGAAGACCAAGAAAAGTCAAAGAAGCAATAAGAAAAATCAAAGGCAAGTAAAACAAGGAAAAAAAAATGAAAGAAAAGCAAAGGGAGAGTAAAGGGGCGGCTGAATTAGAAAGTTTCAACAAGTGGGCTCATGCACAGTAAAATGAAAAAGAAGGAAATGGGGCTCTCTTGTGGCAGTGGGCCCAGTCGTGTGTATTTGTGCAGCAAAGTAGTGGACCAAGCCAAGGCTTGGCTTGGTCAGGCGGCTGAAGGCAACAAGTGGCGGAGTCCATGCAAAAGCAAAATCAAGGGCCTGGGGTGCACGTGGGCTTAAAAACTTAATGTAGGGCTGATATATGTAGTAAATAAAAAAACCTAAAAGGCAGAGACGAAAAAGAGAGCTGCGGCACGAAGAACAGAACAGTGTGTGCGACGGCTGTACAGGGTTGCGCAGCAGGGAAGAAGAAGCCATTGTCATTCCATGGCTCGTTTTCTCTCCCTAAAATTTATGTTATCCATCCTGTACATGGGTAACTAAATTTTCAAGTGGAGTTAAGGATGAACTTGTACCATATATGGCTATTTTGATTTATTTTGATTCCTGCACATGGTTTTAATTTGTTAAATTCTTCGTTGATCATTCTAAATTTATTGTTGAATTTTATTGTCCGAATAATTAAAGGTTTTAGTCCGTTTATAAATTCAGTCATGCTTTTTTTATTGAGTGGATTAATGTTTTGATTATTTTTTGAACAATTAAATATTTATATTGATTCAATTCTCTGCTGCAGTATTGCTCGTTGGGTATATTGTCGTCGTTGTATTTTATCAATGTGAATAATAATTTGAGTGATTTAAAGATGATGAATGATTTTTCGAAGGGTTATTTTCAGTCTAATTTTGATGCATAATTTTAAATTTTCCGATTGAGATTTTTGGAATTTAATTTCTCAATTGAGTTATCTGTGAATTAAAAATAATTGAAATACCATATATGTGCAAGGGATTCCCGACACTCCACTGTTCGTTAAATTTGAATATTTTCTTCCATTAATTAATTTGTTTAATTTTTAGTTGCATTCAAAATCACTTTTTATATTTTATTTTCTCATTAACCGTCTAATACTTCTGTAGTTTCAGAAATTCTGTTTATTATTCTTTTAATTTAGTCTCCCTGTGGAATCGACACCCCAAAGCTACACTACAATTACCGCGTTATTCTTTGGGCGTAATCAATAAGCCTTAGGTTATGATAAGCCTCTAATATGCCCCCTCAAGATGGAGCTCGAGAAAGAAGTCCAATCTTAGATTTTAGATCAAGAAAACGAGCACGTGGAAGAGGCTTGGTGAGTGCATCAGCAAGTTGGTCTGCGGAGGACACATGAGCAACACGGAGGACACCATTTTGGACTTGGTCCTTAATGAAGTGAAAATCAATTGCAATATGTTTCATTCTAGAGTGGAACATGGGATTGGAGCAGAGCTGAGTTGCACCAACATTGTCACAGTATATAACCGGACAGCAAGGAAGCTGTATGCCAAGATCAGTTAGAAGATAACAGAGCCAGTTGAGTTCTGCTGCTACATTAGCCACTGACCTGTATTCAGCTTCCGTGGATGATCGAGCTACAGTTTTCTGTTTCTTAGAGCTCTAGGAGACAAGATTGTGACCAAGGTAGATGACATAGGCACTAGTGGAAGAAAAATCATCCTTGTCGCCTGCCCAATCAGCATCGGAATAGGCTTGTAAGGTTAGTGGGAAATCACGATGAACATGATCGGAAAAGGCATGAAGATGCAATGGTGACTGATAATGTATTTAGAGGCCTTCATTTACAGTTCCACAGAGATACCGTAGTAGACGTTTAACAAAAGTCCAGTGGTTAGTTGTTGGTTTGTGCATATACTGAGAGAGCTTGTTAACAATAAAGGCAAGATCAGGTCTTGTAATCAGGAGATATTGGAGGCTGCCAACAATGGTGCGGTACTCTGTGGGATTAGTTAAGGGGGTGCCCGATGTTAACATTAGAGGTCGGCTTGTCGGAATAGGAGTGAGCACAGGTTTGGCTTCAGTCATTTTAGTGCGAGCCAATATATCCAAGATGTAACGCCTTTGAGAGAGCAAGATGCCATGCTGATTTGGTATTACTTCCACACCTAAGAAATATGATAACTGACCGAGATCTTTGATTGAAAATCGATGAGCAAGAGTAATAACAAAAGAGTCAACCAGCTGAGGATTGTTACCAGTGATGATTAAATCATCCACATACACAAGGAGGTAAATAATATGACCACGCGATCCCAGAACCACATTTATAAGCCCATCCAGAAACTGAATCTTCATACCTAACTCACAAACTCCAATGAACTTGAACCAACATCAGTCACTCAAGCACTCACTGATCCTAACTGGTGTTAGGCTAGTGGTAGCAACAGGTGGATGATAGGCAGAGAAGCAGGGGGTACGCCAGTTAGTATTGGTATTGTGTTGAGGATTGAAGGAGCGCCAATTTTTGTTGGATTTGGATGTGGGATGGGCAGTGGCTGGAAAGTGGTGCTGCTCGGGGACGACTGATTGAAGAGAAACTTCAAAGTTGAGAAGTTTTTCATGGAGTTCTTCAAAGGTAATAAAGGTATCTTGTGCTTGGACAGCACGGACTAACTCTTTGTAATCATCACTGAGTCCATCGAGAATTTTATCTGTGATTTCTTCTTCATCAAGTGGGGCTCCAAGAAGAGCAAGATCATCGACCCCAGATTTGATGGTTTGCATAAAGTCAGTGATGGAAAGAGATCCTTTTTGATGGTATTTTTGAGTTGATTTTTGACCTATTTGATGCGGCCACGAGAGGATTTGGCATAGGTGTTGGCTAGGATGGTCCAAGCTTGTCGAGATGTCTAGGCTTGAGCTATGAATGGAATGATGGCTGGTGAGATGGAGCCAATGATTGCATTAAGGATCAACTGATCCTAACGGGTCTAGAGAACAGAGCTGGGATTTTGCCGGGTGATATTTGATTGTGTAATGGTGGCGGGCGGGCATGGGTTGGAGCCATCAACATAGCCAGGAAGGTCATAGCCAATAAAGAGAGTTTGGAACTGAAGTTTCCAGGAGAGGTAATTGGTGGAGGTTAGTTTAAGAGGAGTTTGTGCAGCAACATTAATGCTGACAAGAGTTTGGTTGGGTTCATTGGTATTGAGAATGGTTGAACTGGTGGTTTCGGTGGCCATGAGTTGAAGAACAGGGAAGCTAAGTTGAGGGGAAAAAAAAAAAAGGAAAAAAAAATTGGATCGGTTTACAGCTCTGATACCATATCAGATAAATGCTGAGAAGTCTGTTTTTCCATTAACACTAACAGTAGTGAAATACAGAAAATGGGATAACAACTCTTTGGTTGAGATCCTACAATATAGTGCAGTTGGAAACTAATTCCTAAAACTAAGGAACAAAAAGTTTGAATGAGATCTGATATTTGAACAGATCCTATCTGTTACAACAGGTTATGATAAGCCTCAGGTTATGATAAGCCTCTAGTATGTTTCACCTAAAAGAAGAAAAAAAAAAAGGGTAGACGAGTCATCCTGTTATTAATGAAATACTTAGTTTTGGGTTCCCGTATTTGAATAACGGAGTTGATAACACCTTTCCTATTAAACACCTGTTGCAATATATATACAGTAAATATATAGTACTGATGCAATTATTACACTCATTTCTGTTCATTTTAGTAATATATAGTTCTATTATAATAGGAATAAAATACTAGTAAATTAGTAATATATGGCAATCAGTGATCCGAGTTGACTCAGTAAAATTTCTCTCTCTCAAATTAGTTTTCATTAAACATGCAATTTGTCCAGTTTTACTTCTCTTTATTTTTGGAATCTGAATTTTCCAGGCTTTGTTTCAAGTTATTTTGAATTTCGTTTGATAGGATTTTGATTTAGGATGTTAGACAAAACATATATTTTATTTAGGAGCTGTTATGCACGTTTACTATTTCTTCTAATGTTTTTAAGGAAAGTTGCCTAATCTGTCCACTCTCTGTTTTGATGTTCTAGTTATCTTTCCCATGACTTTATGTTTTGATTTATGATTCTCCATGTTGGCATGCTTAGGATCACTTGCTTTACTATAAACGTAAAATGCTTCACACAGCCATTTAACTTTTCACTTGATTATCCATTTTAGGCAATTAATATACCAATTTCTTAATTTTTTTTTAGTTCTATCCGAAACAAATGCAATAAATTCAAATATCCATATTGTTGTGTTGGGTTGTCCCTTTTTGGTAAATAATGTATCAATTTTACATATTTTTTCAAAATCTATCCAAAACAAATGCGAATAGTATATCAATTTCTTCAATTTTTTTGAGATTTATTTAAAATAAACAGAAAACTTCAAACAAGAAGTAACTTTCTTATTCACTTAAACCCCTCCCTTTAGTCTAGTTTGGCATGTAAACATAAATGTACCTCTTATGTAGATAATTGCTTGGTTCACCTGGTATCATTAAGTTCTCTTTTGGGCTTGTTCCCTCCTAAATGTTTCTCAGCTTCTATAACCAGTTTTGGCTTTTGAAATTGTTATTCTAGTTCAGAAATTTTATAGGCTGTCTACTCTGTTTTTACACTAAACCTTTATTAAGAAATTAAAGTCATTTGAGGTGATCTCTGTCTAAGGTGCTTTTTGGGCCACCCTCCAAAAACTTAAGATGAGGGATCAAACTGCCAAGCTAACTGCTATATGAAGTTCTTTTATGTAACGGAAAAAGAAAGGAAATTTTTTTTAACATGAACAAAATTCAGGTGGAAGTCATCATATAATATGTTCCATATAAATTTAATTGATAAGAAATTCGAATTCCTCCCCAAGAGCAGGAAAAGGAAAAGAAAAGGCTTAAATTCTTCAGTTAATTCAATTGGATACGAAAATTTATCTGCTCATACGGTCGCTATTGAGAATTTCATTATGCAGAAACACAGACGGAAAATAAGACTCTGATGTGAATAAACAATATTCACTAATGATTTTTCTGCATCCAATAAAACTATATCACAAATAATATAATTTAATATATGAAGCTATTCTTTGGTAGAGATAACAACATTCAAGACCAAATGACTGGAATAGAAAAGAATACAAAAGATAGTGTATTGCATATTCTTGTACAGACACACACACACACACACACATATATATATATATATAATTTTTTTCTTTTTGTGGGATCACCTTGATACTTCTACTCATCAATCACTACTGTGAAGTCCTGTTCCAAAGTTGGCTGCAGGTGATTTCCTTCAATTTCAACCATTTCAATTTCGGTTTGAGGTGGAGAAGGTGGTTGTTCTGGGTTTTCTTGCTGCTGGGTGAACCAAATGATATAGAGAGTAGGAATGGTTTGTAGGTTGTGATAAAACCAAAAAATAAAGCGCTTAAGCATATTGGAAAGGGAACAATACAAAGGAGAGCTGCAAAAGCCTACAATGATGAAATAGGCAATCCAGAAATGAGACCATGGCAGAAAGATTGAGCACAGCAATAAACTAGCCACTGGCACAGAGAAGTCTCCTGCCTGCAAGCGAATCGCGTCAGCAGCAACGGCAACACAGACACAAATTTTGATGGAAATGAAGAGGAAGATGAAGATTACAATGGCGATGACAAGTAAGAAGGCTATCTTCACACTGGGTTGATATGTGCTCAGAGGATCACGATCAAGGAGTAGGAAGATGAAGCAGAGGCTAATAAGAGGAGGGACTGCATATCTCAGGTCTATATTGGCCTTCATCTTCTGTGTGTCTGGAGTACAATGCACCGAGGAGAGAGAGAGAGAGAGAGAGAGAGAGAGAGAGAGAGAGAGAGAAAAGGTTGGAATTGGATTGCTTTACGTGTGTAGTTCATATATCTTGGTGAGGGGTCCATTCGGTCAGGTGATGAAAAAGTGTGTTCCAGAGTAGAGAGAAGGGTCATAGAGTTAAAAGATCCGAGATAAAAAGGTCAGAGGTTCAACAGTTCTCACACCCTGATGTGCCTATGGTTTGATTACATTACTTCCTTGTCACGTAGAATAGACAAGGATTTTGTTTAGTCAACAAAGTATTAAAGTCTAGGCAATGAAACGTGGATATGATTTAAAAATTGATAGGCTCAATGTGCTGCAAACTAGAGAAAGAGTTCAAGGGTTAAAGGTTCAAGAAAAGGTTAGGTGGTTAACGGAATTCAACATTGAGAAGGAGAAAAGAGTTGCTATCAAGGGGACAATGCTAAGAAATTCCCCTACCCAAACCAATCCAATAGTTCATTGCAAAGCAGAGCAGCAGCATAATCTGAAAGATAGAAATAATATATATATATATATATATATATATATATATTTTGATGCTGCACTTTTTGACTCGCAATAAGTATGGATTCCGCGACCTGTAGAACACTTAGAAAGATGATCAGAGGACCACCGGATTGGCTCCGGCAGTAGCCGTTCCGATGCTTAAGTAAGTAAAAGGAATTGAAAGACTGTATTGAAAGCCAAAGAATGAGCATAAGAAAATAAGGCGTACCTCTAGGGTTTAATTTATAAGCCGTAGCTTTCCTAAGTTGATTAGGATTCAACGCCATGAATATAGGGATTTGATCATCGGAGATTGCAGCTACCTTGCATAGAGATAACCATAGATGGTAGTTTCCTTGTTGAAGACTGCTACCTTGCATAGAGATAACCATAGATGGTAGTTTCTTTGTTGAAGACCGCTTCCTTATTCCCTGCTCGGCACCCGCTAAGGCGGTGACGAGTTCTGGAGTGTTGGTCTGGGCCCTGTGATCTGTTCTGGATATATATGTTCGGCTACTTCCGACCTTATATGGTGATCTGGATGCTTGAGCTTTTAGTTATTGGCTGAGTGAGAATCATGTTTGCTGAGCATAGGTCGGACTGTGGTCACACGTGTCAAGTGTTGATTGGCCTGTTCTTTTATGGTATATCAATTACTCCCCCCCCAAGTCCTAGTTTGATGCTAGCAAGCAACTAGGGCTAAGCCTTTTTCGGAGAGTCATGTGTCTTGTCCGTTCGCCTTCCAAGGCATTTATTGCGCAGCCGGAGATTAAGTCCTTTCAAGGTCATCACTGTACTGGGCTGATAGTTGGGTTTCTCGAAATCATCATTATTCCGAACCGTCATGGCGTTTGGGCTTGGTGGGTCCCTTTTGATACTGTGCTTATAAATACGAGATGAGATTTTGGAATGACCTTTTCCCCGTCATTTTCACTGTGCTAGAAGATTTCATTCGCCATTGTTGGTTCGTGCGACCTTGAAGAATACCGATTCCCTGAGTTAGAACAGGTTCAACTGATTTTTCCTCTTCTCTTGCTTCTTTCTTCTTAAGTCCGGGAATAATGTCTGCTCCTTCTGAATCCCCAATTGTAAATGAGGGAGTGGGAAATCTTCCTGAGATGGCCGTACCGTCTTCTGTGGAAGATGTGGGTAATCTTGCTCCCGAAGTTATTGGGGAGATGCCTGTTGATCCTCCCGCTAGTCTTGGGGTTAGGATAGTTGATGCTTTTGAGGAGCCCCAAGACAGGGCTGGGGAGACCTCTGGTAGGTCTTCCCGTAAAGAAGAGGGTGAGAGTGCTGTCACTCAGAGCCTTTTGGACGAATGGAGGGTGAAATTCAAATTTCCCTCAAATGTGACCTACAGAGTGCCAGGCCCCATGGATCGTCCCCATAATGTTGAAGCCGGAGAGATTTGTGTTTACCTTGCCTGGTTTGAAATGGGCTTGAGACTCCCATTGCCGGATTTAGTTAGGCAATTCTTTTGTTGGTACAGGCTCTGCCCTGCCGACCTGAATCTCAATAGTTGGCGGCAGCTTTTAGGGTTTGTGGTGTTGGGACACCTGAACAAGGTGGATGTGTCTCTGGACTTGATCCGTAGTAACATGGATCTGAAGTTCAAGCAAGCAGAGGGCCTTTTCTATATGTCCTTCGAGAAGGGGCTCCGACCCCTGTCCTCTGTTCCCACTTCTAACAAAACGTGGAAGAAGTGGTACTTCTTCGTCGGAGGAGGATGGGAGCATGAAGGCTTTCAGGAAGGAGAGGCCTCGTCGTTCCCTCGTGTTACGGGTCATAAGGGTGAGGCTTATTCTTTTAGACTTACTTTTAGCCTTGTTATGCCTTCCGAACTGATAAACTGATATATCTTTCCTTACTTGTGTGTAGTTAGGAGTGTTTGGAAGAGGTTTGATTTTACTGAAGCACTGCGGGATCAGTACTGAGCACTGCTTTCGACTCCTGATCAGGCTCATTCTGTCATTATAACTCCAGCAAACTTGATGGCTGCCCGTAATGCGGAGCTTAAGAAGAGGTTGACGTCAAAATGGGCTGTGCCGGAGGCCCTAGTGGTGGGGGAGTCTTCCTTCTGAGCTGAGCCTGATGCCCCTCTTGAAGTAAAGAGGAGGAGGTTGATTTCCGGCTCTCCTGAGCCAGCCCCTGCCGAGGCTGAGAAGGAGGCTGAACCTACCGTCCCTGTTTCGGCTGCTCCTCGTGCCTCTTCTGGTCCGAGCAGGAGGACTAGGAAGGGGAAAGCACCTGCTGCACCGTCCGAGCCGTTTAATGAGCCAGACTATCAGATTGTCAAGAGGGCATTTGATCAAATATGGGCTCATGGCCTGCACCGATACAGAGAGGATAACCCCTCCAAGCTGATGACTGAAATGATGAATCTCCAGATGATGGTAGCTTCTGAAGCTTTTTCTTGACTTTTCTGTTTGTCTGTTCGTTCAATCTAAATCGTCTGTCTTGCTTTGTGCAGAGTATGCATAGCTTGGCTGCTCTGATGGTGACCCCCATGGGCCTTGAGGAGGCCGAGAAGTTGAGGGCTGAAGTGGAAGAGATGAAGATGGAGCTTGGGACAGCCCGATCCAAGATTCAGAGCATTGAGGGGGATCTGAAGGAAGCTACCACCAACCTTACCGTGGCAGAGTCTGAGAGGGACATAAATGCTCAGAAGGTTGAGGGGCTTGAGGCGGAGTTGGTTAATCTCCGGAGTTCCTTCGATCAGAAGGTTCAGGAGGCAACTGATCATGCCAGGGCTGAGACTGAGATGATATTGAAAGATGAAGTTGACCTGATGGGTGATGAGCTGATCCTGTTTGGTTTTGAAAGCTTCTGAACTAGATTCCAGATTCAGTTCCCAGGTTTCAACGTTTCGTCAATCGTTCCTCCTGAACCTACCTCATCTCGTCCTAATCCGGACAAGATGGCTGGGGCTAAGGCCCTTAACTTGGAAGAGGACGCAGGCCCTTCTGGGAAGTCTTGAGGCTTGATGGGTTTTTATTTTTGCTACCTCCTTTTGATGTAATGAATGTATTCTTTTGATCAATAAAATTGACTTTCTTTTAGATTCTCCTTGTGTTCCTCCCTTCTGTGCAATTTTGTCGTAAGTGTGGCTGCTCTGAGCCTTTTTCATGTTAGATCAACTGTTCAGCAATCAATAGTCGCTTTTTGAACTTCGATACTTGTCACTGAATAGTGAATGTAGACTAACTTTAACTGCCTTATTATAATAAGACAAGAAAGTAAATATAATTAGATAGACAGAGCCTGATAGAGTGGGAGTAGACTTCTGTAGAGTTCTGAGATAGACTGCTCTGAATCAAGAGCTTGTGAAGATAACCAAGCAGCTTGTGCTTGTCATTATGATGCTCGGTATGCTGAATACTCAGGATTGGGATATATCTGAGCTGTTTGGGCTTTGTCATATGACTTGGCCTGTCATAAAAATAGTTAAGACTGGAAGATCTGAATCTTGAATAGGGGGTCTGTACAATTAGACTTTGTTCCCCTCTCTGCCGATTCGGGAGCTTCAGTGCCGGACTGTGGCCTCTGTTTAGAGAGTTCTGTACCTTGTCCCTTGGTATATCGAAGAGGCATATTTACTGCACTGTTTATTTATTCGACCTCTGTTTAGGATTTCGAGGCCACTCTCTTTTTCACCGTTGCGACGGTTCAGCTGGGTGGCTTTTGGACTTCAAGGGTCTATATAAATGGAAACGAGGGCACACAGTTGCACTCAACCTTTTGATTTCAAATTGTCCCCTTGTGAGAGAGACTTCATATGCTGCCGGAGTTTTGTCACTCGTCCGGAAATGATGGGTGATTCCTTGCCTGAGTTAGGAACGATTAAACTGTGGCCGAGAGTTAACCTTCCCCTATTTTCAGTCTCCAAGGAAGGATTGAAGGAGGTACAAGTCTTCTTGTTTCCTCTGACATCCGGTCGAGATTCCTCCGATTGGTGGTGGCCTTTCCTTGATTCAACTGAGGCCTGGAGCGTCGGTGATGTAGACGCAAGTGGGGTGCCTCCTCTTCTTCATGCCTTGTCTCAATTTGGCTGGGGTGAAACAGACGGTGTGAAGAAGAAGATTGAAGGTCCCCTGAGACCCAGAGCCCTCATCATCCATTGGTCGTGAGGCCAGTGATAGTGATGATGAAATGGCTGGGCGCTCCTTGATGCAGACTGGGGTTCAGGGCCTCTTCCTTTCAAATGGAGCCGGCGGCGGCGGTAATGGAAGTTGTGAATCCTATGCCCTTTTATCATCCCGTGAGGGAAAGCCAACATGTTGAGAATTGTAGCTTCTGTAATAGCTTCTGTAATAGATTCTGTAATAGCTTCTGTAATAGATTCTGTAATAGCTTCTGTAGTAGCTTCTGTAGTGATGTGTTTGTACTGATGTAAATCTTCTGATTTATCAATAAAATCGAATCTCTTTTTCTCAGATATGATGTCTTTGTATTCGATTGTGCTTTTCTGTAGTTAAAATTCTTTCTCGTGCGCCTCTGAATGTTCTGAGAATGAATCAAAGAAACCTTTAGAAAAATGCTTGAATCAAAGTGTTTCACTCCTGATCGGTACCATAGTACTTGTTGTTCGTTTGACAGATAAGCCAAGCAATATAGATATCAGATTTGAGGTGTTCCGATCTAAGAAACTTTAGTTTGTAGATGTCCGGGACTTCTGTCTTTGGATGGACTAGATCATAGAGTTTGCTAATCGAAGACGGACCAGGCTCGGAAGGCCTGTGCATTAGAGTGGTCTAGGCTCTAGAGGCCTGTATATTTAAGAAATAGACCAAGTATTTAAGACCTGTATACTATGGACCAAGCTCTGAAGGCCTGTGCATTATAGATGGACCAAGTACTGAGACTTGTACATTTATGGACCAGGCTCTGGAGGCCTGTGCATTAATAGATGGACCAAGTATTGAAACTTGTACATTTATGGACCAGGCTCTGGAGGCCTGTGCATTAATAGATGGACCAAGTATTGAAACTTGTACATTTATGGACCAGGCTCTAGAGGCCTGTGCATTAATAAATGGACCAAGTATTGAAACTTGTACATTTATGGACCAGGCTCTAGAAGCCTGTGCATTGATAGATGGACCAAGTGTTGAAACTTGTACATTTATGGACCAGGCTCTGGAGGCCTGTGCATTAATAGATGGACCAAGTGTTGAAACTTGTACATTTATGGACCAGGCTCTGGAGGCCTGTGCATTGATAGATGGACCAAGTACGAAGACTTGTACATTTATGGACCAGGCTCTGGAGGCCTGTGCATTAATAGATGGACACTTTATGGAAGTAAAAGAAAATCTCTCTACTGATAATACTTCCGTAAGTGTTCCACATTCCATGGCCTAGGAACAGACTTCCCAGTCATGTCTTCTAGCCAGTAGGTGGTAAGTCGAACAACCTTTGTTACTTTGTAGGGGCCTTCCCAGTTTGGTGACAACTTTCCCATAGTGGGATCCTTGGTGTTTTGAAAGACTCTTCTTAAGACGAAGTCTCCAACTTGAAAGCTGACCGTCTTGAGTCCTACCTTGGATTTGTTGACCATTCTCTGTTGCTAGGCTTCCATTCTGATGCTGGCTTGATCCCTTCTCTCTTCGAGCAAATCCAAGTTTTCCATTAGCTGCCGATCATTGGATTCTTGCTCGAAGGCCTCAGTCCTCAGGGATGGCATATCGATCTCAACCGGAATTACTGCTTCTGTTCCATAGGCTAGTGAGAAGGGAGTTTCAGAGGTAGGAGTTTTTCTGGTTGTTCTGTAGGCCCAAAGAACCCCAGGGAGTTCTTCTGCCCATTTTCCTTTGGCCTGTTCCAACCTCTTCTTTAACCCGTTAAGGATTGTTCGGTTGGTGACCTCTGCTTGCCCGTTTGCTTGTGGATGGCTTGGAGAGGCAAAGTGTTGCCTGATGTTGAGATTTTCGCAGAATGCCTTGAAGCCTTTACCAGTGAATTGTGTCCCATTGTCTGATATAATTACACGTGGTATGCCGAACCTGCACACAATGTTCTTCCAGGTGAAGCTCTCAACTTCCTTTTCTGTGATATGTGTTAAAGGCTCGGCTTCGGCCCATTTAGAAAAATAGTCAATGGCCACCAAGAGATATTTCCTGTTTGGAGGTGCCTTTGGTAATGGACCCACGATGTCCATCCCCCACTGAGCAAAGGGCTAAGGACTAGGAATCGGGATAAGCTCATGATGAGGCTGATGTTGGTACAGCGCAAATCTTTGGCATTTGTCACACTTCCGAACATATTCTTTTGCCTGCTTTAGCATGCCGGGCCAGTAGTAACCCTGTGATAGAGCTCAGTGGGCTATAGTTCTGCCCCCATTATGATTCCCGCAGATTCCCTCATGTATTTCAGCCAAGACACATTGTGACTCGTCTGGAGCCAAGCATTTTAATAGAGGTTGAGAATACGACCTTCTATAAAGCTTGTTGTTCAGGATCAGGTACCGAGCCGCTCTGATTCGGATTCTCCTGGCTTTGTTTTATCCTCTGGGAGGAGCTCGGATCTTAGATACTAGAGGATTGGAGTCATCCAGTTCTGGGGCTGTTCATCAATTTGAGCAATTGGTGCTTCCTCAATGCTGGATCCTGGCTGAAAGGAGATTTTGATCGTGGAGTCTGCTTCAGATTTGAGGCGGGAGGCCATGTTAGCCAGAGCATCTGCTCTGCAATTCTGGCTTCTCTCGATTTTCTGGATAGTGAATGTCTGGAAGGAATGCTTCAAGCGGTTTACCAGTTCGGAGTACCGGAGCATCCTATCATCTTTAATGGCAAATTCTCCCAAGACCTGGCTTACTACTAGTTGGGAGTCAGAGAAGACATCAAGGTTCTGAGCCTCGCATTCCAAGGCAAGTTTCATGCCTAAGATTAGGGCTTCATATTCGGCTTCGTTATTAGAAGCTTTGAATCCCAGCTGACTGCTTTTTCTGACGTGAGCCCATCAGGGGACTGTAGCACCAGGCCTACCCCTGAGCCATGATCAGTTGACGATCCATCAATGTACAGCAGCCAGGTTCCCGAAGTTTCGGTGACTTGTGTTTTGTTCTGAAGTGCCGGGGTGAACTCGGCTACGAAATCAGCTAAGGCCTGCCCTTTGATGGAGTTTCGGGGTACATATGATATGTCGAACTCCCCTAGCTCCACAGACCACTTCACCAATCTTCTCGATACCTCAGGTTTCCTCAGTATTGACTTCAGAGGATAGGCAGTTGGGATCTCGATTGGATGGGCCTGGAAATAAGGTCGAAGTTTCCGAGCTGATATGACCAAGGCATAGGCCAGTTTCTCTACTTCTGGGTATCTTTTTTCTGTGTCGAGTAGTGCCCTACTGACATAGAAAATAGGCCTCTGTGCTCCTCTGTCCTGTCTGATCAATGCGGAGCTGACCGCGTTTTCGGAAACTGCAAGGTACAGGAGTAGCTTTTCTCCTTGTACTGGTTTTGACAGGAGCTCTGGAGAGGCTAGATACTCCTTTAGTTCTTGAAAGGATTTCTCGCAGTCTTCCGTCCACTACAGAGCTTTGCTGCCCTTCAGGGCTTTGAAGAAAGGTAGGCAGCGATCAGTGGACTTGGATATAAATCTACTCAGGGCCGCAATTCTGCCATTCAGCGCCTGGATTTCCTTTTTGGTTTTTGGCGACTTCAGCCCAATCAGGGCTTGGATCTGAGTGGGGTCTGCTTCGACACCTGGTTGAGAGACAATGTATCCCAAGAATTTTCCCTTCGTAACTCCGAAGGTACATTTCGAGGGGTTGAGCTTCATCCTATGTTGTCTGAGGATATCGAAGGTCTGGGCTAAGTGCTGGAGGTGGCTGTCTTTCTGAAGACTCTTTACCAGCATATCGTCGATGTATACTTCCATGGTGCTGCCGAGCAGTGGGCTGAACATTTTGTTCACCAGCCGCTGGTAAGTGGCTCCAGCATTCTTCAAACCGAAAGGCATCACTCTATAGTAGTAGAGTCCTCTTTCGGTTATGAAGGCAGTTTTCTCCTGATCTGGAGGGTACATCTGGATCTGGTTGTATCCAGAGTAGGCATCCATGAAACTCATAAGCTCATGCCCTGCAGTGGCATCAACCAGTTGATCTATTCTTGGCAGTGGAAAGCTGTCCTTGGGGCATGCCTTGTTGAGATCTGTATAATCAACGCAGACTCTCCACTTGCCGTTCTTCTTCTTGACAAGCACGTTGTTGGCTAGCCACTCGGGATAGAATACTTCCCGTATCATCCTGGCATCCAGCAGCCTTTGGACTTCTTCGTTTATAATTCGATGCCGTTCAGGAGCAATCGGCCTCCTCTTCTGTCTGACTGGCGGGTGATCCGGATCTACCATCAGTTTGTGAGTTATAAGATTAGGATCTATTCCCTCCATGTCTCTGGTCTCCCAAGCAAAGATAGAGAGGTTGTTTTTTAAAAACCTGACTATCTTTTCCTGCTCGGTGTGTGCTAGGTCTGGGCCGATGTACAAGTAACGCCCCTCTGCTTCTGAACTGACCAGTACTTTAATGGGCTCGCCAACAGGTTTGGCTCGGCTGTCGCGTCCCCTTGGGCTTAGGGGTTCTTCAATGCCGTATGGGCAATCTTCCACCTCGAGAGAGTGAGTGAATACCAGATCTGCACAATCCCGAGTGTGCTGTAATTGCTATTTAGGAGCTTTTTCTTTGAGGGCAATAGCGTGGCACTCCCGGGAGGTTGGCTGACACCCTCTGACGAAGTGAACGCTCTGGTTGTGGACGTACTTCAGACACTGATGGAGGGTCGAAGTGACTGCTCCTATCTGATGCAACCAGGGTCTCCCGATTATGACGTTGTAGGGAGACTTCATGTCTAACACCATGTACTCTGAGATGGTGGTCTTCTGCCCTTCACCCTCTCCTATAGTGGTAGGAAGGTCGACTCTCCCCAATGGGGTGCTGAGGTTGCCATCAAAAGCTGCCATCACGGCAGTGGTGGGCTTGACATTGTCGTGGTCTATCCCCATCTGTTTGAGCGGTTCATAGAACAGTATGTTGACAGAGCTGCCCGTATCGACCAGGACTCTCCTGGTCTCAAAGTTGGCGATTCTGAGGGTGATAACAAGGGCGTCACTGTGAGGGCAGTGTACCCCTGCTAGATCTTGCTCGGTGAATTGGATATCTGGTGCCGGCTTGAGCCTCTTTTCGACGTTGGAGATCTGTACTACGTTCGGGGCGGCTCTGGCCTCCCGAGCATATCTCTTTCTTGCCCTGTTGGACATTCCTGTGATAGGGGAGTCAGCATGGAGGACGTATATGACGTGATTGTTCTGCCTCTGGGACTCGTTTCGTCCCTCCCTCTGCTCCTGCCTCTGTTC
Organism: Nyssa sinensis; assembly: GCA_008638375.1. Taxonomy (NCBI): domain Eukaryota; kingdom Viridiplantae; phylum Streptophyta; class Magnoliopsida; order Cornales; family Nyssaceae; genus Nyssa; species Nyssa sinensis. The sequence continues at coordinate 41,541,753 of CM018046.1, forward strand.
GGGCCTCTGGTCTGGCCGCTGTTGAGGCTTGTCTTCTTGGGGGTTTTGCCTTTCGTCCTGCTTGACGAACTCCCGAAGACGCCCCTTCTTTATGAGCTGCTCTATCTCATATCGGAGAGTCCTGCAAGTGTTAGTTGTATGTCCATGATCTTTATGGAAATTACAATACTTACTTTGGTCCCGCAGGCTGGGATCTCCCTTGATTAGTTCCGGCCACCTCAGGTTCTCCCGATCTTGGATTTACCGGAGTACCTGGTTCGGTGTGGTGTTCAGAAGAGTGAAGTTGGTGAACTCCCTCGGTCCGGAGTTGTACACAGCTCTGGGTGCTGTTCTTTTCTCTGGGCTCCTGGCCCTCTTTTTGTTGGAGTCTCTTCTGTGATCCTCCTTCTTGTGGTCCTCCCGCTTTGGATTGTCCTTCTAGGTCTGATCTCTGCCCTTCTGGGACGTGCGGTTGGCTTCTTCCAGGTTGATGTATTTTCTGGCCCGATCCATTAATGCCGCTATATCGGCTGGAGGGCTCTTTGTCAAGGAGTCTCTGAACCCACCTTGGGCAAGCCCAGCAGTTAGGGCTGCTACAAGGAATTTCGGGCTGCAGTCGGTGATCTCCGTGAGTTCGGTGTTGAAGCGCGCAATGTAGGCTCGGAGGGATTCCTCCCTGGTCTGCTTAACGTTCAGCAGGAATTCTGGCCCCCTTCTGAGCCTCCTGCTGGTCATAAACCTGTCTAAGAACTGTCTACCGAGCTCGTAGAAGCTGGTAACTGAGTTAGGAGGGAGGTTATGGAACCACTTCAGAGCAGTTCCCTTCAAGCTGGTGATGAACGTTCGGCACATAAAAGCATCAGAGGCTCCGTGAAGGGCCATCGTATGCTGGTAATGAGAGAGATGATCTCCTGGATCTCCAGATCCATCGTACAGGGTAAACTTGGGCACCATGAACTTTCTGGGCCTCTCTTCTGACATGATGGTGTGAGTGAATGGGGTGGCCAGTCTTCGGAGCAGCCTGGCCAGTTCGTCTTGCTCTGGAGGGTTCTAAGGTCCTCTCAAGGTAATTGTCCAGTCCATCGACTCGGCAATTTCCTCTACCCTCCGCGGGTCTTTGAGTCTGACATCTTGTGAACCCTGCCTGACAGCCTCGGTTTCAGGGTAGTAGGGTTGATTACGCCTTTCGAACGGAGGAAGATTCCGAACCGGAGGGTTTGGAGCTGCATGAGGAGGCTCCTGCGGTGCCGGGTGTGCTCCCGAGGCCCTTGGAGTTGGGGCTCGAGTAGTGCTCCGGTAATGGATGTCGGGGATGAAGGCGGATGTTCCCTAGCCAGGGACTGCTGATGGTTGCGGATCTCGGCCAGCGCGAGGAACGCCTGAGGGGTGCCCAGGCTGGTTAGTTGGAGCCTGCGCGTGAAGTTCTTCATTCTCTGTAGCAACAGGAGGTTGCGTTCCTGCAACGAAGTTGACCGGCGGGCTAGGAGAACCCGCCGCTTGGTTCTGCGTAAGTGTTGCCAGTGTTCTAGTGATGGTAAGCAACTGCTCCTGCACCAGTTCATTGTGTCGTTTTATTGCTTCGATCTCTTGTCGCATAGGATTGGCCGCTGGCCCCCTTGTGCGGGGAGCAGGCGGCTGACGTTGAGCGTTTGGGAATTCTGAGTATTCTGTCGTGGTCGGAGATTTGGTGTCATGGTTTTCTGGTGAGGAAAGAGTTGAGTTTATGAATAGAGCACTTGGAGATTAGTCGTTCCCACAGACGGCGCCAAACTGATGCTTCACTTTTCGGCTCGCAATAAGTATGGACTCCGCGACCTGTAGAACACTCAGAAAGATGATCAGAGGACCACCGGATTGGCTCCGGCGGTAGCCGCTCCGATGCTTAAGTAAGTAAAAGGAATTGAAAGACTGTATTGAAAGCCACAGAATGAGCATAAGAAAATAAGGCGTACCTCTAGGGTTTAATTTATAAGCTGTGGCTTTCCTAAGTTGATTAGGATTCAACGCCATAAATATAGGGATTTGATCATCGGAGATTGCAGCTACCTTGCATAGAGATAACCATAGATGGTAGTTTCCTTGTTGAAGACTGCTACCTTGCATAGAGATAACCATAGATGGTAGTTTCCTTGTTGAAGACTGCTTCCTTGTTGAAGATCGCTTCCTTATTCCCTGCTCGGCACCCGCTAAGGCGGTGACGAGTTCTGGAGTGTTGGTCTGGGCCCTGTGATCTGTTCTGGATATATATGTTCGGCCACTTCCGACCTTATATGGTGATCTGGATGCTTGAGCTTTTAGTCATTGGCTGAGTGAGAATCATGTTTGCTGAGCATAGGTCGGACTGTGGTCACACGTGTCAAGTGTTGATTGGCCTGTTCTTTTATGGTATATCATATATATATATATATATATTGAGTAAATATAGAAGGGTTAGTTAGAACATAATTTACTTCAAAACTACTACGAAAGATAATACGGTGAGAGATAATACGCAGGAATTAAACACATCAATTTTTTTAAGGTAACACGGAAATTATTCAACCATGATAAAAAAAAGAAATTGCATTCTTACTCTAATATAATAAAGAATCTTATTTTGAATACAAAATTATAAAAATAATATATATTTTAGATCAAATTCACTAATTTGAAATTAGTTCAGATTTGAAAAACTAAAAATCTCGTAACTCAAAAACAAACATTTTTATTTTTAGGATAACAAATATATCCTAAATTAAAAGATGTGTTTTTAGGCTTAAGGCCAAAAAGGGATAAACTAAACATGGACTTTGAGTTGGAAGTTTAGGCGACTAAAGCGAAGAACATATAATGGGCATTCAAGAATGCTCATTTTAATTGTTTTATTTTTTATATTTGTTTGGTATGATTGGAAATATTTATTACATAGAATGAGTATTTTATTAAAAATTATTTTATACATTTTTTTTTATCTTAAATGAGTAATTTTTATTCTATTTCATGTTATTTTCATTCCATTCCATTCTTGCATACCAAATATGACCTTAGAGCATTTATGATGATTACTCAAATTCATATTCAAATTTAAATTTGAGTAAAAATCATCAAATATAGCCCTACAATGGTTTACTCAAATTTATACAAAATCTATTTTTACTCAAATATGCAAAGTATTGCTCATTTACTTAAATCATGGTTTATAGCTAAATTTAAAACTTTTGGAGCAAAATATGAATTATTTTGGGACATAATGTAAATTTTTTTAAATGATTTGAGTAAAATTATTTGTGACATTCAGAGCACCTCCTATTAAATGGCATTTTTACACGAATTTGAGTAATCATTAGATATGATATTACGGGACAAAACTTCTAACATGTTTAACAAAATCTTAAAAAGAAATTAATGATAAATTAATACTAATACGTGTTCAAAATTTTCATATCTGTTCTTTTTTCCTGTTTTTTTATTTGTAGAATCAAATGATGTTCAAACTAGTTAACTGATTTTTCTCCGAAGATTCAACAATGATTACGGTCTCAACCGATCAAGAGGACATAACCACTTTGTTGGGTAACTTTTTAGTTTTTCAATGATAATTTGTTTTAAGTCTTTTGGTTTAGTTGTTTAATGTTTAATTTAATATTACCATCGTACTATGTTTTGAAAATTATCTTGATAATCATTTTCTCTTATTTTTTGTTTTCAGGAATTTGCTGTCTCCAAGTGTTGGTTTGGTCCACTTGTCAATCTTAATCCAATGGCTGAAGTCGACCGACACAATCTTAATCCAACGGATGACATTACTCCTAACGATTGGGCCCATCATGTACTTTTTCTTTGGATGGACACTGAAAAGGATCAATCTTAACAGCCATTAGGGAGAAGATTCCACTGAACAAAAGACACGAACCGAGTGTTTACGTCTTCAGAATTTCGAGGATTGATCGAAACCAAGATTTTGCTAGGGTCGGTGGGAGGATGACATGTATGATTCACACTAGTTATCTAAAATTTGAACAGACACTTGATATATAACGGGGAAAATCTTCTATTAATGAATTCGATACATTATGTGGAATGGTTGGGTAGGATAAATATTATTTTATTTTTGCCTACCAGATTTCTCTCAACGGTTTGTGATCAAATGTGATGCTAGCAGAGTCGGAATTGGAGCGGTCCTTACCCAGCACAACCAACCTGTGGCATTCTTCAGTCAGGCACTCAAAGGATCGGCGCTGGCACTATCCACCTATGAAAAGGAGATGTTGGCAGTTGTCAAAGCTGTGAGGAAGTGGCGCCCCTACTTGCTCGGAAAACCATTCACTGTACGAACCGATCATCAAAGTCTCAAGTACTTGTTGGAGCAGCGCATCACCACACCCGCTCAGTCCCGTTGGATACCCAAACTTCTGGGGTATGACTACATCATTGAGTATAAAAGAGGGTCCGAAAATCAGGCGGCAGATTCCCTCTCCCGCCAAGGTGAGCTACAGTTTCTTTCCATATCTGTTCCTCACGCAAACTGGTGGCCCGACCTTCAGAAGGAGGTTCGATAGGACCCTTTCTATGCGAGTTTGATCCACAAGCAGATTTTCCACAAGCTAATTCAGAAAGATGGAGTCTCGTTCCTCGCTGGCAGGGTCTACCTAAGTCCAGCGTCCACCTTGATTCCACGTATATTGGCAGACAGTCACTCATCCCCAGTAGGCAGACATTTCGGCTTCTACAAGACTCTTCATCGGATCACCCAAAGCTTCACTTGGCCTAAGATGAGACAACACGTGAAGGAGTTCTTGAAAAATTGTGAAATCTGTCAACAGTACAAAACAGATTGCATGAAGCCGGTTGGTTTGTTACAACCCTTACCAATTCCTACTCGAATGTGGGCCGACATCTCAATGGATTTTATTGAAGGGCTGCCCGTTTCTAATGGGTACTCTGTCATCATGGTGGTTGTGGATAGATTGACAAAGTATGGCCACTTTATTCCGCTAAAACATCCCTTTACGGCCGCCATGGTTGCTAAAACATTTGTCAATAATGTGGTCAGGCTGCATGGAATTCCTACTTCCATTGTCAGTGATAGAGATAAGGTTTTCCTCAGTTCCTTTTGGCAAACTCTGTTTCGAATGCAAGGAACCCAGTTGTGTATGAGTTCCAGCTATCACCCCCAAACGGATGGCCAGTTTGAGGTGGTGAATCGCACCCTCAAACAGTATCTACGATGCTTTGCAGGGCAGCAGCCTCGAAAATGGATAGAGTGGATTCCTTGGGCTGAATTCAGCTACAACACTTCTACCCACTCCTCCACCAAAATGACCCTGTTTGAAGCCGTGTATGGCATGCCCCCACCGAGTTTACTGGCCTACGTTCCGGGCACGGATCGAGTTCAGGCGGTGGATGAATACTTACAAGACCGCGATGCCATCTTACGAGAAATACAACACAACCTTCGGCTTGCACAGGAACGAATGAAGGGTCAAGCAAATCAACATAGGCGAGAGGTATCCTTTGAAGTTAGTGATTACATTTACTTGAAGTTGCAGCCCTATCGTCAGACTTCGGTGGCTTTTCAAGGGTCCCTAAAGCTCTCTCCCCGCTTCTTCGGTCCGTTTAAGGTGTTAGAAAAGGTAGGCAATGTGGCTTACAAATTGGATCTCCCTGCTGGGTCCCAAATCCACAATGTTGTCCATGTTAGCCGGTTAAGGAAGTTCCTGGGAAATATCAGGCCTGTCTCCACTGTGCCACCACCTGTAGCTGATGACTCCACTATTCTTCCACAACCGAAAACTATTTTGGCCCGACGTGAAATTCAGAAAGGGAAATATCGCCCCCGGACAGAAATTTTAGTGAAATGGAGGGGCACCACAGCTGAGGATGCCACTTGGGAGAATGCATGGCGTTTCTCCAAGTCCTACCCTAACTTCGTCCTTGAGGACAAGGCCGGTTTAAGTGGGGGGGATTGTTACGTGTCCCATTCTGCATGTCCCAGGCACGTGGCCCCTGCAGCATCATAAGTGGGCCTGCATCAGCAACGAATCAGCATCGAATTAATTCAAGAAGAATAAGTCTCATTCAGTTTCATTCAGTTCCTATTCTTTTGCATGTTTTCCTAGTCTTATGTAAATACCTAGTCTCTATGAATAAGTGGAGACGGGTCATACTTTCTGTTGCTTGTAAGGCTATTAATATAGCCCAGGTTAATGGAATAAAAGGCATGAATTGTCCATAACTCCTAACTCTTGTCTTCTCTTCCTTATCTCCTAAATTCACTTGCAACAGTTTCCTCCCAAATGTTTCTCAGCTTCTATAACCAGTTTTGGCTTTTGAAATTGTTATTCTAGTCCAGAAATTTTATAGGCTGTCTACTCTGTTTTTACACTAAACCTTTATTAAGAAATTAAAGTCATTTGAGGTGATCTCTGTCTAAGGTGCTTTTTGGGCCACCCTCCAAAAACTTAAGATGAGGGATCAAACTGCCAAGTTTACTGCCATATGAAGTTCTTCTATGTAACGGAAAAAGAAAGGAAAATTTTTTTAACATGAACAAAATTCAGGTGGAAGTCATCATATAATACTTTCCATATAAATTTAATTGATAAGAAATTCGAATTCCTCCCCAAGAACAGGAAAAGGAAAAGAAAAGGCTTAAATTCTTCAGTAAATTCAATTGGATAAGAAAATTTATCTGCTCATACGGTCGCTATTGAGAATTTCATTATGCAGAAACCGAGACGGGAAATAGGACTCTGATGTGAATAAACAATATTCACTAATGATTTTTCTGCATCCAATAAAACTATATCACAAATAATATAATTTAATATATGAAGCTATTCTTTGGTAGAGATAACAACATCCAAGACCAAATGACCAAATGACTGGAATAGAAAAGAATACAAAAGATAGTGTATTGCATATTCTTGTACACACGCACGCACACCCACACACACACGTATATATATATATATATAGATATAGATATAATTTTTTTCTTTTTATGGGATCACCTTGATACTTCTACTCATCAATCACTACTGTGAAGTCCTGTTCCAAAGTTGGCTGCAGGTGATTTCCTTCAATTTCAACCATTTCAATTTCGGTTTGAGGTGGAGAAGGTGGTTGTTCTGGGTTTTCTTGCTGCTGGGTGAACCAAATGATGTATAGAGTAGGAATGGTTTGTAGGTTATTATAAAACCAAAAAATATAGCGCTTAAGCGTATTGGAAAGGGAACAATACAAAGGAGAGCTGCTAAAGCCTACAATGATGAAATAGGCAATCCAGAAATGTGACCATGGCAGAAAGATTGAGCACAGCAATAAAATAGCCACTGGCACAGAGAAGTCTCCTGCCTGCAAGCGAATTGCATCAGCAGCAACGGCAACACAGACACAAATTTTGATGGAAATGAAGAGGAAGATGAAGATTACAATGCCGATAATAAGTAAGAAGGCTATCTTCACACTGGGTTGATATGTGCTCAGAGGATCATGATCAAGGAGTAGGAAGATGAAGCAGAGGCTAATAAGAGGAGGGACTGCATATCTCAGGTCGATATTGGCCTTCATCTTCTGTGTGTCTGGAGTATAATGCACGGAGGAGAGGGAGAGAGAGAGAGAGAGAGAGAGAGAGAGAGAGAGAGAGAGAGAGAGAGAGAGAAAAGGTTGGAATTGGATTGCTTTACGTGTGTAGTTCATATATATTGGTGAGGGGTCCATTCGGTCAGGTGATGAAAAAGTGTGTTCCAGACCAGAGTAAAGAGAAGGGTCATAGAGTTAAAAGATTCAAGATAAAAAGGTCAGAGGTTCAACAGTTCTCACACCCTGATGTGCCTATGGTTTGATTACATTACTTCCTTGTCACGTAGAATAGACAAGGATTTTATTTAGTCAACTAAATATTAAAGTCTAGGCAATGAAAAGTGGATATGATTTAAAAATTGATAGGCTCAATGTGCTGCAATCTAGAGACTGAAACTAGAGAAAGAGTTGAAGGGTTAAAGGTTAGAGGTTCAAGAAAAGGTTAGGTGGTTAACGGAATTCAACATTGAGAAGGAAAAAAGAGTTGCTACCATGGGGACAATGCTAAGAAATTCCCCTACCAAAACAAATCCAATAGTTCATTGCAAAGCAGAGCAGCAGCATAATCTGAAAGATTATATATATATATATATATATATATATATATATTGAGTAAATATAGAAGGGTCAGTTAGAACATAATTTACTTCAAAACTTCTACCAGAGATGATCCAAAGGAATCAAAAACATTAATTTTCTTAAGGTAACACAGAAATTTCTCAACTATGATAAAAATGCATCCTTACTCTAATATAATAAAGAATCTTATTTTGAATATAAAATTATAAAAATAATATATATTTTAGATCAAATTCACCAATTTGAAATTAGCTCAGATTTGAAAAACTAAAAATCTTATAATTTAAAAACAAATATTTTTATTTTTAGGGTAAGAAATATATTCTACATTAGAAGATATGTGTTTTTAGGCTTAAGGCTAAAAAAGGATTAAACCAATATGGACTTTGAGTTGGAAGTTTAGGTGACTAAAGCGAAGAACATGGAATGGGCATTCATAAATGTTTATTTTAATTTTTTAACTTTTAATTTTTATTTGGTATGATTAAAAATGTCTATTACATAGAATGGATATTTTATTAAAAATTTATTTTAAATATTCTTTGATCCTAAATGAGTAATCTTTATTCTATTTTATGTTATTTTTATTATATTTCTTATTTCATTCTATTCTTGTATTCTAAATATGACCTTAGAGTATTTTTGATAGTTAGCCAAATCCATATTTAAATTTAAATTTAAGTAAAAATCATCAAATATAATCCTACAATGGTTTACTCAAATTTATACAAAATCTATTTTTATTCAAATATGCAAAGTATTGCTCATTTACTTAAATCATGATTTACAGTTAAATTTAAAATTTCTGGAGCAAAATATGAATTATTTTGGGAGATAATATAAATTTTTTTAAATGATTTGAATAAAATTATATGTGACCATCAGATAATTTTATATCAAATGAGATTTTTACACAAATTTGAGTAATCATAAAAAATAATCTTACGGGACAAAACTTCTAACGTATTAAACAAAATCTTAAAAAAGATTAATGGTAAATTAGTCCTATTAAGTGTTCACATTTTTTCATATCTGTTCTTTTTTTGTTTTTTTTAATTTGTGGAATCAAATGATGTTCCAACTAGTTAACTGGTTTTTCTCCGAAGAATCAACAATGATTAAGGTCTCAACCGATCAAGGGGACATAACTACTTTGTTGGGTAACTTTTTAGTTTTTCAATGATAATTTGTTTTAAGTCTTTTGGTTTAGTTGTTTAATGTTTAATTTAATATTACCATCGTACTATGTTTTGAAAATTATCTTGATAATCATTTTCTCTTATGTTTTCGCCCACGTGCTGCTTTTTTTCAGGAATTACCTGTCTCCAAGTGTCTGTTTGGTCCACTTGTCAATCCTGAATTTTTGATCCGATTCACGTGGTTATAAAAATTATTTCTCCAACTCAGGCTTGTTTCAACTTATTTTTTGGACTCATGTCTTTTTGAAAAGCGTCTAAATCTTAGATGCTTTTGTAAATTTTTTTTAGCCAAAAGTGTATAAGAATCCTACGCCTTTGAAAGGCGTCTTAAACTTATACGCCTTTATTTAATCCTATTTAAAAGCGTATAAGATTAAGACGCCTTTTAAAGGCGTCTAAATCTTATACGCTTTTAAAGTGATACACTCCTTTTAAAACAGTTGGATCATGTGTACTTTTAAAAGATAATATATATATATAGATAAATACGAATATAAATACGAGTATATATACAGAAAAATATAGATAAAATATATGTACATATATATATATATACATAAATATATACATAAATATATTTATAAATATATACACTCCTTTTAAATATGTATACATAAATAGTAATTAGATAAATACGAGTGTCTATAAATATATATGTACATAATATATATATATATATATATAAATATGTATGCACACACGAATAAATTCATATTTATATAAAATGAAATTAATTTATAATATTTTAAAAATTTATTATATAGTTCGAGATCAATCTCGATCAATCATAAACCATAGTTTCCTAACGTGACTGTACGTCTACTTACAACTCACTTATAATATTTATCCTGCATTTGGTTGTTAGGAAAATTATGATATGCTGTTTGAAAGTTGACATAAATTTTATTTTTTATTTTTTATTTTTTATAAATTAACATATTATACATGTTAATTTATGATTAATCGAGATTGATATATTTATAAATATATTTATGTATATATGTATATATATTTATGGACACTTGTATTTATATTCATATTTATCTATATATATATAAAAATTTTATCTTTTAAAATTATACCTAATTCAAGAGTTTTAAAAGGAGTGTATCACTTTAAAAGCGTATAAGATTTAGACGTCTTTTAAAAGCGTTTAAATCTTATACGCTTTTAATTAGGATTAAATAAAGGTGTATAAGTTTAAGACGTCTTTCAAAGGCGTAGGATTCTTATACATTTTTGGCTAAAAAAAATTTACAAAAGCGTTTAAGATTTATATGCTTTTCAAAAGGATATGAGTTCGAAAAATAAGTTGAAACATGTCTGAGTTCGAAAAATAATTTTTATAATCACGTGGGTCGGAAAAAATTTTGTCAATCCTAATGCAATGGCGGAAGTGACCGACACAATCTTAACGTAACGGATGACATTATTCCGAACGATTGGGGCCCATCATGTACTTTTTCTTTGGACGGACACTGAAAGGGGGCGGTCAATGTTAATGGCCATTAGGGAGAAGATTCCATTGAACAAAAGACACGACCCGAGTGTTTACGTCTTCAGAATTTGGTGGATTGATTGAGACCAAGATTTTGGTAGGATCGGTGGGACCTTATTTAATCCAAACAGATGACACGTATGATTCACACTAGTTATCTAAAATTTGAACAGACACTTGATATATAACGGGGAAAATCTTCTATTAATGAATTCGATACATTATGTGGAATGGTTGGGTAGGATAAATATTATTTTATTTTTTATTTAATATTTTTTATTAAATTAAATATTTATATCTTATAAATCATTTATATCTTACATGTGTGGAATATAACTTATCTTAAGATGGTGGTAAATATTTTACTTGTGTGGGATATAATTTATTCTAAAATAGTAATGGTATTAGAGTTATCTCATTCTACTGGAATAAAAATAAAATGCTATTGTCATAAAAAAAATTACAACACTGCAATATAAAGAAACGAAGACATCAAAGAGTTAAGTTAAAAAATCAATTTTTTTCTTTTATTCATTGTTCAATTTTTTTTGATATGTTTCAAATTTTTTAATATATTTTTCATATTAATAAATTGACTATTATATATATATATATGTATATATTATTTTTTATATATAAATATAATATATTATTAGTGTTATATATATAATAATATATATCTTTATATATATAATATTGCTATTGTTATATATATATATATATAAAATATTGCTATTATTATTATTATTATTATTATTATTATGTACGCATGTGATCATTGATTTGCATGATTCTTAGAAATACAGATCATGATTTTTTTGGAGTTACTTTGAAAGTAAAATACAATACTATTATATTTTGAATAATATTTACACAATCATATTCTAAAATATTGTGATTATGGTTATTAGATGTTCCAATTGATTTGTGAATAAAATTTTATTTTAGATACCTCGTATGCATATATTTTTTAATTTCGGAACAGTTTTTTTCTTCAAGATTTCATATGCAATATGAATTTTGTTTAATAGATCTCAATTTTTAGAGTCCAAATATATAAATTTTATTAAAAACGATTTATAATTTATAAGCATTGAATTTTGAAATCTTCAAAAAACAATTTAAAAATAAATCATTGAAGGACTTGGTAGGTTAGTAAGTTTGTGCTAAAACATGATGATTGATATACCATAAAAGAACAGGCCAATCAACACTTGACACGTGTAACCACAATCCGACCTATGCTCAGCCAACATGATTCTCATTCAACCAATAAGGAAAAACTCAAGCATTCAGATCATCATACAAGGTCAGAAGTGGCCGAACATATATATCCAGAACAAGTTCACAGGGTTCAGACCAACACTACAGAACTCGTCACCACTTTAGCGGATGCCGAGCAAGGAATAAGGAAGCGGTCTTCAACAAGGAAGCAGTCTTCAACAAGGAAACTACCATCTATGGTTATCTCTATGCAAGGTAGCCGCAATCTCCAGGGATCAAATCCCTATATTCACGACTTCTATGGTTATCTCTATGCAGGGTAACTACAATCTCCAGTGATCAAATCCCTATATTCATGGCATCAAATCCTCACCAACTGAGGAAAGCCACGGCCTATAAATTAAACCCTAAAGGTACGCCTTAGTCTCTATGCTCATTCTTTGGCTTTCAATACAGTCTTTCAATTCCCTTACTTACTTAAGCATCGGAGCGGCTACCGCCGGAGCCAATCCGGTGGTCCTCCGATCATCTTTCTGAGTGTTCTACAGGTCACGGAGCCCTCACGTGTTGCGAGTCAAAAAGTGCACCATCAGTTTGGCGCCGTCTGTGGGAAACGACTAATCTCCAAAGTGCTCTACTCATAAAACCCATCTTTTTCCCCACCGGAAAACCATGGCACCAAATCTCCGACCACGACAGAATGCTCAGAATGCGCAAAACACTCAACGTCAGCCGCTTGTTCCCCGCACAAGGGGGCCAGCGGCCAATCCCATGCGACAAGAGATCGAAGCCATAAAACGACACAATGAACTGGTGCAGGAACAGTTTCTTACCATCACTAGAACACTGGCGACACTTACACAGAACCAAGCGACGGGTTCTCCTAGCCCGCCGGTCAACTTCGCTGCAGGGACGCAACCTCCTGTTGCTACAGAGAACGCCGAACCCCATGCGCAGGCTCCAACTAACCTGCCTGGGCACCCCTCCGGCGTTGCTCGCGCTGGTCGAGATCCACAGCCATCAACAGTTCCTGGCTGGGGAACATCCGCTTTCGTTCCCGACGTGCATTACCGAAGCACTACTCGAGCCCCAACTCCTAGGGTTTCGGAAGCACCACCGGCACCGCAGGAACCTTATCATGCAGCACCAGTCCCTCCGGTTCGGATTCCTCCTCCGTCCGAAGGGCGTAATCAACCCTACTACCCTGAAGCCGAGGCTGTCAGACAGGGTTCACAAGATGTCAGAGTCAAAGACCCGCGAAGGGTAGAGGAAATTGCCGAATCAATAGACCGAACAGTCACTATGAGAGGACCTCAGAACCCTCCAGAACAAGATGAACTGGCCAGGCTGCTCGGAAGACTGGCCACTCCATTCACTCACGCTATCATGTTAGAAGAGAGGCCCAGAAAGTTCATGGTGCCCAAGTTCACTCTCTATGACGGATCTGGAGATCCAGGAGATCACCTTTCTCATTATCAGCATACGATGGCCCTTCACGGAGCTTCGGATGCTTTCATGTGCCAGACGTTCATCACCAGCTTAAAGGGAACTGCTCTGAAGTGGTTCCACAACCTCCCTCCGAACTCCGTTACCAGCTTCTACGAGCTCGGTAGGCAGTTCTTGGACAGGTTTATGACCAGCAGGAGGCTCAGAAGGGGGCCAGAATTCCTGCTGAATGTGAAGCAGACCAGGGAGGAATCCCTCCGAGCCTACATTGCACGCTTCAACACCGAACTTACTGAGATCACGGATTGCAGCCCGAAATTCCTTGTAGCAGCCCTTACAGCCGGGCTTGCCCAAGGTGGGTTCAGGGATTCCTTGACAAAGAGCCCTCCAGCCGATATGGCAGCACTAATGGATCGGGACAGAAAATATATCAACCTGGAAGAGACCAACCGCTCAGCCCAGAAGGGCAAGGATCAGACCCAGAGGGATAATCCGAAGCGGGAGGATCACAAGAAGGAGGATCACAGAAGAGACTCCAACAAAAAGAGGGCCAGGAGCCCAAAGAAGAGAACAGCTCCCAGAGCTGTGTACAACTCCGCACCAAGGGAGTTCGCCAACTTCACTCCCCTGAACACCACTCCGAACCAGGTACTCCGGCAGATCAGAGATCGGGAAAACCTGAGGTGGCCGGAGCCAATCAAGGGAGCTCCCAGCCTACGGGACCAAAGTAAGTATTGTAATTTCCATAAAGATCATGGACATACAACTAACTCTTGCAGGACCCTCCGATATGAGATAGAGCAGCTCATAAAGAAGGGACGTCTTCGGGAGTTCGTCAAGCAGGACGGACGACAGAACCCCCAAGAGGACAAGCCTCAGCAGCGGCCAGATCAGAGGCCTGAACAGAGGCAGGAGCAGAGGGAAGGACGAAACGAGCCTCAGAGGCAGAACAATCACGTCATCTACGTCCTTCATGCTGACTCCCCTGTTACAGGAATGTCCAACAGGGCAAGAAAGAGATATGCTCGGGAGGCCAGAACTGCCCCAAACGTCCTGCAGATCTCCAATGTCGAAAAGAGGCTCAAGCCAGGACCGGAGATCCAGTTCACCGAGCAAGATCTAGCAGGGGTACACTGCCCTCACAGTGATGCCCTCGTTATTACCCTCAGAATCGCCAACTTCGAGACCAGAAGAGTCCTGGTCGACACTGGCAGCTCAGTCAACATTCTGTTCCATGAACCGCTTAAACAGATGGGCATAGACCAGGACAACGTCAAGCCTACCACTGCCGTGATGACAGCTTTTGATGGCAACCTCAGCACCCCACTAGGGAGAGTTGACCTTCCTACCACTGTAGGTGAAGGTGAAGGACAGAAGACCACCATCACAGAATACATGGTGCTGAACATGAAGTCTCCCTACAACGTCATAATCGGGAGACCCTGGTTGCATCAGATAGGGGCAGTCACTTCGACCCTTCATCAGTGTCTGAAGTACGTCCACAACCAGATCGTACACTCGGTCCGAGGATGTCAGCCAACCTCCCGAGAGTGTCACGCTATTGCCCTCAAGGAGAAAACGCCGAAATAGCAATTACAGTACACTCGGGACTGTGCAGATCCGGTCTTCACTCACACTCCCGAGGTGGAAGATTGCCCATCCAGCGTTGAAGAACCCCTGAGTCCAAGGGGACGTGACAGCCGGGCCAAACCTGTTGGCGAGCCCATTAAAATACTGGTCAGTTCAGAAGCAGAGGGGCGTTACTTATACGTCGGCCCAGACCTTACACATACCGAGCAGGAAAAGATAGTCAGGTTTCTGAAAAACAACCTCTCTATCTTCGCTTGGGAGACCAGGGACATGGAGGGAATAGATCCTAATCTAATAACTCACAAATTGATGGTAGATCCGGATCACCCCCCAGTCAGACAGAAGAGAAGGCCGATTGCTCCTGATCGGCATCAGATTGTAAACAAAGAAGTCCAGAGGCTGCTGGACGCTAGGATGATACGAGAAGTTTTCTATCCCGAGTGGCTAGCTAACACCGTGCTTGTTAAGAAGAAGAACGGCAAGTAGAGAGTCTGTGTTGACTATACAGACCTCAACAAAGCATGCCCCAAAGACAGCTTTCCACTGCCGAGAATAGACCAACTAGTTGACGCCACTGCAGGGCATGAACTTATGAGTTTCATGGACGCATACTCTGGATACAACCAGATCCAGATGTACCCTCCAGATCAAGAGAAGACTGCCTTCATAACCGAAAGAGGACTCTACTGTTACAGAGTGATGCCTTTCGGTTTGAAGAATGCTGGAGCCACTTATCAGCGGTTGGTGAACAAGATGTTCAGCCCACTACTCGGTAGCACCATGGAGGTTTACATCGACGACATGCTGGTAAAGAGCCCTCAGAAAAGCAGTCACCTCCAGCACTTGGCCCAAACCTTCGATATCCTCAAACAACACAGGATGAAGCTCAACCCCTCGAAATGTACCTTTGGAGTTACGAAGGGAAAATTCTTGGGATACATCGTTTCTCAAAGAGGTATCGAAGCAGATCCCACTCAGATCCAAGCCCTGATTGGACTGAAGTCACCAAGAACCAGGAAGGAGATTCAGGCACTGAACGGCAGAATTGCCGCACTGAGCAGATTCATATCCAAGTCCACCGATCGCTGCCTACCTTTCTTCAAAGCTCTGAAGGGCAGCAAGACTTTGCAATGGACAGAAGAATGCGAGCAGTCCTTTCGAGAACTGAAGGAGTATCTAGCCTCTCCAGAACTCCTGTTAAAACCAGTACAAGGAGAAAAACTGCTCCTGTACCTTGCAGTCTCCGAGAACGCGGTCAGCTCCGCACTGATTAGACAGGACAGAGGAGTACAGAGGCCCATATTCTACGTCAGTAGGGCACTACTTGACACGGAGAAAAGATACCCAGAAATAGAGAAGCTGGCCTATGCATTGGTTATATCAGCTCGAAAGCTTCGACCTTATTTCCAGGCCCATCCAATCGAGATCCCAACTGCCTATCCCCTAAAGTCAATACTGAGGAAACCTGAAGTATCAGGAAGATTGGTAAAGTGGTCTGTGGAGCTAGGGGAGTTCGACATAGCATATGTACCCCGGAACTCCATCAAAGGGCAGGCCTTAGCTGACTTCGTAGCCGAGTTCACCCCGGCACTTCAGAGCAAAGCACAAATCACCGAGACTTCGGGAACTTGGCTGCTGTACATTGATGGATCGTCAACCGATCAAGGATCAGGGGTAGGCCTGGTGCTACAGTCCCCTGATGGGCTCACATCAGAAAAAACAGTCAGCCTGGGATTCAGAGCTTCTAACAATGAAGCCGAATATGATGCCCTAGTCTTGGGGATGAAACTTGCCTTGGAATGCGAGGCTCAGAACCTCGATGTCTTCTCTGACTCCCAACTGGTAGTAAGCCAAGTCTTGGGAGAATTTTCCATCAAAGATGACAGGATGCTTCGGTATTCCGAACTGGTAAGCCACTTGAAGAGTTCCTTCCAGACGTTTACCATCTAGAAAATTGAGAGAAGCCAGAACTGCAGAGCAGATGCTCTGGCTAACATGGCCTCCCGCCTCAAATCTGAAGTAGACTCCACAGTTAAAATCTCTTTTCAGCCAGGATCCAGCATAGAGGAAGCACAAGTTGCTCAAATCGACGAACAGCCCCAGAACTGGATGACCCCGATCCTCCAGTATCTAAAGTCCGGTCTCCTCCCAGAGGACAAAAACAAAGCCAGGAGAATCCGAATCAGAGCGGCTCGGTACCTGATCCTGAACAACAAGCTTTACAGAAGGTCGTATTCTCAACCTCTGCTAAAATGCTTAGCCTCAGACGAATCACAGTATGTCCTGGCTGAAATACATGAAGGAATCTGCGGGAATCATAATGGGGGCAGAACCATAGCCCACCGAGCTCTATCGCAGGGCTACTACTGGCCCGGCATGTTGAAACAGGCTAAAGAGTATGTTCGGAAGTGCGACAAGTGCCAGAGATTTGCCCCATACCAACTTCAGCCTCAGCACGAGCTTATCCCGATTCCTAGTCCTTGGCCCTTTGCTCAATGGGGAATGGACATTGTGGGCCCGTTACCACGAGCACCTCCAAACAGGAAGTACCTCTTGGTGGCCATCGACTACTTCTCTAAATGGGCCGAAACCGAGCCTTTAACGCATATTACAGAAAAGGAAGTCGAAAGCTTCACCTGGAAGAACATTGTCTGCAGGTTTGGCATACCACGTGTAATTATCTCCGACAATGGGACACAATTCACTGGTAAAGGCTTCAAGGCATTCTGCGAAAATCTCAACATCAGGCAGCACTTTGCCTCTCCAGGCCATCCGCAAGCAAACGGGCAAGCAGAGGTCACCAACCGAACAATCCTTGACGGGTTAAAGAAGAGGTTGGAACAGGCCAAAGGAAGATGGGCAGAAGAACTCCCTGGAGTCCTTTGGGCCTACAAAACAACCAGAAGAACTCCCACCTCTGAAACTCCCTTCTCACTAGCCTATGGAACAGAAGCAGTAATTCCGGTTGAGATCGGTATGCCAACTCTGAGAACTGAGGCCTTCGAGCAAGAATCCAATGATCAGCAGCTGATGGAAAACTTGGATTTACTCGAAGAAAGAAGGGATCAAGCCAGCATCAGGATGGAAGCTTATCAGCAGAGAATGGTCAACAAATCCAAGGTAGGACTCAAGACAGCCAACTTTCAAGTTGAAGACTTCGTCTTAAGAAGAGTCTTTCAAAACACCAAGGATCCCACCATGGGAAAGTTGTCACCAAACTGGGAAGGCCCCTACAAAGTAACAAAGGTCGTTCGACCTACCACTTACTGGCTTGAAGACATGACTGGGAAACCTGTTCCTAGGCCATGGAACGTAGAACACTTGCGAAAGTATTATCAATGAAGATTTCTTTTTACTCCCATAAATTGTTCATCTATTAATGCACAGGCCTCCAAAGCCTGGTCCATAATGTACAAGTCTTCACTCGGTCCATCTATTAATGCACAAGTCTTATGACTTGGTCCATCTGTTAATGCATAGGCCTCCAGAGCCTGGTCCATAATGTACGAGTCTTCACTCGGTCCATCTATTAATGCACAAGTCTTATGACTTGGTCCATCTGTTAATGCACAGGCCTCCAGAGCCTGGTCCATAATGTACGAGTCTTCACTCGGTCCATCTATTAATGCACAAGTCTTATGACTTGGTCCATTTGTTAATGCACAGGCCTCCAGAGCCTGGTCCATAATGTACGAGTCTTCACTCGGTCCATCTACTAATGCACAAGTCTTATGACTTGGTCCATCTGTTAATGCACAGGCCTCCAGAGCCTGGTCCATAATGTACGAGTCTTCACTCGTTCCATCTATTAATGCACAAGTCTTATGACTTGGTCCATCTGTTAATGCACAGGCCTCCAGAGCCTGGTCTATAATGTACGAGTCTTCACTCGGTCCATCTATTAATGCACAAGTCTTATGACTTGGTCCATCTGTTAATGCACAGGCCTCCAGAGCCTGGTCCATAATGTACGAGTCTTCACTCGGTCCATCTACTAATGCACAAGTCTTATGACTTGGTCCATCTGTTAATGCACAGGCCTCCAGAGCCTGGTCCATAATGTACGAGTCTTCACTCGGTCCATCTACTAATGCACAAGTCTTATGACTTGGTCCATCTGTTAATGCATAGGCCTCCAGAGCCTGGTCCATAATGTACGAGTCTTCACTCGGTCCATCTATTAATGCATAAGTCTTATGACTTGGTCCGTCAATTAATGCACAGGCCTCCAGAGCCTGGTCCATAATGTACGAGTTTTTACTCGGTCCATTTATAAATGCACAAGCCTTCAGAGCTTGGTCCATGATATACAGATCTTAAATACTTGGTTTATTCTCTAGATACGCAGGCCTACAGAGCCTGGATTACTCTTATATACGGGCCTTCCGAGCATGGTCCGTCTCCAATCTACAGATTATATGATTCGGCCCATCCACAGACAGAAGTTCCGGGCATCTACAAACTAAAGTTTCCTAGATCGGAACCGGAACACCTTAGATCTGACACTTATAATTATTTGGTTTATTCGTCAAACAAACAAGTACTATGGTTCCGAGCAAGGGTAAAAGTACTTCGATTCAGGCATTTTTCTAAGTTTCTTTGATTTATTCTCAAAACAATCAGAAATGCACAAAAAAGTGTTTAAGTTACAAAAGGCACATTCACAGAAGAACATCAGATCCAAGAAGGGAAAATCTAATTTTATTGATAATTCAGAAGATTTACATCACTACAGAAGCTATTACAGAAGTTATCACAGAAGCTATTACAGAAGTTATCACAGAAGTTATTACAAAAGTTATCACAGAAGCTATCACAAAAGCTATTACAGAAGCTATTGCAGAAGCTACGCTTGGCAACATAACGGCTCTTCTCCTGGGATGATAAAGGGGCACAGGGGCCAAACTTCCATTACTGCCACTACCGACTCCATTTGAAAGGAAGGAGCCCTGAACCCCAGTCTACATCAAGAAACGCCCAGGCCATTTCATCATCACTATCACTAGTCTAACGACCAATGGAGGATGAGGGCCCTGGGCTTCAGGGGGCCTTCAATCTTCTTCTTCACACCGTCTGTTTCACCCCAGCCAGATTGAGACGAGGCCCGAAGAAGAGGAGGCACCCTACTTGCGTCTACATCACCGACGCTCCAGGCCTCGGTTGAATCAAGGAAGGAACACCACCAATCGGAGGAATCTCGACCGAAGGCCAGAGGAAACAAGAAGACTTGTATTTCCTTCAATCCTTCCTTGGAGACTGAAAAAAGGGGAAGGTTAACTCTCGGCCACAGTTTAATCGCTCCTAACTCAGTCAAAGAATCACCCATCATCTCCGGGCAAATGGCAAAACTCCGGCAGCATATGAGGCCTTTCTCACAAGGGAACAATTTGAAATCGAAAATATGAACGCAACAATATGCCTTCATCCCCATTTATATAGACCCTTGAAGTCAAAAAGACGCCCAACTGAACCGTCACAAACGGTGAAAAAGAGAGTGGCCTCGAAATCCTAAACGACGGTCGAATAAATAAATGGCGCATTAAATGTGCCGCTTCGATATACCAAGGGACAGGGTACGGAGCCCTCTAAACAGAGACCACAGTCCGGCACTGAAGCGCCCAAATAAACAGAAAGGGGAACGAAGTCTAAGTTATATAGACCCCCTATTCAAAATTCAGATCTTTCAATCTTGACTATTTTTATGACAAGCCAGGTCATATCTCAAAACTCAAACACCTCGGATATATCCCGATCCGAGTACTCAGCATACCAAGCACCATAAAGTACAGAGCTGCCTAGTTGTCTTCACAAGCTCTTGATTCAGAGCTGCCTACCCTAAGAGATCTACAAGGGTTTAATCCCACTCTATCAGGCCCTATCCATCCGATTATATTTACTTTTTTGTCTTATTATAATAAGGCAGGTAAAATTAATCTACATCTCTTACTCAGTAACCAGTATCGAAGCTCGCAGAAGCAACTATTGACTACTGAACAGTTGATCTAGCATGCAAAAGACCTAGAGCAGCCATACTTACGCAGAAGGGAAGAACACAAGAAGAATTTGAAGGAAAAATAATTTTATTGATTGGAAGTATACGTCCATTACATCAAAAAGCAAAAACAAAAAGGGGATAAAAACCCATAGGGCCTCAAGACTTCCCAGAAGGGCCCGCGTCCTCATCTAAGTTAAGGGCACGGGCCCCAGCTGTTTTATCCGGATCAGGACGAGACGAGGCAGGTTCAGGGGGAGCAATTGATGAAACGTCAAAACCCGGGAACTGAACCTGGAATCTAGTTCGGAAGCTTTCAAAACCAAACAGGATTAGCTCATCACCCATTTGGTCAACTTCATCTTTCAATATCATCTCAGTCTCAGCCCGGGCATGATCAGTCGCCTCCTGAACCTTCTGATCGAAGGAACTCCGGAGATTAACCAACTCCGCCTTAAGCCCCGCAACCTTCCGAGCATTTATGTCCCTCTCAGACTCTGCCACGGTAAGGTTGGTGGTAGCTTCCTTCAGATCCTCTTCAATGCTCTGGATTTTGGATTGGGCTGTCCCAAGCTCCACCCTCATCTGCTCCACTTCAGCCCGCAGCTTCTCGGCCTCCTCAAGGCCCATGGGGGTCACCATCAGAGCAGCCAAGCTATGCATACTCTACGTAAAAGCAAGACAGACAGGTTAGAATGAACAAACAGACAGGCGAAAAAGTCAAGAAAAAGCTTCAGAAGCTACCTTCATCTGGAGATTCATCATCTCAGTCATCAATTTGGAAGGGTCATCCCCTCTGTACCGATGCGGGCCATGAGCCCATATTTGATCAAACGCCCTCTTGGCGATCTGATAGTCCGGTAGGGACGGTAGGTTCGGCCTCCTGTTCAGCCTCGGCAGGACCCGGCTCAGGAGAGCCAGAAATCAACCTCCTCCTCTTTACTTCAAGAGGGGCATCAAGCTCAGCTCGGGAGGAAGACTCCCCCGCCACTAGGGCATCCGGCACAGCCCATCTCGACATCAACCTCTTCTTAAGCTCGGCGTTACGGGCAGCCATCAAGTTCGCTGGGGTAATAATGACGGAATGAGCTCGGTTAGAAGTCGAAAGCAATGCTCGGTACTGATCCGCAGTGCTTCAGTAAAGTCGGGCCTCTTCTAAACACGCTTATCTGCACACAAGTAAGGAAAGACATGTCAGCTTATCAGTTCGGAAGGCATAGCAAGGCTAAAGGAGAGTCTAAAAGAATAAGCCTCACCCCTATGACCCGTAACACGAGGGAACGACGAGGCCTCTCCTTTCTGAAAGCCTTCATGCTCCCATCCTCCTCCAACAAAGAAGTACCACTTCTTCCACGTCTTATTGGAAGTAGGAACAGAGGTCAGGGGTCGAAACCCCTTCTCAAAAGACATATAGAAAAGGCCCTCCGCCTGCTTGAACTTCAGATCCATATTACTACGGATCAAGTCCAGAGACACATCCACCTTGTTCAAGTGTCCCAACACCACAAACCCTAAAAGCTGCCGCCAACTATTAAGATTCAGGCCGGTAGGACAGAGCTTAAACCAACAAAAGAATTGCCTGACTAAATCTGGTAATGGGAGCCTCAAGCCCATTTCAAACCAGGCAAGGTAAACACAAATCTCCCCGACTTCAACATTATGGGGACGATCCATGGGGCCTGGCGCTCTGCAGGTCACATTCGTGGGAAAATTAAATTTCACCCTCCATTCATCCAGAAGGCTCCGAGTGACAGCACTCTCACTCTCTTCTCTACGGGAAGACCTACCAGAGGTCTCCCCAGCCCTGTCTCGGGGCTCCTCAAAAGCATCAACTATCCTAACTCCAGGACTAGTGGGAGGATCAGCAGGCATCTCCTCAATAACTTCGGGAGCAGGATTACCCACATCTTCCACAGAAGACGGTATAGCCATCTCAGGAGGATTTCCCACTCCCTCATTCACAGTTGGGGATTCAGGAAGAGCAGACATTATTTCCAGACTTAAGAAGAAAGAAGCAAGACAAGAGGAAAAAATCAGTCGAACCTGTTCTAACTCAGGGAAACAGTACTCTTCAAGGTCACACGAACCAACAATGGCAAACGAAATCTCCTAGCGCAGTGAAAATGACGGGGGAAAGGTCAGTCCAAATTCTCGTCCTGTATTTATAAAGCGCAGTATCGGAAGGGACCCACCAATCCCAAGCGCCATGACGGTTCGGAACAATGATGATTTCGAGAAACCCGACTATCAGCCCAGTACAATGATGACCTTGAAAAGACCTAATCTCCGGCTGCGCAATAAAAGCCTTGGAAGGCGAACGGACAAGACACATGACTCTTCGAAAAAAGCTTAGCCCTAGTTACTTGCTGGCATCGAACTAGGACTTGGGGGGGGAGTAACTGATATACCATAAAAGAACAGGCCAATCAACACTTGACACGTGTAACCACAATCCGACCTATGCTCAGCCAACATGATTCTCATTCAACCAATAAGGAAAAACTCAAGCATTCAGATCATCATACAAGGTCGGAAGTGGCCGAACATATATATCCAGAACAAGTTCACAGGGTTCAGACCAACACTACAGAACTCGTCACCACTTTAGCGGATGCCGAGCAAGGAATAAGGAAGCGGTCTTCAACAAGGAAGCAGTCTTCAACAAGGAAACAACCATTTATGGTTATCTCTAAGCAAGGTAGCCGCAATATCCAGGGATCAAATCCCTATATTCACGACTTCTATGGTTATCTCTATGCAGGGTAACTACAATCTCCGGTGATCAAATCCCTATATTCATGGCATCAAATCCTCACCAACTGAGGAAAGCCACGGCCTATAAATTAAACCTTAAAGGTACGCCTTAGTCTCTATGCTCATTCTTTGGCTTTCAATACAGTTTTTCAATTCCCTTACTTACTTAAGCATCGGAGCGGCTACCGCCGGAGCCAATCCAGTGGTCCTCTGATCATCTTTTTGAGTGTTCTACAGGTCACGGAGCCCTCACGTGTTGCGAGTCAAAAAGTGCACCATCAATGATGATTTTTGTACTTTTCGTAGATTTATAACTCAACGATCCAAAAAAAAAAAACTCATCTGAAGACATAATGGGGCTATTTGCTACACTATTTGAACTTTCCTTGCTTTAAAACCAGTCCAAATATTATGTACTTCGGGAATATGTACTCTCAAGGGTCAGATGATATGTCACGTGTATACAATACACATACGGCACATCATTTGACCCTTGAAGTACTAAAAAATTTCCCTGTCCAACTAGTCAGAGCATCAGTAACTGTTCATACCAAAAGGAACAATGAAGGAAAATATTCTTTAATAAATCTAGTATACCACGTGTGAATGTGCCATTCCAATAAAGATGTAACACCAATGATTAATAATTTAGCTTCCTTAAATCTAAGTTGTCAATTGTTAGAATCTTCCCTAAAGTAGTTGTCCATCCAACGAATGCACCTTGGGATACCATACAACCTTCCAAGGGACGCTAGCATGCCCCAAACCTCTCGACTTCGAGTGATCACTTCAAAATTGCCACCCTTAGTAGCATCCACTTCAAGTCATCCTCTCAGCCTATCTCAATTTGCTTAGCATATAGCAAATTAAAGAAGAAGAAGAAGAAGACAGTTTTGGCTAGCTCCCAATCTTGAAAAGCCCTAAAAATAATATCTCAAATAATTCATCCCTTAGCGGACAAAGCAGTCTGCCACCAGAACCTCCTTACAGTCTGTTACCCTGAAAGGTTTGGAAATATCTGTTTTAGGGACCCTGTCCACACCAATGATCAGGCCAAAAGCTAATACACCTATAATTCCCTACCATGAACTGGTTGTGCTAAAAAATTCCTCTCACCCTTTCCCTATAGAATTCCTCCACACTCCCACCCAAACAAGGCATGTTGACTTCCCTCGTATGCCAGTCCCCCCTCTCACTACCATACTATCCATCCACCACTCTCCTCCACATTACTTATTTCCTCAGGAAACCTCCAATAAGCACTTCCCTAATAAACTTGGTTGAGTGGAACCTACACAATAAAGAGGGATGGCATCATGAAGAAGACCGAGAAGATCACTGTACCCCTTGATGCTCACTTTTGTTGTGTTAACTATATATAATTACAAAATGATGCATTATTAGTATACTTTTACCAACTTTGGAAGTGTTCTTTTCCATTACCTTTTCTGTAAAAAAAGGTTTTTGAGGTTTGTAGTTTGCTCGCTCTCTCTCTCTCTCTCTCTCTCTCTCTCTCTCTCAAGGGCATAGAATTTGGAGAGGATTAAATGTACATAGCCTTACCTTTGCAAGCAGAGAGGTTGTTTAAACGAATCGAACACGTGACCTCCAGGTTAGAATGTACCAACCTCACCGTTGCACCAAGGCTTACCCTCTCTTACCATCTCTAATTTTATTTTGTATATTTTTTTCTTTGTATGTGGTTTTCTTAACTTTTCTATCTTTGGTGTTAAGCTTGAGCTTTATTTCATAGTCAAGGATATATCATAGCTTATTTAAATAGTACTATTCATTGGTTTCATATATGCCTTCTACCTATAAATTAGAAATCATCATTAGAAAATCCAGTCCTTGCATTCAATTAGCAGTTAGTCATATGACTTTTTGGGGATCTTAGACGTTAATTGTGTAGCCGGTCCCCTTTTTTTGTATTGGTGGATTGCCCTTCTCAGGTGTCTTTTCAATGATACTTACTTATCAAAAAAAAAAAAAAATTAGTACATATATGAATCTGTTCAGTTCTCAATCTGTATACCCAATGCTTGAGAAAATCAATACTATTGACCCTAACAAATCCCGATTCATTTTGTGTCATTACGTATCCATGAAAAAATACAAATTTCCTTTACTATATTGAATTCATGGGTTTTGCTACTACTTGCTTATGACATTCATAAATTCAAGGGGTCCACCAATGTCATACATAAGCGAGAAATATTGTGAAGTTGCCATTAAAAAATTTACTCTTGAAGTTTAAGAAAATATTCCCATAAATAAAAAAGATAACAGGCACATGCAACACTTAACAGATATTCAACTTCCAGCAAGAATAGATTGAACTGATAATCCTAAACATTTCTCTCAATTTGTAACCAAAAGTCTAAACCTATCCAAATTAGCACTACAATCTCAAGTTGAAAGCTTTCCAAATCAAAAGGGACATATCTTATAATAAAGAATTAGTTACGATGTGATAAAAATCCTTCTGAAAATGGAAAAAAGCTTGCTAAACGAAAAAAGAAAGAACGAAGGAAAGAACACGAAATGAAAGAAAATACACAAACAGAAAGCAAAAACATATTCCTGCACTAAATAGATATAAATTCAAGAAACAAAGATGCAAATGTACAATCACAATTAGCTAAAAAAGAAACAAGAACATAAAAAACAGTACTCAAGCATTTGTAGACCTTAACTTCCGAGGTATTTGATCCTCATAGGCTAAATGTGTGATCAGAATTTCAATTGTTAAGCAAACCCAGTGCAAAGATGCAATTGACCTCAGAGCCATAATTATCAACACATACTGATGCTGCACTTTTTGGCTGGTGCGGATTCCAAACTCTGCTCCCTGAAGAACACTCAAAGAGAGGATCAGAGGACCACCGGATGGGCTCCGGCAGTAGCCGCTTCTGATAGCTCAAGTTCAATAAAACTTGAATTGAAAGATTGTAATGTAAGCCAAAGAATGAGCATAAAAATAAAGCGTAACTCTAGGGTTTAATTTATAGGCTGTGGCTTTCCTAAGTTGATTAGGATTTAGAGTCATAGAAATAGGGATTTGATCATCGGAGAATAGCAGTTACCATGTTGGATACTGCGCTTGAGAGATATCAGCGAGTGGTAGTTTTCTTGTCGAAGACTGTTTCCTTTGCTCGGTAGGATGTTTAAGGCGGTGATGAAGCTCTGAACCCTGAAGGATGTTCTGATGGCATTGTGCTCAGAGCTGTGAGTTCTAAAGGCTAAGTATTCGAGCATGCTCTGAATGTCTGAGTCTGCTCTGTATGACCGATCTTTAACTGGTTTGTAGTCACACGTGTCACATGGGGACTGGTCTGTCACTTTGAGGTATATCAGTTACTCCCCCCCCCCCCCCGAGCCTTAGTTTTAGCTCAACGCGTAACTAGGGTTACGAGCTCCTGAAAAGTCACGCGTTCTGTATATTATATATGCGGGATCGGTATTAAAAAACCTATGCTAGTTCAAATGGGAAAACCTTTTCCATTCGTACAAGTACCTCTCCTCCATTCAGACACGGAGGCTACTAAAATCGTACTTGGTAACAAAACAATATTCAAAACAAAATTGGATAAAAAAATTTCGAGTTGCAAATGGGTAATCTAGTGGAGTTCATGACAACCAACCCAATAATAATCACAGCAGAGAATTCTTGGAAAACATTGACATTCAGTCATGAATTCTAAATGAAGTACATGGATCATTAAGTTCCGAACCAACAGGTTCTTAATTTCTCTGTTGGTTAAAGACCTGTGGTGGTTAATTGAGTTGCTAGATTCCAGTATTGTTCCATGTTCATTTAAGTTCCAAAAAATAAAATCATTCATCTAGGCACTGTGCCACTGCCTATCAAGCCAAGACAGTTAACTCATGCTTTTGTTTGTTTGTCAGGGTATGCTCCTTCCTGTTCCCTTTGCTCAGACATCATCTCTTGTATGTTGTTTTTGATTGATGAACAAATGTCAAACTCAACTGCCCTTTCATGGAAAATAGAATTTCTCCTGTTCGGGCTTTTTTTTAAAAAAATGGGAAGTGAATTAAGGGGTTAGTCTTGTGCATGAGATTCCCGCCACTATGAGGCCCTTTATTGGTAGGAGCTTCGTACTCTGGAATAGCCAGTTAAATTTTCTCACCGAAATAAAAAAAAAAAAAAAAGACCAAAACAGGAGAAATTTTATTACCCATGGTGCTTCATGTACCAATCTAAACATTGAGTGCTTAGTTCAAAGGTTCCTTTTTTTTTTTCTTCATTTTTTATGTGGATGTACTATGTAGAGATGTATATGGCGAAACTAAGACATGATAATAAACAGAACAGAAAGCACAAGTGCATATACCATTTCCTTCAAAATAAATCAAACATGACAACCTAGAATCAGAATGATATATAAAACAGAAATAAAGTAAAATGAAAAGATAGAGGAAGAACATATGTATTATATGACCATTCAGACTAACTTTGCAGTGCTACAAAGATAAGCATGATGACTTCATCAATGGACTAGACTTGTGCCCCTCCATCTTCAAAATTAGGCCCCATGATTCCTTGAACTGCAGGTTGGGGTTCCGGGTTTGCCGCTTCAGCATATGTCGTGCTTATGAATATGTTCAAATCAGGAACCATGGAGAGGACGGTTTGCACCCATTGGAGAAAGCTCTTTAAAATATTGGAAAGCCAAGCAGAGCATGAAGAGAGTAAAATCATAATGGGGTAGGCATACCAAAAGAGTGTTTCTGGGATGAGCACTGAAGCTACCAATAGAAGAACAAAGATGGCAGAGAAATCTCCAACTTGTACATGAATGTGGCCCATGTTGAGTTGAGAAGTTAGAGGGAGTCTGATGGAGGTGGAAGAGGAGCAAGAACAGAATGGTGAGAAGCCAAAACTTCATCCATGTGAGATGACCAATTGTGTCAAATGGATCCCAATCCCATGGCATACCTGTTTGTGATTTCACAATGTTTATCACAACTAAAATAGCATACCTTAGATCAAAATAGTACATCTTCACTATGTGTGTTTCTGTTGTAGAATGTAATGAGTAATTAGTTTGCAGTTGCTGGTATGAATTTGGAGATGTTCCTAAGTCACGAGTCATTAAAACTTTTCAATTCTGGCTTATCTTTAATCATCAACATTAATTAATCTACTCTTCAAATGGGTGCAGTTTGGTAAGATATGATTCAAATTCTATAAGTATATATTATATAAGTTTCCATGTGCACTGGCCCCCCAAAGTAGAATGAAACAACATCACCACATAATTGTTTACCCAAGTCTTCTACTTACTTTCGAGTCATAAGATTGTCAGATCAACTTTATGTATTCCTTTTATGATTGACTTCAATTATATAAGGATTTGTTTATTGATCAAAGCTCAAAAGGCTAGAAAAAGGACCAGCTGATGTTATATTTGTCAATAACAGCTATTTTCTTCTTTAGAATTTTCCTAACTCCTATCAAGGCTAACACCAATCCAATGAAATGATATATAATATATAATACATAATATATAACAATAACACATATATGAAAAATTTCAAGTCTCAAAGTCACAGCCATCAAAAAACATCACAAGCATTTGAACCATCATTGTCATCAAGTCTTCAAAGTTGAACTTCTATCTTCATTCAAGAATCAAATAAATTAAATAAAGAAATTATTTAAAATTCAAAATTAAGATTCAATTCTCAATTAGTCATTATTGCAGGTCAGTGCCTCCTTCAAGCCAAAGAGTACAAGGATGAGTCTTTGACAAGTAGTGCTACTAGCCAAGTGTTTGGGTGGGGGGCTAGTTAAGATAAATCAGGGGTGCCAACCACTCTGTTTCTTATTTGAAGAAAAAAAATTGAGAGCCAAAACAGGGTCATAATACCCAAATGCTTTACGAATCAATCTTCTTCTTCCTGTTTGAATCTCTACAATTGCATATCAATATGCCTGCAGTTGAATCTTCTTCTTCCTTTTGTTCGAATCTCTACAATTGCATATCAATATGCTTTATTTTAATTTTTTTGATTAGAACTAATCTCTTGAAAGAAAGCAATTGTTTTTTAACATTTTCAATTGGAGGGCTTTAGTTGGAGATAAAGGTGATGATTTTACTTTTGCCTTTTTCCAATGTAAGAGTATTTCATGTGACTTTATTATCCATCGTATCTATGTCTTCTTTTTCTATGGCATGTTGGGAGTGTAAATAATATTAAAAACTTCCCCCGATAAGATTGATGGGCAAACTTACCAAGAAAATGGAAAGATTGATTAACAAGGGCATGATTCATATAACTCATGGATAGTTTATGAAGTCCTTGGCATGATCACTATGTCCTCAAGTGCTGAAGTTCAAAGCCAAGTCTGTCTTTGGGTCACTGCGTGGCTTTGGTTGAAGTTTTTTGTGTCAAAAAATGAGTCTTTTTTCATATCTCTTTTTCAGTGATCGAATACAATTATATATGTGAATGAAGAGAAAGTTTAGGAAGCTATATTAGGCTGTACACTTTCTAAAGCTAATATTGTGGGCTATATTAGGCTGTACACTTTCTAAGGCTAATATCGTGGTTAGTCCTTGAAAGAAGAGATTTCAAATTCAAACTGAACCTACAATTTCTCCAATCGGTTCTTCATTGACAACTCACGCCAACACTCCCCCTCAAGTTGGTGCATACATATCTCTAATGCGCTTCTTGTCAAGTGAGTTGTAAAAGATTTTGCTGGAAACAGCCTTTGCAAGTATGTCTGCGAGTTGGTCTTCAGATTTAACAAATGAAAATTGAATTATCTTGGCTTCGAGATTCTGTTTGATGAAATGTCAATCCACCTCAATGTATTTAGTACGATCATGTTGGACAAGATTATGAGAAATATCAATAGCCGCCTTGTTGTCACTGAACATGTTCATTTCGGAGCTAGGAGCAAAACTAATCTCAGTTAGTAACCTTTTAAGCCAAAGAAGTTCACTAAGACCTTTGGCCATTCCTTCTGAACTCAGCTTCAGCACTAGATAATGCCACTACCTTTTGCTTCTTGCTCCTCCATGTAACTAGATTGCCTCCTACAAAGGTAAAGTAGCATGATGTGGACTTCCTGTCAGAAATATTCCCTGCCCAATCTGCATCTATATAACCATTAATATTTCAATGATTATTCTTGGAGAACATAAGCCTTTTTCCAAGAGAGGACTTTAAATAGCAAAGAATTAATCCGAACTACTGCATCTATATGATCTTCACTAGGACAGTGCATAAATTGACTCACTATGCTTATAAGCAATATCTGGGTGAGTATGAGATAAATAGATTAGCTTACCAACTAATCTTTGATACCTCTCTTTATTAGTTGGCACCCGATGTGAACCCTCTCCAAGTTTATGATTCTGAACAATTGGTGTATCAGCTGACCTATAGTCTAGTAATCCCACTTTTGACAGTAAATCTAGCACATATTTCCTTTGAGAAAGAAATATCCCTTGTCTTAATCTAGTTACCTCAATTCCCAAAGACTAATTAAGTCCTCCAAGATTCTTCATTTCAAATTCGGTTGCCAATTGCTCTTGGAGTTTAGAGATCGTTTCCATGTCATCCCCTGCAATAATCATGTCATCCACATAGATTATTAGAGATTTTACTTTTCCCAGTCGGTGTTTCAAGAATAGAGTATGATCCGAGTTGCTTTGTTGGAAGCCATATTTTCTCATAGCCAAGCTAAATAGACCGAACCATGCATAATGTGATTGTTTTAGCCCGTACAATGCTCGTTGTAACTTACACACAACCTCATTCTCTTAGGATGCAGTGTACCCCGGTGGAATATCCATGTAAACCTCATTCTTGAGATCACCATGAAGAAAGACATTCTTTACGTCAAACTGATGCAACGACTAGTTTAAATTTGCTACAAGAGACAACAAGACTTTGATAATATTCAGTTTTGCCATTGGTGAGAAAGTTTTTTGATAATCTATGCCATACGTCTGTGTATATCCTTTTGTCACAAGCCTCATCTTGTGTCGTTCGATGGATCCATCTGCTTTGTGTTTAATGGAGAAACCCCATTTGCACCCTATTGTCTTTTTTCCTTTCAGAAATGAAACAAGAGCCCATGTTTTATTCTTCCACAGAGCCTTAATTTGTTCTTTTATAGCTTGAACCCACTTTGGATCTGTTATGATTTCTTGTATTCCGTTGAGAACATGACATTAGGATAACTTATGCACAAACGCCTTGAGATGTTTTAATAATCTCTGAGTGGATACATAATTGGCAATCAGGTATCTTGATCTTCTTTCCTCAGAATCTAAAGAGTATTGATTTGGTGGTTTGCCACGATTATATCTGAAAGGTAAATTATAACCAGCAGAAACATCCAAGTCATTAATAGGTGAAGGTGTAGTAGTGGGAGAGCTTACCTCAGGAATATTCTCAAGAAAAGGGTCTTCGGGTACTAAGGAAAAAGGAAATTCAATTTCAGATTCAGATGATTTAGATTCAGCTCCCTGAATAATATCAGCATTAGCTCTCTTTTCCTCGCTAGCTACCCTCTTATTTTCTTTACTTATTTGTACTGGATTGTCTTCAAATCCTGGCCAATTCTGCCAATTTTTCTCTTCATCTCGTATCTCCCCCTAAAGAGATAAATTGGATACCGATGAAGGGAAGAAAGTTTTCGATTTCAAAAAAGTGACATCCATAGTGGCATAGGTGCGTTTGGTGGCTAGGTTGTAACAAAGTGTAGCATACCCCAAAAAAACACAATGAACTACGCACAAATGAAGCTTAGTGCATGAGTTTTTATGAAGATGAATGAAGGAAACACATTCAAAGATTCGTGGAGGAATCAACAAAATAGTAGGCAAGGAAACATGATTAGAAAGGACCTCTAATAGGGTTTTAAAATTCAACACTTTTGAAGACATACGATTCAATAAATATACTACCGTGACAACAACATCATCCCATCACCTACTAAGCATATATGCTTTAATCAATAGAGCATGGGCTGTTTCTAAGATATGTTTGTTCTTCCGTTCGACAACCCCATTTTCTTGTGATATTCGAGTACACGAAGTTTCATGGAGAAGGCCATGAATCTCGAAATAAGCTTGGAATTGCTGATTTATATATTTGCCACTATTATCAGAACGAAGAATCTGAATTTTAGCTGAGAATTAAGTTTGAATCATTGCATGAAAAGATCAAAAAATACCAAGCACATCATCTTTATGTTTCAACAAGTACAACCAAGTCATTCAAGTGCAATCATCTACAAATGTCACAAACTAATGAAGGCCAAAAGAAGTGGTAAATGGAGAGGGTCCCCAAAAATTAGAGTGAATTAAGGCAAACGGGATATCACTTTTATTCAAGCTTACTGGATAAGAAACATGATAACTTTTGGCTAAAATGCAAGTATCATATTTAAAGTCTGAATCATGTAAATTGGAAAATAAATCTGGCAACAAGTACTTCATATAATTAAATGACGGATGCCCCAAATGACGATGCCATAGCCAAATCGGTCTCTCCTTGACACTAGTCGTGTGTTGCATATTATTAGCTTTACCAAGACTGAAATCATCCATGTAATACAACCCCCCTTTTAGTACCACGCCTAATGATCTCCTTGGTGAGAATATCCCGAAGAAGACCAAAGGTAGGATAGATTAGTGCAACACAATTTAATTCCTCAGTTAGCTTGACCTACAGACATCAATTTATTTGAGAGAGATGGAACTAGTAAAGTATTAGATAAAGAAAGTGAGGGTAATAAAGCAATAGTTCTAGCCTCTGTAACTGGATATGTGACCCTATTAGCATTAGCAATACTAGTTCGCTTTAGTTGAGTGATCTGGATAAAGTCATTTGAATTGAATGTTATGTGGTTAGTTGCCCCTGAGTCAATTATCCAGCCACTGTAATCGCTCTGGTTAGAACTAAGTAATGTGTAACCACAGTTACCTTGATCATTGAGAATAGTCGGATCATTTGAAGGTTCTACTTATGAAATGAAAGATAACTGGGTTTCTATAGGTACCAAAGCAGCCCGACCCGAGCCTTCATTGGAGGCAGCTTCACGGTGTTTCCGTGCCTTGAGTTTGTTCCACCATTCTGGGTACCCATGTAACTTAAAACAAGTTTCACGGGTATGTTTCATGTTTCTACAATGCGTACATCCCCCTCCTTCCAATTGTACCTTAGCCTTGAAGGTTGTATTTGACTTTCCACTACCCGTAAAGAGAGACCCGTTTTTGGATATCTAGAGTGAAGGTGATTGTTGTTGCCCCATCTTGACTCCTCTAGAAACCATAACAACGCCAATTGTAGTTTCCATGCCTGTTATCATCACCGCTTGCCTAATATCCTCTCTTCGTATGTGAGCATAGGCTTGTTCTACCATAGAGAACGGTTGTAACTGTAACACATCACTCCAAATCTTATCTAACCGATCATCCAATCCATCAAGAAAAATATAGACTCTATATTCTTGTAGGATTGAATTGAATTTCTGTATATCAATAACACACTCCAGTCGGGTTAGGATGGCGGAAATCGATTTCTCTCCACAAGCCTTGAATATCATTGTAATATTTTTCAATGGACCTTTTGGTTTGTCTCATTCTAGTCACTTGTCTTTTTAGATCATACCCTTGGGAGGTGTCAGTTCCATCGGAATAAGTCGTAGCAATAGAATCCTATACCATTTTTGTAGTTGGAAAGCGAATGAAATTGTTGACCAAGGGCAGGTCCATAGAGTTGATTAGCCACCCCTTTACAATTGCATTTTTGGTTCTCCATTTTCTGAAAGTCGGGTCTGTTGGTTGAGGCTGTGGAAAGTCTCCATTAATATACCCCAATTTGTCTTTGCCAGAGATATACATCTCAACAACTTGGGACCATAAGACATAATTGGTGCCATCCAACTTAACGCCGATCTATGCAGCGGAAGAGTCGTAGTTTGGTGTGTGGATTTGGGTCTGATTTTTGGTCAAGACTTCCGTCATTCTTGCCATCAAATTTTCTAATATGAAGTCAGTAAAGTGCCCACCGTGTTGCACCACATTGGTTGGTTTCACCATAGTTTTCTCAGTTTTGAGTTTTTTTCTGGTCAAGGTTCAGTTGTAACAGAAATCTTAGGATCTTGCTCTGATACCATGTCAAAAAAGAAGTTATTTTTTTCATATCTCGTTTCAGGAACGAATACAATTATATATATGAACAAAGAGAAAGTTTAACTATATTAGGTTGTACACTTTCTAAGGCTAATATCGTATGCTATATTAGGTTGTACACTTTTTGAGGCTAATATCATAATTGACCCTTAAAAGAAGGGATTTCAAATTCAAACTGATCCTATAATTTCTCCAATCGATTCTTCATTAACAACTCACGCCAACATTTAGTTGGGTAACTTGGCAAAAGCCTCAGCTTGCTGATATGTTATTAAAGAAATGAAACTTCATTTTCTCTCTTCATAGACTGACACGGATTCCATTATGAGACAACATGTCCAACACATATCAAGGCACGTTAGAACCAATCTCTTGAAAGAAAGCATTTTTTTTTTTTTCCACTTTCAAGTGTAATTGGAGGACTTTAGTTGGAGATAAAAGTGATGATTTTACTTTTTTCCTTTTTCCAATGTGAGAGTGTTCCATATGACTCTATAATCTATCATATCTGTCTTCTTTTTCTATTACATGTTGAGAGAATAAACAATATCAAAAACTGTCTATAAGATTGGAGGGAAAACTTCACAAGAAGAAATGAAAAGATTAATTAAAAAAAAAGGTATGAATTAACTAACTTATGCATAGTTTATGAAGTCCTTGGCATGATCACTATGTCTATAAGTGCTGGAGTTCAAAGCTAAGTCTGCCTTGGGGTCATTAGGTGGTAGGCTGGAAGGTTTTGCTGTGTTACTCTTTGGTTAATGTAGACACTTCAATTAATTTGTCTCTTCATAGAATGATACAGATTCCATTATGAGACATGTCCAACATATATCAAGGCATGTTTGATCCACATTCGACATCACCCTCTTGATTTATTACTGAGCAAAGCCATTCAATTTGTGATGGATTTGAGATTGACACCTCATCTGTGTTCAGGATTGATTTTGAGAGTTTGGCTGTCAACCTTTTTTTTTTTTTGTTAGACAACCTATTTGCATAACTAAGAAGCTTGTGAGTTTGTAGCTAATTGATAGTGGCATGAATAAAATATCATGATGTAAGTAAATTGGATATACTTAATAAGATTATGGACAGAAGCTTTGAGGTAAATGGGCTTCCAGTGATTTTGAGTATGATCTAGAAATTAAAAAAAAAAATACGCGCGCGCGCACACACACACATATATATATATAAAACCCTTGAGTGAAGAGAAATGGTGACAATGGGAGAAAAATAGAAAAATATTTTCAAGTATGTATTTCGGATTTAGAAGATAGCAACAGCAATTAATATTTCACAAGCTTCCCTTAATGTTTTGTTTCTAATATTTCTTGGGGAAAGTTTTGAGAATTTTGAATATTCCTTCCAGAAGGGAGTTTTTTATAATGGAAATTTCTTTTATTGAGAATTAGAACGCAATACAGAATCAGATTGAAGGAGTCCAACGAGAAGAGGTAGAGCTTCCTCCAACCAAATAGATATCGACTCCATTCTTAGCGAAGCGTGCTAAAGAATGAGCAGACTAATGAATAAAAGCACAATCAAATGATGAAAAGTACCTATTAAAGCTTTGACATCATCTCTAATCATACAAATCTCTAATTATACCAGTAGCTGGAAGTCTGGAGAAGACGACCGAAAGCCATCGATTGTTTCCAAGGAATCACCTTCGTTGTTAGAATACATTAGGACTGTAGTGGATATTCTAACTTGGTTGGATGTGGGTTCCAAAACATGTTTAAAACGTCCAATGAGAAATTTGTTTATTTTAACTCGTGATTTTTGAACGATTTAACCTGATTAATGTTATTTTTAACTTATTTTTTAAATTTATATTATTTTTAGAATCACAATTTTTAATATCAAAATTGTAATAAAATTACATTTTAAATATAAAATTTTAAAAATAACTCAGAATTAAGAAATCAACCAAATCCCATATTAATTTAATTGATTTAGTTGATATATGATGTTTTCAAAGATACGATTTTAAAAATAACATACACACATACAAGGGTATGGAATGCATCAAGTTTGGAAAATCAATCAAATCTTATATCAACTTGGTTGATTTGGTTAATTTCTTATTTTTTTTTTAAATTATATTTTGAAGATGCAATTTTATTATTAATTTCTTAACGGAAACAATATGAATTTTCAAAATAAGTTAAAAATGAGGTTAAAAAATTTGTCTAAAAAAACATCCCAATCACCAAACCAAACACAAAAATTTGATAATTTAATTGAAATTGAGGTCCATCCAAGATAACAAAATTTTAGTTCAAATTCAAAATTTAGTGCTTGCACATACACGTACCTACATAAAATTTAGTGCTTGTACTCAAAAGAATTGATAATTAAATTGACCAGATGGCCGAATTTTTAAAAGAATTGATAATTAAACATGACCTACGTTTGTTTTTAGTCAATATGCTATACATTTAATATTTAAAATATATTTTGTCCCCATATTTAAATTTTTTATTCTAACAATGGGTTTATCTATAATGGTTAAATTATTTTATAACTCATGAAAATAATTTCTCTAATTATAATTATGAGATTATTTATATTTACTCCTCTTCAAATTTATATGAGATAGATTGTTTTAAAACTCAATTCATAAATTATCAAATAATTAAAACACTCTATCCTATTTGCATAATATTGCCCTTTATAATAAGCAGTTCAACCAGATGATACAATGATCATGTGAACCCCTATTTTGTGATTATTACATGAAGAGAAGAACTAGGTGCTCTCCTCTTTGAAAGCTCTACAGACAGAGGCAGATAAGTGGTGGGGGCATCCATGATCGTTTCAAAATTCTGAAAATTTGATTTTATTCTTTTATTTTTTATAGATTTTTTTTTTATTTATAAAAGACTCTTTCAAAATTTTATATTTATTTCTCTCCTTTTAAATTAATAGTCTAGATCGGTCACTACTTGCAATTAACTTTTTTCCCTCCGGCAGTTGTCGAATTTGTGCAACGGAAAAAATTACTAAGAAGGTGGGATGATAAAAACTTTTCAATTCTGGCTTGTCTCTAATTGTCAACATTAATTACTCTAACTCTACACATGTCTTGTAAGCTTTTATTTATTTATTGAAAAATTTTATTAAACGACCATGTGCATATTTACCCACTAAAAATTAAAATAATTGTAATGAATTAAAATTGAATATCGAAAAAATATAACGAATAAGAGACATATTTGCATAGGAAGACGGTCTCTTAATAATATTATCATTATTTATTTTTATTTCGGGTACGAAACGTCTACTCAAAAATATATACGGGAGATCGGGTTGCAATAAAACTGGAACCGATCCAATCCAACCTTATACGGTTTTGAAAAAAAAAGAACTGAAACTGCGAAATACTAAATCCGACCGAACATTTTTGGATTGGTTCGATTTGTTTATTTTTTTTGTTAGTTCTAATCTATTTTTGGTTGTTCCCAACTTTTATCCAATAAGAATCTATGATTAAACAGCTATTCTAACTAGGTATTTTTTTTACTCACAGTTCCATTTTGGATGGTTGTGATGTTGTTGTGTTCAGATTGCATCTATCTATATCACGTACCTGATCAGAATTTTTTTTATATAGAGACTTAGCAGTAAAAGGTTTATTTAATATATAGTAGTCTAATATGTTAGGAGTTCACTATCAAGTAAGACTAATAGGTCCAGATGGGAAACAAAGTTGTAGCTAATTCTTTTATAAAACAGAGTCAAGAGCAACTGATAAAGGGCTAGAAGTTGTATTAAATGTCAATATGAAGTGTATATTTGTAGCTATTATAAAACAGACTTAGCAGTATGTTGGATCCTCGTGATCCATCAGCAGGTTCTGAGGTTGATTGACAAGGCATACTAGGGGCATCTCAAACTGATGCTGTTAAGTTAAAAATAATACTATCCCATTCAAGGTTATACATATATATACACACACACACTAATACACACATATAACATATATATATATATATATAAATAATTCTTAAGAATCTATTTTTATGAAAAGTTTGGTTCTCGAATTGGATTGGCCAAAATTTAAATTTGAACTAATCCAAAAAAAATCAGTTCTGAAAACCAACTTAACCCGAACCTTCTTTGGAACCGACCCAACCCGCCCCATTTGGTTTGAGTTGGTTTGGGTCTGCGGTTCTCAATTTTTTTGTGTACCCATATATAATCCTATTATTATTTCGTAACACTAAGCAAACATGAGAGAAAGAGAAAACTACAACTTTTTGAATAATGATACAAATCTCCAATATATTTATATTTTAACGTGATGTGTAGAATATGATAACTTTATAAATTAAATCAGGTGAGAATCAGAAATATCGTTTCCTAACACACCACAATGAGAATACAATTAGAGATATAAATTAAATATTTTTAACAATTTTTTTATTAGAAGCATACTAGTGTCAACTTAGATCTTATATTTTTTTCCTAAATTTTTGGACTTCATGTGTATGTGTATATATATACGTGTATATATATATATATTTTGTTACTTTCAATTATCATAGAACTAATCAGGTGACCCATGTGGATCTGAGTCTGACA
This sequence comes from Nyssa sinensis, assembly GCA_008638375.1. Classification (NCBI taxonomy): domain Eukaryota; kingdom Viridiplantae; phylum Streptophyta; class Magnoliopsida; order Cornales; family Nyssaceae; genus Nyssa; species Nyssa sinensis. The sequence goes on from CM018046.1 coordinate 41,581,350, forward strand.
AAAATTTACAATCATGTCGAAATAATTAATTTAAATAATCATAGGTCTTATCAACAAAAATAATTACACTTATTAAAAAAAAATAAAATTGTTTAATGAAAAAAAAGACCAACTTTCATTTATTATATAATTAATAGACATATTCGAAACAAAAACACACGTACCTGGAAATGTGTATATATATATATAGTCCGACTATTTTGAAAGACCACGTGAAGGATTAAATTGTTCAATAAAAAAACACGATTAACCTTCATTTATATAGAAATATTCGAAACAAAAATACACATGCATGTATATGTAAATGTATATATATACTCCAACTGTTTTGAAAGGACTATAGGCTAAGGATGAACATCAATCACGTCAACACCAACAGGTTCCAAGTTTGGCTGAACGTCCTGCAACGGATATCTTCCATGCATGTCAACTATTTCAACTTCAATTTGAGGAGCTGCTTCTGGCTCGCGGTGGCGTTGCTGGGTTCTGCAAGAGATGATGAGAATAGGAATGGCTCGTAAAGTGTCACAAAACCAGCAGAGAAAGCGTTTGATCGGATTGATAAGCAAACCATACCAAGGAGAGATGCATAGGATGAAGAGATAGAGTACCCAGAAATGTGGCTGTGACAAATAGATTGAAGCTACTAAAGAAATGGCCAAGGGACTGGAAAAGTCTCCAGGCTGCACGCGGATGGGCTGGGCAGTGAGAGGAAGATTTACGGAGGTGAGGAGGAAGAGCAGGATGAGAATGGAAAGAAACCCAAAATTTGAATTGAAAATGGGCTCGTGATCATCTCTGGGCTTGCCATGGGATTCTTGGAGAAGGAAGAGGAAGAGGTTGATGAGTGGCGGAACTAAATATCTCAAGTCCACGTAACAATACATTTCTATTTTAATCACAAAAAAGATCCTAAGGAATCACTTCCAACTACAAAGACAATTTTCACATGAAGTTTCTATATATAGAGACCTGGTCAATTTTTTAAAATAAAAAAATTCGGTGACTGTGTTATGTGACCTGTTACGTGACCTGATTCAGTGACTATATAGAGACGTGATTTGCATTAACTTACCTTGAGTCAAGTCATGGTTGAGTGGGCTGTAGGTCCCCTCCAAAGTTTGCATTTTTTTTTTATATGTAAATTTTTGGACCTGCATATATAAAATTAGCCCACCCTCATTTAAACCTAGTTCATCCTAACTTTTGATTCAACCTAGTTATTAATTCAATTATTTTGTTTAATTACACATATGCAGGTCTATTTAATTTCATGTAGAATTTCTAAAAAACTTCATATCATCTTTCTATTCCGAAAAAAATTAAAAAACTCATCCTAAAATTGTTTCCTCTATCATCTCTCTTTGAGATAAATTACACGTGATTTCCTTTAAAAAAAAAAAAAAATTCTAGCCCCTTCTCCCAACTTTTTTTTTTAGCTCTGCCCTTGCTTGTTTCGTTAGGGTTCTCATAGATTCGATGCAAGGTATGCACTAATTCACCATGTTTCATTAGAGTTTTGATCAGTTTTGGGTTCAAGTCTTTTTTCTATTCGTTTAGTGTAAAATTTGCATTAACTCATGTTGTTTTTGTTAAGATTTGCACTCTATTCTATCAGTGTACTCGTATGTCTTCATCTTTTCTTATAAAACAATGTTTTAATGCCATCTTTTGATGCCCATCTACTCATATGAGTCATATGGGTGAGATTCACTTATGAGTCCAATAGATGGTGGGTCTCACCTATGTGAGTAGGTGGGTACAAGATGTGCACCAAAAGATTGGCATTAAAGAATTTTCCCTCAATACATTCTCTATTTTCTGCATGCAAGACAAAGTTGCATATGGAAGAGAGTGTTAAATAACTTGATATATATATATATACACACACACACACACACATACATTGTTGACATACTTCTTCATGTGAAAAATGAGATTACACCTAAAAGAGGGTGTTAAATACCTTGATATACATTATTGGACAATACTTAACAACAAGCTTGGTAGGGAGAACTTCACTTTACCTGAGTACGTGTTTTAATCACAATCTGTCACATATGCAATGCACACGTGATTTTAAAATATTTTATTTTTTCGTTAAAACTAAATAGTCACATGATATTCATGTGTAACCTACTAAGATTGTGACACGTACATGCCTAATTAGGAGTGAAGCATTGTCCTACCTTGTTGACTTATTTCTTGAACAACTTACACTTCACTTGGATTGAAGGATTTGAAAAGAAAAAGAAGAAAGCGAACGAGAGAGAAGTTATTTTGTACTTAGTTTAAAATTAGGAAAGAAAAAGAAGGGAGGTGAAAGGAGAGAGGGAGGCTCTGTTAATTCTTATTTTATTTAATTTTTTTTCTTTCCAAAAATAGATGGAGATGTAAGAAAATAAAAGAATTTTTAACAAATTGTTTGTCATACCAATTCTAATATAAAAATTATAAAAAATAAAAATAAAAAATCTCTATCTTAAGATATAATTGTAAAAAAATATATAATCTATTTTTTTTTCTTTCTTTTTTATATTACTCTCAAATAAGATTAAAAGATTAAAAAAAAATTACACTCTTTACTTTTTTTCATTTTTCTTATAACTAATATTATTTTATCTTCTCCTTACAAGTTAAGCAACTGTAAATTCTTTTCCTGGTCTATGTGGCCAGGAAAATTGTGAGTTATAATACTACACGTTGTTCAAGTGTTTCTCTGAAGTTTCCATTCAAATTCACTCATGGGGCCACAACACAAACATTCCAGAATCAATATAAAGACAAGAGAGATCTACATCGATAAAGACAAGAGATCTGCATCGATTAATGGGTCCCCGGTAATTAAAGTATGTTTGAGTGCTTACACTTGGTATTAGGCCAGCCGTACGTTGCGGTCACCCAAATGAAACTTAAATGATATTAAAATCATTTAAACAATTAAAGCCCCGGCATATAGACTCGACTTTTTTTACTTTCACCATTGATTCAGAGTCCGGAAATTTTTTCAGAACATTCTTGCCAAGAAAATTATATAGAAAGAAATTTTGGCTATCCTGTTTGTTGTTGCTCCTCAAAATAGTGTGTTACCTGCATCTGCAGAATTTCCAAACTCAAAAGTTTAGTGAAATCTGCTAGTTAAGTAGTAAAATTAAAATAAGGAACGACTGTAATATATATTTATAAACAAAAATCGTTAAGAATATGTTTGATATGGTAAAATAAATTTTAAAATGCTAATAAAATAAATTTAGAAATGAAACAAAACAATAATGCAATTATTTGAAACTATTTATTGAATTCAATCATCATCAAATACTACTATATATTTATTTCATTATTTTTAAGGAGTCATATACATTTCATAATTGATTACATATGTATTTATATATATATATATATACATATATATACACACACACAAACTTTCTGAGGCCATAGGTTTGAATTATAGAATCCAAATAGTCATGATAATTAAACCATTAATTGGCAAATGAACTTCAAGGCGGGCTTCTTCCTTTTTTTGCCCTTTCCCTTGTAATTCTTTACGACCACTAGGCCTTCATATTAGTGGATGAATTAATTATTCTGCAATTCACGCGTTTATAATTTATATCATTGACCATTTGCGTTGAGATAAGAGAATATATGGAAATTAAAGTTAGACATTGCTTGTGAGAAAAGAAAATTACTTTGATAATATTATCGTTTAGTTATTCCTTGTAGAAAAAGAAAAAGAAAAAGAGAATTGATATAAGACAAGTAACGGATTCTTAATAACTTAATATGATTCAAAAAAAAATTTTGATTCTTAATTTTATTCAAATTAATATTAATAATTTTTTAATCGATTTAATATAAGAAATTAATTAGATCCGTCACCAAATAACATTATATGTCATGTAATGTTAGCAAAATTAAAGAAGGGACTGCTAAATGTTGATGTCTATATAAATACTAATAGACAGCCATTTATTGCTCTCTTCATCAATAAAGAGGGAAAGTATTGATAAGGAAGTCGGGTTAGTCTTTAATTAATGCACAGCGACATTATTGAAAGGGATATCTAACAGAAAGGCTACAAGGCAACTTAAATGTAATCTAGAAAAGTTACTCTCTCTCTCTCTCTCTCTGTATATGGAAAAGTTATTCTCTCTCTATATCTATATATATATACACCGACATAATAAGGCAACTTATATAGAATCTATATGGAAAAGTCACTATATACAGACAACATTGAAAGGAATCTAACAAAAATGATATATTAAATTTTAGATGAGTCAAGTTAACTTGAATCCTGCTAAAGTCATTCGATTCATATGTTAAAATTAAATTTTAATATTGTTATAATAATATTAAAATGTAACATTCTAATATTTTTATTTTAATATTAAAATATTATTTTTTGGTACAATAATCATTCTTTTTTAAATTAACTATATATTGAGAAAACTTAAAGATTCTGCTAATGGTACTAATAACTCTTTGTTACAACAACACAATAATTACTATGGTAGATCCATGCGGTTTTAAATCACAAAGGAAAAATAAAGCTCCCAAACTATTATCTTTTGATCCAATGATCGTTGCTAAGCAATTAATTGATTATTAGGCAACCTCAGATACAAACACCCACACCCACACACAAACACAACATTATTGAGTATAATGGCAAAAACAATTTAATAAAATAGCCACTTTTCTCCCAATCTTAACAATTAATGGAGCTCTAGTAATTTTATAATATTACACCATTATTTTGATATGTGTAAAATATTGACACACAATGATTCAAAAGAGCATAACCTATTCTTAGGACTGTAAACGGATCAGATTCGGACCGAATCAGAGCTGATCCGAATCCGATCCGTTTAATATTAAATATTATCCGATCCATTTATCCAACGGATCATTCAAATATTGATCCGTATCCGATCCGTTTAATAACCGAATCTCCGATTCGTTAATCTGGTCCAATCTGTTTAAAATTAATATATATATATATATTTAATATTATATATATTTATATATTAAAATTAAAATATATATATATATATATATATATATAAACGGATCAGATCAGATTGTAAATAGATCGGATTGGCCTATATCATATCCAATCCGTTTATATTTGGGATAATCGAATTCGGATCAGATCGGGTCATGGATCACTATTTCTAAAACCATATCCGGACTTAGTAGATCGAATCTCGGATTGAATCGAATCGCAATCTGCTCCATCAACATCGACATCGACAGCTCTACCTATCCAACACCCACTCCATAAGAGAGAGAGAGAGAGAGAGAGAGAGAGAGAGAGAGAGACAAGAAGGGCGCAGGGGGCCTAGTAAAAACCATTAGTCAATATTTAATGGCTGAAAAAATAATTCTTATAACCAAGAATGCTCATTGCATAGCCTATCAATCAAATTAGCGCTTCTAGGAAACATGGCTTAAAATTTACCAATTAAGAAGGCTTTGTTTTTTGTCCAGTTATTCAAGATTGTCTACTAGAGTTACTCCTTCAATTTTCATGTTTTAAACCTATCAGAGAGGAAAGATTAGAGAGAGAAAGTGCCACTATATCTCACAATCACATTACGTATACTACATATCTGCGTATTTATTTTCGATACATATAAAATTTTGTTAGGATTCAAATATTGATCTCTATCAACACATGATAGAGACGTATTTGAATTATGATAAGAACTTATCATATCAGCCATTTAAATGGATCAAGAGTAATTCCCTACTGGGCGGATCTTATTCACATATGGGTTGATCCAAAACCTCAAAAACTAACATCTCCCACTAGTCCACATAGGGCAAGTTATCTCTATGATTTCTCTCAATCTCTTATTTCCTCATTTCCTCATACAGGAAATGGAACGTGCGACCTCACGAAAAGAACATACAACTTTAAGAACACAGTTATCAAATCATCACTTGACCAATAAAAGCGCATTACTCAAAAGCATCTTCGAATATGCCCAAGATAATTTAATTACATTGGATCCAACACTCTTCAACCCCTTAAGGAAGTAGTGCTACACCCCTAATATGTAATGCACTCATGACTCATATCGTAGACAAACACGATACAATCGCTCGGGTTATGAGTCACACTAACATGGTGTAATATCAAATTGTCTTCCCTAAACCCTTATATGAATCAGATTAGACTCAACCACTTTCTCAAAGACGCCCTGTGAGACTGTATCTTCCATCGTCTTTAGGAAACATTTCAAAATAACGACATCGAATATCCTCTTTATAACGTAATCTTAGGTTAAACAATGGCATAAGTAGGATCCCATGATCCAAGTGGCTCACACAACAATGAAGTAGGGATTCATTCATCGCTCCCACTAATTGGTCGATACAGCACATACAATATGAAATGTATGCTATGGCGTCATCCAACAGATAGGCATGTCACTGAACAAATAAGCAAATGACACTATACGAATTTGGGTTTAGTCACTACAAGCACCTTAACTTGAGTTTCAGCACAGTCACTGTCTAAGCGTCTGCCTGAAATCTCACATTCGACTATAATAGGCTTTATGGAGTTTGTGAAAATAATCCATGATTGACCTATACGTGAAGGTCTCATCTTAGCTCTAACTAAGGCGACATATAACATTAAATGCTTGTGAATATATCTTGATCGCTTTCTAAGCGCCATAGATATAAATGTCTTAGCTCACTACGTAAGCGCCATAGACATCAATGTCTCATCTTACTCGCTATCTCAGCGCCAAGGTGAATCACCCAGTGTGAGTGGGTCAACTCTAAGCCTTGATGACATATAACAAGGATGTACACAATAATAACAATCGCTCCATCAAACAACATATGTAAAAAGAATGTATATCATAATAATGTCAAATAACAAAATAAAGTGCCCATACATATCAAATCCTACGGAGTCCTATACTCCTAACATGAGATAAAAACAAATCTCTGGCAATGGGCTTTGTCAACGGATCAGCCACCATACTACCTATGGAGATATGTCTCAAGACCACTTCCTTTTACGCAACCATATCTCGAATGTAATGGAAACGAATGTCTATGTGTTTGGATTTCTCATGATACTTGGGATCCTTTACATAGGCTAAGGCTGATGTGTTCTCACAATAAACAAGCACAACCTCATCTCTATGGGTCGAAAAACCCAGCCTCTACAAAAATCTTCTCAACCAACCAGCCTCCTGAACAACCACTGGACAGGCTATATACTCTAACTCCATCATGGATAATGCTATGCATGTTTGCTTCTTGCTTACACCAAGAAACAGCTCCTCCTTCGAGTATAAAAGCATAGCCTGAAGTGGACTTTCGTCCATCTCTATTTGCAACCCAATCTGCATCTTTGTATCCTCTCAGTCTTGGGTCTCTACCATGGTAGCATAAGGCGAAATCAACAGGTCCCACGAAGGTACCGAAAAATCCTCTTCACTGCCTTCCAGTGATCTGGACTAGGGTTATTCTGGTAACGACTGACTATACCAACTACATGGCAGATAACTGGACGTGTGCACAACATAGCATACATCAAACTCCCTATTGCAGCTGCATAAGGCACGGTGAACATCCGGTTCTTTTCTTCATCATTCTTAGGACACTGGTCTAGGCTTAATGCGCATCCTTTTTCCATCGGAGTGTCAATGGGTTTGAACTGATGTATATGAAAGCGCTCAAGAATGTTCTTTATGTAAGTCTCCTAAGACAAACTAAGAAGTCTCTTTGAACGGTTTCGCGTGATCTTAACTCCTAGCACATAATTTGCTTCACCCATGTCCTTCATCTCAAAAATAGAAGACAACCACCCTGTAATGGCGACAATGGAATCCAAATCATTCCTAGCCAAGAGAATGTCGTCGACATACAACGAGAGGATAAGAACATTTTTCTTAGATCGTTTTAGATACACGCAATAATCTTCCTCAATCATCTCAAACCAATAAAGGTAATGGCATGATGAAATCAGAAATACCACTGCCTAGACTATTGTTTAAGGCCTATAAATGGAACGAGTGAGACGGCAAACTTTGAGCTCTTGTCCGTTGACCTTAAAACCCACTGGTTGATCCATATAGATCTCTTCGTCTAGTTCTCCATTGAGAAATGCAGTCTTTACATCCATCTGAAAAAGCTCTAAGTCCAAATGCACTACAATAGCAAGAATGAGGCGAATAGAGGCAAACCTCACCATTGGGAAGAATGTCTCTTCATAGTCTATACCCTCCTTTTGGGTATAACCCTTCACTACAAGACGTGCCTTGTACTTCTCAATTGAACCATCTACTTGGCGCTTAATTTTCAAGACTCATTTGTTTCCAATGGTCTTACGCCCTAGCAGAAGGTCAACTAACTCCCAGACCTTGTTATTCGTTATGGAGCTCATCTTATCTTACATAGCAAGCATCTACTCATTCTTAGCATGTGAGGAAAGCACTTCTTCCAAAGAAGCAGGCTATTCCACATCTAATGTAACACACAAGAAAACATCCCCTTCAATCCCGAAATGACGATGGGGAATATTTCCTCGTTTGCTTATACGAACTTGAGAATCTTGAATTTCTAGTGGTTGCTCACTCCCACTAGGCTGAAAACCACTCCCACTATCTTCAACGATTAATGGATAAGGAAATAATTCCCCACCCTCGCTTGAAGATGGTAAGATATATTCAATCTTCTCCTAACTTATAGAGGTCAAGACTCTCATTTGTATTGCCTATGCTAGGGAAATCATTCTCAATAAAATCCACATCTCGTGACTCTTTTTTAATTCTTTCTCCATTAGGATGTTCACCATACATAACGTAGCCTTTTGAGCTCTCGGAATATCTTATGAAGATATGCTTCCTAGCTCTAGGACCCAGCTTCCCGTACTTATGGGATGCGTCATAAACATAACCTGTAGATCCCCATGGGCGCAAATGCTCCAAGTTGAGCTTTTTGCCTTTCCAAGATTCTTAGGGAGTGGAAGAAACGACTAGTAAAGACACACGGTTTAGGATATAGGCTGCTAATCAAAATAACATCCCCCAAACAAAATTGGGAAGTTAGCTTGCTCCATCATACACCTAACCATATCTAGCAAAGTTCTATTCCTTCTTTCTACAACACCATTTTGTTGCAGATTGTGTTGAATAGTCAATTGTCTACGTATCCCCTTTTTCTCACATAGTTCCTTGAACAAATCAGATAAATACACGCATCCTTTGTCTATTCGAAGAGCTTTTAAACTTTTTTTTTTTTTATAATTCTCAACCTCTACTACAAAGCGTTTGAAGCAATCCAAAGCCTCATAATGATGAGCGATCAGATAGACATATCCATATCGCGTGTACTCATCTATAAAAGTGAGAAAAATATAAAACGTCATGACGTGCCTTTACATTCATAAACCCATAGATGTCTGAGTGAACTAACTCAAGCAGTTGAATAGCTCTAGCAGCCTTAACAAAAGGTTTTCTACATGCTTTTCTAGCCAAATATGACTCACATATAAGTACAAAGTAGGTCAACCTTAGCGAAGTGAGCCCAAAAGGTCTTCTCTAGCTAATCGGGTCATCCTATCACGTCTTATATGCCCAAGTCTAGCATGCCAAGTCACATAATCTATATTTTTATTAGCATTAGCAACATATGATGAAGATAAAGATGAATCAATTAAATCTAAACAGAAGAAAATATTCATTAAAGAACCATGTCCAAAAACAATACCATCTAATAAAATATCCATTCTACCACTACCAAAAGAAAAAACATAACCAAAATCCTTAAGTACAGTAACTGAAAATAAATTATACTGAATTCCAAGTACGTATAGTCGTCATGTAGAAGTAATGTGCACCCAGTGTGCAGTTGGAGTTGATACAATCCTACTCCTAATGCTTCTTCACACACACCATTTCCCATATACACACAATGGAAATTTTTTAAAACTCTACGATAATCTACGAATCCCGATCTATCTCGAGTCACATGTTTCGTTGCTTTGGTGTCTGCAATCCAATGAGAGACAGTATCAGTACCAAATATATGTGAACATATACAAATGTAAAGATTGTTTGGTTAAGAAGATACCTTATTTGGCTTAGTGCAATCACGAGCTGAAGTGACCTCATCTTCTGGTAGTTGAAGCACTTCAGTCTGGTCATTTTTTTCTTCCCACCACGCTTGCCTTTGCAGCGCTTGGTGTCATTTACCATCTTAGGTGCCTTTGCACCACTCTTACCCAGATTTTCCTTTTGCTTTATGCTTTGACCCACTCATTTGGCGCCTGCCACCCTGGGCAACAAGCATGCTAGTCTTAGTCACCTCTTAGCGCTCTGCTTCCTAACTCACAATGGCGCAAGATATCACTGAAAGTCTTTGATATTCTCATTGTGAGTCATGATCTATTTCATGTGAGACCATGAATCTGGCAATGACTTTATCACAGCTTGCACTTGTTGCTCATCTGTAAAGATATTCCCAACAACTCTCAAATTACGAATCATACTGGACATCACCCTAAGATGTTTAGTCATCGTATGCTTGGGATCCTTATGGTACACCACGAACTTCAAAACAAGACTCCTTAGTCTCTCGTAGTAGATATACCACCAAAGTCAAACTTAAGCTGGTCCAACATCTTCTTAACTGTTTGGAAAGTCTCATATTCTCCAATAAGGTCATCGTGCATACTGCTTAGCATAGTAAAGTATGCACTACGATCCTTTTTTAACCAAGTTTGATAAGTCTCAAAGTCACGACGGTGTTAAGCCGTAGTGCCCTCATTAGGTCAGATAATGAAACTGGTAAATGTTTTCAGGAACTCTTGGTTATTGAATTTTTCTGTGCCACATATCATAGTTGATCCCCACTAGCTTTTCACCTTTTTTCAAGTCAGCTACTATATTTTTGGTTGCCATTTTCTACATTTAATTTTACGCAAGGGTTGACATTAGTTATTATTTATACATCTTTAATTTGTTATCAAAAATCAATTTTAAAAATATTATTTTTTACCATAACTTTGGAACCAAAAGTCTGCTCTTACTCGCAATCAAATCCCAACATTATAGTTCAGGAATATATTTTTTAATTGATTCTTAAACAAATTTTATATTGAGAGGATCATAATACTCTTTCAATTTAATCCACATGATTATATTTATTACATAAATAAATATTGTGCCATACAACAAAGTGCACAAGGGCTCCCAAATGAATCCCAATTAACAAGTCTAGAGTCTATGCTAAGGTAATTCTTATATATTATTGTGCAAACAAGAAATTCATCCCCTTACATGATTGACTTCAAAAAAACTTTCTCCTCACAATACATTATATGAAAAGAATCCTATACATTTGATCTACTCTCAGCCAAAATAAAAATGCTTGTTTACACATATACATAAGGACAACCTTAATAATAAAACAAGTAAACATAAACTCATTCAAAAATATCAATTCAAAATTCATCAAATTACACTCACATATAAGGATAAGTTAAATAAGAAGGATGAATGAGCTCAACTTACCACCTTAAGTAGTTAGCCACTAAGTCACAAAACCTAATAATCAAGGTGTGATAACGAAACAAATTCACAGCACAAAAACCCAATAAATGATTCATGCATTAAAATATTTATTCTTCATATCCAGACTTTTCACATGAATTTTTCCAAAATTAAAAATAATTTTTCTATAATTTTTAATTCAATTTTGACTTAAAATATAAATTTTTAAAGCCCAAAAATTATCAAAAGTAGGTAGAAAATTCACACAAAATTATTTTAGGCCCATAACAGTGTACACAACACTATTTTATAATTTTAAATAATAATATAGCTTACTGAAATTTTTAAAAAGTTATTTAATCATATTTTTAACACTTTTTTTTTATAAAATAATTTTAGAAGCTCAAAAATAATATAAAAAATATATTTAGGGCCTACATAATGTGGAGAAGCCTCACTCTCCAGAAATGTCGAAAAAAATATAGCCAAAACATGCCACACGCAATTAATTTTAAAATACCTCAAGAAGTCCAAGAATTATACAAAATACATTTTTAAGACCTATAGTGGTTGGGAGAGGCTCACTCTCTGGAGGTGTAAAAAAGTAGGCCCCGGAAGATGATATACGCGCTTCCACGCGTCCTGCAGAAAATGAGAGTTGCATTCTCTGCAATTCATCTTCTCTAAAAATAAAGTTTGGTCATAACTGTTATCAAACTTTGAAATCTTATATCTCACTCATTTTTCAACGAAAAATTATGTACCATATATCGTTGGAAAGTTCTCGCGATAAGGAACAATTTAATATAAATTTCATGCATAATGATCAAGGTTTTACAGATCGTATTAAAATTCAAAAATTTATATTAAAGTTGTGTTTTCTTGAAAAGTAGAACTTTAAACTCAAATCTCTCACAGATACGACGATGGATCATCGTGAAATTTTAAGGGCTACATACTGAATTTATAAAGAACACATTCACCGTGATGGATCGTTCAAAATATGTTCTTCTAATAATCTTTTAAAAATCAACCGTGTGGGTTAAATACATGATTGTTTTTTAATAAATACCCATGCATACAATACATATATCAGTGAACACAAACCTTATGGCTCTGATACCAACAGTAAACACTTAATGCACATAGCATGTATATGAGTTAAGTCATACCTGACTACGAAAAATACCCGTAGATCGTATATTACTAGTTGTTACAAGTCAAACGTTGAATTCTGACTTCCGTGTATATCCCCAAATTTTACGAAGTTACGTAGGGTTGGCTACTAGAGTTACTCCTTTAATCTTCACGTTCCAAACCCACCAGAGAGGAAAGATTAAAGAGAGAAAGTGTACTATATCTCATAACCACATTACGCAGACCACATATCTACGTATTTATGTTAGATATATATAAAATTTTGTTAAGATTCAAATATTGATCTTTATCAACACATGATAAAGACGTATTTGAATTAGAATATGAACTTATCCTATCAGTCACTTAAATAGGTCAAGAACCATTCCCTAGTGGACGGGTCTTATTCACATATGAGTTGATCCAAAACCCAAAAACTAACAACTCACAACATCTATACAGGCAAATACATGGGAACTCTCCCACATCCAGAAAAAAAAAAAAAAATTAACATTTTCTTGATAGTGATTTCAAGCTTGACTGAGAATATCCAAACTATCACATTAAAGAGTTACGCATTACCCTGCCCCTACCCCCTTTGGTAAAGGGCTTGCCTCTTCTTGAGCAAATATGAGCATCACAGAATTGCCGCACAAACAATTCTACCAGTTAAATCATTAAAAGGTATTGTAAGTAACCAACAAAAGAAAAAGCATAACATGTCTTATTAAAACCAAAATAGAGTACCATAAAGATGGTTTGCTGAGGAACCCTGATTAATAGGGAAACAGTTCTTGGCAGTAAGGGTGTCAATCGTGTCATGTCGTGTCGTATTAAGGTAAGAGTATTATACTATATGGATCGACCTGAACACGACACGATTAATTAATCGTGTCAACTTGCTCAACCCTAACACAACCTATATAATATACGGGTGACACGACACGACCCGACCCTGTATAACTCGTTTATTAAATAGTTAATGTTAAAATACGAATAATATGACAGGGATAACATGATTTATTTAAATTGTATAACTTATTTTTATAATAAAATTATTAGATAAAATCCAATTCATTCATTTTAGTAATAATAAATTCACCACACAACCATATATCGTAGCATCATCTAAGATGTCAAATTAATTTACAAAACTAACCTTACTTATATGGGTAATAAATGAGCCAGACGGGTTAGGCGGGTTTGTATTAAATGGGTTTGACACGAATAATTAAATGGGTTATTTCGTGTTAAACGGGTCAACCTGATTACAACTTGAACACGACACATTTACTAACTATGTTAAATGGGTTAACCCGTTTATGACCCGAACCCATATAAGCTCAACCCAAATCCGCTAACTACTGTGTCAGGTTCAAATCGTTTTATTGTGTCGTAGTCAAAAATTGACACCCCTAATTGGTAAGACATTGCCCAGAAAACACTGGATATAAACATGGAAAAACACAGATCAACAATACAAGAGAAACATTGATAAAAAAACAACCTCACACAAGTGGCGATTCCCTGCAGCTGCTGCAGGGTTGCATCTGGCTTTATGAAGCTTTGTACTTGAATCCATCATGAGGTCACAGTCTGCCAAGCACTTGCTGTGACTCTGAAATAATCAAAAGTGTGTCATATAATAATACCACAAACCATATGCCGAACAGTGAAGCAATTTGAAATGGAAACAATAGACCCCCAGAAACTTTAAATAACAGAATGGAATGGCGTGGAGGATGTGTTGAATGTTGAACCATCATGCCAATTGTTTGTCTCCCATAAGAGAAACATCCTTGAAGAAAATTACAAACATGAGACTCTTAGCAAGACTTTATAAACAGGAACATGAGGCAAATAGGTATTATTTATTTATTTTCATAATCCTATTCGGAGCTTGTATGTTTCCTCTCTTTCTAGATTTCTAAGATAATGATGAGAAATATACTTCAGGAAAAAAGAGTTCACATTGAAGAGCTTATTTATCAAACCTTTTTATATAAGACTTTCCAGTAAAACTAGAATCTGATCGGGCAAGAAAGGAAAACTGTCTTTAAGACCAGGGATGGGACTTTCGAGGCCTATTAAATGCCCCTAGAACTTTCATAAGGTGAATCAGGGGCTTCGGCTTGATTACGAAGAACAGGAAATTTTTTTTCGTTTATTTCAACAACTAATTAAGGACAAA